>VXAA01002816.1:641604-687605 GCA_013399115.1 Anseranas semipalmata
CGCCCCGCCCGGCCCCGGCGCAGCAGCCGCCTCGCCACGTACAAGCACTCGGCACAGTTTATTAACAGCAAACTCCGGGCACAGCAGCGGGAGCGCAGGGCGGGGCACAGCGCGCAGCGAGAACAGCGCCCGGCCGGGCCCGCCGCCCCCGGCACGAGCGCGGGACCAGCCGGCGGCTCTCACAGCACAGCCCCGAGGAACACTCGGGAAGCGAGCGGCGGCGGCGCACTGCGAGGAAAGCACACGAGAAAGCTGCTCGCAAAGAGTCACTGAGAAAGGCTTAAAACGTGGTAATGGCAGCAGGGAGCAGGCCTGGCGGTGCTTTTATTGTCGTTGCTAGTACAAATCCAGCTGGAAACTAAGGTGTTTATTTCTGGAATGGAGTAATACCGACTCCCACTTTAATCTTAGCCTTTACTTTTCCCTGAAGTTTTCAGCAGTAATACAAACATACTTCTTTCCTTCCACAGACACCAAAAACAATAGCAGAATATTTTCTGGTGTAACATTGCTTTGGCGAGTTACAGATCCCTTGCAAAAAAAGTCTATTTGCTCCAAAAAAGTTTTATTTATATATCTCTATGTATTTTAAGTAAAATATCTGTTTTTACCAAAATATGATATACAGGCACATGGCTGTAAAATAACTTTAAACCAATTCACTATAAAATTACTTTTGGTAATAAATCATCTGATTCTCAGAGGCAAAATGCTCCTTTTACCTTTGCGGATGGACTGTCTGAGGCACAGCTCCTCCTCCTGCATTTACAAAACACTCCTTCCCTCTCCCATCTGCACTTCCCTCGTCCTGGCTGAGCCTGGGGCCGGGGCCTAAGCAACTTCTGCTTTTTAGGCTGCTCCTAAAAAATCGGTTACAACCGAGAAGTGATAATAAACACATGCCAAAAGAAATCTGTAAAGTCAATGGGGCAGATATTCAAAACAGGCTTTTATTCTTGAAGGAAGAGCTGCTGTTAGATCTAGCAAGGTCTAAACTGCTCATGGGCTCCTTTGGGCAAGTAAGTAGCAGTTGAAATCTGCTCTCACTGTGAAGCCAGGGTCTTTAAGAACAAAACATCTATGCATGCTCAGGGCAGCTGGCTCATAAATGTATCAATGGGAATGCTTGATCTTCCAAAATATTTGTCAAATGCAGAAATATTGAATTAAATTTCTTCTGTCTTGGCAGAGGAATGGTTTGGTGATTAAAAACAATGAAAAAAAAAAAAAAAACCAAGCAGCTTTACTTTCATTCTTGAATATAAAGCAGACAAATTTGTCTGATGTGTTCCTCCCCTGTTCTATTTGTAGACATCCGAATCTTGAAAGCACTTGCAATAGAGTTGGTCACAGTAACAAAGTTGCTCTAGAAGTCAAAGATATTAGAAAATGTAAGAGCCATCTCAGGAATATGCAAAATCTCTACTCTGCAGATTTTTGCTCCGTCCTCTGCACCACTATCACTCACATGGAGGCTGACAGTGCCACTAAGCTAATGTCAACAAGGTGCACGGCAGAGCTTTCAGCTCTGTGTGTTACCTTCTCTCCCTTGCTTGTAAGATTACTCTTGCTGTGATTGTCTGCGGAGCTCCCTCAGTCGCAGGAACAGCAGCAGCCATCACACAGACCAGCTGCCGACACCTAAGTAGCCACTTGGTCTGGAACAGGCAAGACTAAACGAGGGCTCTGCCACTGCCATCATTAGTGACCTGTAGTAAGAACATCTACTGAGGAATCTAACATAGCTAAAGCTCTTACAAAAGAAGGCTCAAGACAAAAAAACGCAAAAACAAAAATAAACAAAAACCCACAGTTGTTCAGACAGATTCCAAGCTTTTTTCTTTTTTCTTTTTTAGTTTTCAGGAAAAAGCAGGCTTCAGGCATAGCAGGGAGTTGCAGTGTAAAGAAGAAGGCAAAGAAGGGGGAGGCACTTCACAACAGCATGCCTGTGGATGAAAGATGGAGCAATACTTTCATCCTCAGAGGAGAAGTCTGACCGGAGCTCCTGAAGTTGTAGCTTTTGAAGAAGATTACCTGAAGCCTAATTCCCTGTCCTCATCTATTTTCTATGATCCTTAAAAGACATCTCTGCACATCTCCCTGTGGAATAGTCTTGAGAGTGTTAAGTCATGACCTGACAGATACTATTTTGACAAACTATCCAAACAAAGTCCTGAAACTTCTCAAGAAAGCACTCCAGGGAGCAACTCCAGTTTGCACAGCCCGCAGAAGCTAGTGCTCCATTTAGTTGTGCATGAAGAAAATGACACATCATATCCCAAGAGTAGTTAAAAACAGAGCTGTAAAGATTCATGACCCTGTCTTCCCCTCTCACCATTATTTTGAGAAGTCAAACAGGGAAAAAACAGAGGGCAACAACACTAACCTTGGCTAAATGTTCTAAAGCCAGTTTGAACAGAGGGGTAAGAATAGAGATGCCTCCTATGGAAGTAGGATTAATTTGAATGTATCACATGCAGTAAATAGGGAGCTAGGCAGAAGTAGTCCAATACAGAGACATTCAGTACAGTTCACGTTTTCCTCTCTTAGTATATTACATACAGAATTTACCCTTTTAGTTCAGTATTGCCTGGTGGTGGCTAGTCTTCTCCACTAACACAAGCAATATAGATATATGAGGAAAGGGTTAATAAGACAAGACAGAAGGCATTAGGCCTGAGAAGAAAAGGATCTGTTCTCTTCTCACTGAAAAATGCTTCAGTCTTTCCTTCGCTTCCAGTGAGGACTGCTAGATACACAAGTCAAATTTTTCTTCAGTACATACAAGCATACACAGAGAAGATACCTACGACCATAGCACACAGCACACAGTAGCACAAGTTTAGAATGACTTAGTAAGTTCAAACAAGACAAGGAGGGAAAATATCAATATTTTCATCTTTAAAGCAGTTGCTTTGGGTCAGAAGGGAGGGGGCTGGCTCAAAATCTAAGACCATATACTCATCCTATCTACAGCTAGAGCAGACAGAAGGTATCGGCCTTTTTCTTACACAGTACAATTTTGTATTCCTATTAACACAACAGGAGTAAAATCTTTATCTTTGATTATCCCTGTCTGCAGCAAACCTTCTGAACCAAAGATCAGTAGGTAAGAAGAGAACGAGGGACCTCCAGAATGTATTTTTGACTTGGACAGTCAATGCTGCTAAGAAGTTCAACTTCTGAACTAATTTCCAAAGCCTTATATTCTCCTCCTATATTTTAGCTTCTTCAGCTTTTTTTTTTTTTTTTTTTTTTTAAGACTGTACTCTCCTCTGATTAGATCTTCATTGGTAACAAGCAAACAAAACCTCTTGAGGCTGTACAGTGGATTAGAAAGCTCTCAGATCACAAGCGACGACACCTCACTTCAGCCCAGCTAAAATGAAGACTGCGTCTGCCAAGGCTTCCCCAGTCAGATAACAAGCAACATCCCACATAGGTTCACCAGCCCACGCTAAGGAAATCATCACTCCTATGCTTAGAATTAGCATACTATTGTCCACATACGTGGAACCAAAATGAGAACAGCTTCATCAAAGCAAAAGCTAAAGCAAAACAAAAGCATTTGACTGGAAGGCAGTGAGCTGCGGAAACCTGAAATCCCCTCTCCCATGCCACCTGAACACTGCTGGAGGAGGAACAGCAGACAGGGTAACAGATAATGCATCCCTCTCACTTGCTGCTGCATTAAAGGCTTTCACTATCTTTACCTTCCACATACAATCCCACATTTTAATAACGGGGGACCTCCTACCAGAAGGAAAGGCAGATTGTCAGCTTCACAGTTAAGAATCTATGAATCTAATCACTGTAATACATACAGGAGTACTCATTCCACCTGGCTGACTGAGGCCTTCTGTACCTGAAATCAGTTCCGAATTACTTCAAGAACCAAGTGCAAGTCCTTGAAAACAGAATTACAAAGGCAGAAGAGCCATAACCTTTACTACAACCACAAATGATCTGGAACACTTTGTGGAATGCACCCCAAATGGCGTATGTGTGTATATATAAATTTTGTATATAGACATTGTACTGTTTCATACTTTTTAATACATATACAAGTACCTATACATATATACATATTTACAATTTACACCAGCCAGTAGATGTATGTGTATTGTACATATACACACAAACGCCTAGAATACACATGCACACACACAAACACACACTCTTTAAAATAAACTCCACATTCCATGTAACAAAGTCCTGCCATAGTCCAAGAAGAGCAGCACCAAGTGGTGGGGGGCCCCATATAACAGCTTCAAGACTGCTTAGAACAAACACTACTTTTTTTTTTTTTTTTAAAACACTTGGGAAATTAAAGAATGGGTGGCATCAGCTATAGCCCAGATACAGAGAACCCTCACACAAACTTCCCACCTACACTCTAACAATTCTTGCAATTCCATAATGTGCTCTCCTCAGATGAATGAGGGTCCATCAGTGCTGATCTGCTGCCCTTCACTGTTACAGTTGGTTAGATCATACCCCGTACAACAGCACTGCAAACAGGTCTACTGTGATAACTATGGTAGTCACCAAATTCTGCATTTTTTTTTCCCCAACAAAAGTGGAGGCATGGCTGGGATTCAAAATAAAAGCACTGATCAGACTTCTTTCACTTCCTTTCTAGTACATGGAACAGTGAACATAGGCTTATTTAATTAAAATATTTTCATTTCCTTCCCTCTGCTCATGCTTTCACTGTCAGGAGTTGCAAGAGGTCTTCTAGCTTTGCAAGGAAGGTGGTACAGTCGAAATGAGTCAGGCAAGCACTTTTCCCAGCAGTCAGAATAGCCTTCTCCAGAAAATGCCTTTGCAAAGGCCACTGTACTCCTTAACATACCTAGTCTGAGGGAGCCTATAGTGCTGCCAAACAGCCCTTCAGTTTTACTGGTTCAAAGAAAGGACTGAGATGCAATGATGGGCACTGAAAACACTAACAGGGCTTTACGGCAGCACCTACTTTGCTTAACCTGCGAGAAGAGCACTAGCATCTCTCCTGGGGCACTGAGATCCAACATAGATTGGTCTGATAAATGAGTGATAGGAAGGGCTTGTATTCAGTACTTTATGGGGCATTCTTTCAACTCCAACCAGGAACTGGTAACACTGTGGGAGCCACACATTTCATCCACACAAAGAAAGCAGGATAACACACCTGCTGAAAATTTAAAAATTTGTCTAGTAGCTCAAAATGAAGAATGCCCTCTCCTCCTAGAAAATCATGGCAGCAATACCAATGGTAAGATGATCCTTATTACAGTAAGAGAGGGGAGCTAGCTTTCTTAGTTTTTATTAATTCATTAATCTGCTAACCACCTACCCAACCAGGCAGAGTGGAAATTGCATCCTTGGCCAGCAGTACAAAGTTTATATATAAAATTGCTGTGTCAAATTTATAGGGAGCATTAAGTTTCTTTACAACTTCATTTCAAACCCACTGCCTCCAAATGCAACTCTATCTTCCAAAGTTTTGTCTACTTACTCACCTAAGACTGAAAAAATATATTTGTTATGAAGGACTCTGTTTTATTGCTATTGTTGGTTTGCACTGTGTGGTTCCATCTTTACCATTTCAAATCCAGACTCTTTGGGGATAAAATATTGTTTTTCTATTGATTTTTTCCAATTTCTTAAACTTGTATAAAAATAAAGGATTTCCACAAATGTGGGCTAAAGGTAACCAATAATACTTCTATGCTTAGGATCAGCCATTGGAAATGTGGTTGATAGCCACAAGACCAGAAATAAACCTCTAGTGATTCTTTAGTTTAACATTTAAAAGACATGAAAACTTCTGCTTATAAAATTGACCCCATACAGAATGGAACAGCTAATCTAACAGCTGTTTATTACTGTTTAAAATAATGGTCCTAAGTTTAAAAATAAAATCAAGTACTTCCTTTTATGATTTTCACATTAGAAAACTGCACCATTCAAAATCTGTGGCCAGGGAAACCCCTTTGCAGTAAGACAGTTTCTTTTAATAGTCGTCGAGAGTGTTTTCCAGGAAAACATTTCTAACATCCAGTATGGAAGCCAGCTCCAAAATGTGCTTTTGGAGGTGAGGGTTCTCCACCGTTTCATCTCTTGGCAGCTGAGGATAAGATTCTGGATAATTTCGTGTTTCCTGCTAGATGACAGTGAAAACAAAGAGAATCAGACATTCATTTATTTTTACAGCCTTTCAGAAGAAGATTGCAAAAGGCCAATTTCACATAAGAGATAACCTGATCTGTTTAGCATGCCACAGAGAGAAAAGATTTTCTAGTAGAAATAAAGCCACTTTCGGTTTTCTTTTCCCGTTGACTCAGAGATGGTTATAGTAGCAATACAAATGCCCATTCATCTACGATGGTTAATCATATATTCACAGAAGCTTTGCAAATAAAATAATAATAATAAAAAGGCTTGACATATGCTTACCTACTAGGCTGGAGTTCATTTCTTGAAATTGTAGACATGTAAGCATCTCCACTGGGAGATTCATCTCATCCTAAAACAAATATCTAAGGCACTGCGGGAGAACCTATCCCCACTCACAGATGACCTACTTTTCCCTGGCATCAAGGAAGCCTAGGTAGCTAACTTAGGTTTGGAAAGACACTAGATGTCTGCAGTTAGACGAGATGAATACTGTACCTTTCTGTGTTTTGACTTTCATTTTTTTCTGTAATGTTTAAAATGGAGCAGGCAGTTTATATGTCAACAGTTACAAATATAAAATGTTGTAGATCCAGAAGCAGGACTCCTCTGTTGGCACAGCATTAACCAACAGGGAAGGAAAATACCAAAATCCCATCTTCCTTTTTAGTTTACTCACTTAAACTTCAAAACACTTTTCAAACTCCATTCATGCTAGAATATATTCCAGCAATAAAGTTCCACTCCTCCCCACTTCCTCTTATATTTGTTCTACACCTTTTAGTTGTGTAGAAATAATAATCTTGAATTATTAAGAGGAATTTTTCTACCAGACAAGGCTGTTTAGAGTGCCATAAGTGAATCAGAATGTGTCTGCTACTTATGTAGAACGATAAGACTGAAGCAAGTCAAAGGCTTCATGCCTTTGGAGAGGTACAAAGACACATATTCAATACGAGCTGAAGGCATTAACATGTGAGTATCAGCTATCTTTCTGAAGTCACAGTGATATGCTTAGCCATAAGACCCTTCCAGCCTGCGGTTCTATATGCACTTGATTGTTCTCACAAAGGGACAGATATCCCTGCATACCCGGAAAATTTTGTGCATCCTCATAGTAGCCGAACAGAAGATAAATCTTGTTAGAAGCAAACGAAGAAATTCATCTCCAAAAAATTGAAGAAAGGACTGATCTGTAAAGAAGGCAACAAAGAAAACTCAATTTAGAAAGGCTTTAAAAACAAAAAAAGACCTAGCAGAAACCACCGTGAATATCTGTCCATCCCCTTTATTCGGTATTCTGTCCCTTGGAAAGGCTGAGCAAGAAAAAACAGCATCTCCTGAACTAGCATACAAAGTCTCAGTTGTACACCTGTGGGCACGTACCTATGGAGCGGGAGTGGGTCAGCAGCTGGGCAATATCTCGATTGATTTTTCTAAGGTAGTCTTGACACTTCTCCCACAGTCCTCTGCGCATGCTTGATAATCCAGAGACAAATAGGAATGCCATTAAAGGATTGTTCAGAAAGAGTGTGAAGAGGCTACCCCGCTGAGACTGATCTAAAAATCAATAGACAAAGAGATACATTTGGCACATGAAACAGAAAAGAGGTCCCTGACACAGAATGAAGTCGCTCACCCACTAAATTCTCTAACAGCAGAACTACTCGTTTGTGTTAGTTACATAAACTCTCCTTTTGTGGCAGATCTGTTCTCAAGGTGATGCACATGACTAGCAATAAAGGCTCACTGGAGGTGGGCATTAACACCAAGAAAAATGAGATTCTCCCATGAATTGTAGGAAGCCTATGTCATCATTTTGTGCATACAACGAACACGGAAGTCATAACTGAAACAACTGATAGAAGATACTGATTATGAATCTAAAGAAGAATTATTAGTTAAACATGGACATTCTTATTCCACTCACAAAAACAGACAGTTGAACCTATACAACCTCCCAAAAGTCTACATAGTTGCTCTTTTATTGGACATCACATTATCTAAAGCCCATTTATTCTCTGCAGTTCAACATGATATACAGGGGTCCAAGCTTCATCTCAATAAACCGGGAAGCCAAAAAAGAAAGGCGATGCACATAAGAAGATCATGTATCCAAACAGTAAGGCCACTTCTTCCTCAGCAAGGCTTACTAACTTGCTTTGGTGCAATTCCTCTTTCTTCAGGACACAGGCACACAGTCCTGCATGATACAACGCCATACTGGCACAGGGGCTCAATTGGGTTCAGCTCAGAAGTCTCTGCACGGTTCTCTAGCGCACAGTGTGCCACACCTGCAGAACTGCAGCAAGACGTTCCTGACTGGTCAGGGAACACCATATAAGCACCCAGTGTTTGATAAAGAATTAAGCTCTATTTTTTGGAGTTTCTGTTTAAACGGGATTCATTATTACAATACTTACTTTCTACTTAAGTTTCATCTAAGTAACAGGACTAGTTCTAAAACAAATGAGAAGCTTCTACTTCTTGCACATTCACTCGTGATACTTGCCTAACAACTCTCTACATGGCTTAAGCTAGATCTTCATACCTGTCTTTGTAATGAATAGTAACCTTAACATGACAAATTCCAATACAGAAGTTTGAAATTATTTATATTTTATACTAATCACAAAGACAGAAAAACATGTTTTGTTGCCCGTTCCTACTATAAACGCACCTTCTCAGGCCATACAAATCCAAGTTTTCCTAAGCCTACCCTCCAAAATCAGAACCAGATCTGAGAAGATTTTACTCTACATCTGGTATTTAAAACTGATATCTTAACTGACTCTGCTGACTTCCTGGTACTAATAAAACTACCCCGAGTGCTAATAATAACAAAAATAAATAAATAATACAATAATTAGAATCCCAACACTGGGCTGGTGATATTCTGAGTCTCCGTGTAGGAGTAACTTTGCCTTTTAGCACTTGTTGAAGCTGTCTGTAGAAATACCATCATTGTTAGAGTAAGTTATTTGCCATAAACATTACGTCAATTTTATCATACTACTTTAGGAATGTTAATCTGATTTAGCGGATAAATAAGGATAAAAAGATATTTTTTCCTGAAGAACCTACATTACATACATCTGAGATAGATAAATGATGCAACAGCAACTTGTTGGAAATGCAATACTACACATACCTTGTAATGCTTTTGGATATGCTGTTGGAGAAAGCAAGCACACCAATGGTTGTCCAAATAAGTTTGTGAAATTCTGTAACAGATAAGAATTTTGAAGTATTGATTGTTATTCTGCTTGCTTTTGAATATTCAACAGGTTAAGGGTACAAAGACTACTCATGAGAGAGAACACACTAATGCCTGTCACACAGTTAAGCATCGGCAGTAAGGCTGACAAATTGACTTACTCTTAGATCACAGCACAGAAGGAATATAACCCATTACATTTTTAAGGACGTTTAATTCTCTGATTTCACTGCTACTAATAGCAGACACTAATTTCACAGAAATAAATATGGCTTTCAGTAGTAACATATTACTTGAAAAAAGAAATAAAAAAAAAAAAACAACCATGTTCTGCAGTAAAAATGAAAGCCAATGGGTTTCAGGTCAAAATAGATCTAGTGTCTTTCCTCAATACCAACTGAATCATCCAGTCAAAGTGATTTCTTTACACTTTTCTTTCTAGCAGACAAAATATTTCTGATGAAACAGAAGAGACCAATGGAGAAAAGTTTTAAAATATATTTGCTTTAAAACAAGTAGGTCATAACCTTAACATCTGCTATACTGAAGTACTGTTGTAAAATGCCCATTTCCTGGACCTTCCACCAGCATCTTAAATATTGCACAAGTGTCCTGTTGCACATGAATTCCTCCAGAAACCTCAAAAGAAGTCTTTGTCTAGTTTCACCAACATTTACCTGGTAACAGTCCTACTATGTATCTATCTAATAGGTATGCTGATTAGTAATAATGATTACTAAGAAAAAAAACATTTTTCATCTAAACAACCTCCCCACATTACCTGTCATATCTTTCGTCAACAACAGCTTTCTTAAAACTGAAGGCTTGCAAAGCCATACAAAATGTAAATGGTTATGTCTGTATCTTATCATCCAGAGCTTGAGTGCAACACACATTTCTGCAGATTATGTCCTTAAAGTTGGCAGGTTATGAATGTTATATGTAAATCACCAGAAGTATTTCCTTGTGTAGAATCATCACAAAGCTCATTTTTTAATTCCTTCTAGCTTCCACTTAATTCAGATGGAACCCTCCCTTCCGGGCAGTGTATTTCAGTTAACTTAGTTTCGCTGAATTAATTTCATCCAAGTCTGCTAAATACTAAAGACAGTAATCTAGTCTAATCAAAATAAAACATTACCTATATCTGACAGAGTGCTGACTAGTCCTAAAAACCCTCTATTAAGATCCCAAAGGAGATTTATAATGCTAGATAGTAAGGTTTGGTCTCAATGAAGAAACAAAGACTATTATCATGAACACAGTAACTGCAGGCAGCCCCATAGTTAGTAATACTGAACTATAAATAAACATTTAAAACTCCAGAAGGAGTCACTACAGACATTGCCAGTTTGAACTGAATAGGCACTGGCAGGTCACACATTCTCAAAGTAACATATATGCTTAGTATTCATGAACAGATTCACATGTTGAATTCAATCTTGTATCACCCAGTTAGAGACCAAAGTAGATTTCCCATACACCCCCTCAGTAAAAAAATACTATTAAACACTGCCTACAGCTATAAAACAAAACCAAGGGTCATTTGTGTATCTCAAGAAGGGTATTATTCGTTGACAACATCTGAGAACATTTTGGACTCAACGTCCCAGCTCCCTACAAGGGGAAAAGCTACACGGTTTACCCTGACACAGAACTCTCTCCTTGGAAGACAGCTGCTTGCACCAGTCCCTATGTCTGAACTATAGATCCAGGAGAATAAGACTCTCAAGCTTCCACGTACCTGTCTCAGGTCTCGCCCGGACACAACTGCCTACCACAGCCCACACAAACACCAGGATTCACTCTCCACTACCTTAGCTCCCGACTGCCACAGAAAAGAGTTGTGTGCACACATACAAAGGAAAAGGAGCAGGTTACAGCCGTGACTCAGAGAGGAGGAGCACAAGGTGTGCCAGAAAGTAACAGCCCTGCCGGGTAGGTGTTGACAGCAGTTCTGGATAAGGAATACCCTACCTTTCAGTGCATGGACAATTCCAAAAAGGGTAAAACACATTTTTGGTTCAAAATTGACTCTTTTTTGACTTCACTATTCAAGTTTTCCAACAGAAACACTGCTGCTTTTAAAAATACATTTCACATCTCATAAACATCTCTTTCCAAAAAAGAACTACCTGTCATCTCCAAAAGAGGTCATTTCACAAGTAAGCTTTACTAAGTTGAGTATTATATTACATCACTACCAAAGACTTTGCATTCTTACTGGCTGGAGCAGTACTCTTTAAGACTTTGCATTTGATCATAATCTTAGACAACCACAACTACAAGAATATATTGATTTTAAAATATTATTTCATCCACATATACAGTGGTAACCTTCAAGAACACAGCCATCTACATTTAAATAGAGGTTTTCAAAAAAAAAAAAATCAAAGCTTTAAGTAGATATGCTTGATTTGCAATTATATTCCACTTTCAGCTAAACATACAGGGGAGGAAGCTGTTCAAGTAAGTGCTGCTGATTTGACAAACTGGCAAGTCACTTCCTGGCAGGACTGACTTTCAGTCATCACCATTTAAACCTTCAAGAAAGACAGTGAGGATGAGAGTGCATGCAGGAGATCAGAAATGGGTTTAGAAAAAGATGTGTGAGCAGTTGCTGTTACCGCCGGTATTGCTAGCAGTGGCATTTAAATGTCAGGATAGCTGCTGTCCTATCAGAAAAGATCAGAGCAGCCATGTGGAAAAAAAGTCAGTACACTGACTTCAACTTTTCACACAATTGCACAGAACCTCTCTTGTTTGTGCCAGTGCTCAAGTCTACAAAGCATCTCGTAACACACCCAGAGGATATTTTCAGGACAGCACTATCAGTATACATGAAACCAAGCTGTAAGCACATGCAGAACAACAACAGACAGGAATTTACAATGGCTAGGAAATACTGAGATTGAGAATTCTGTCACTGACCTTCGATTGAAAACAAAACAAAACAAACATTCCCACACACTCATCTGCCTAGGTTCAATGGTAATAGACTGTGAAGGTGAGTGCGAGTTCTCAAATGCTAAATATACATACTTTTTAAATAGAGGACCATGGTTTTTTTTTTCTCCTTTGCATTCTGTTTTTAGATTCTTCACAATTGTACCCACACCATTCACATTTCTGTACTCCTTACATACAGGCAGAAACTGGACCTCTCTTATGCCAGCTGCTCTGCGGGCTTAACAGACAGAGCACTGGGGTATTTTACACTATTGATGGTCAGTTCACTGCAGAACAAGATAAAAAAAAAACGGAGATTTGAGTTTTTGTTTACTGTGTGCCCACACACACACAAAAAAAGAAAGAAATCTAAAGAGAATTCAATTATCAAATTTAAATTTATTACAAATAAAAAAAGTGAACTCTACTGAAAAAACTTGACAGTTATTCTCAAAACAGGTACAAATCTGCATGTGGGAAACCATGACCTCAAAAAGATCGTTTGCTCTAAGCTATCCACAGAAGCCTTCTATGTCCAGAGCTGTATTTGAACTAAGGATCTCCAGGAATCCCTCACTCTCTCTTCCAGAGCTGATCCACTTGACAACTTTCAGCAAGTCTACTAGAGAGGAAGTAGGGGAAAAAAAGCCCAAACCCAAGCTGCTCTTTTTCCCCTGAAACAAAACCAAACTCCCCTGTTGTTATACCGGAATCAATGTCAAGAAAGAGCAGAGGAAAATAAATCCCTACCAAATCCTCATTTTCTGTAAGAGTAAACCATTCTAATTACAGTAAACCAAGTAAACCATTCTAATTACATTTCTCTCCTTTTAAATGGAGAACGGAATTTAATAAAAAGCAGATTTGTGCTGAAATCTAGTGCAGTGAAGTTAAACGCAGTAGTGGTTAAAAAGCCATTTGAAATGCATTACAACACAACAAACAGAAAAACCTACAGAGAGGCCAGATCATTTTTAAAACTGTCAGGTAAAAATTGTATGGTTCAATACAGGACGATTCTGAATCATACTGATCACTAATTTAGTAACTCGTTAGCCAACACATGCCTTTAAAACACATGACGCAGAATATGGATACTGATCACAGAACAAGTTCATCTGGCCACTAGACGTCCCTATTCCTCCTCAGAAATGCAGATGTGAATGTTTTTTCACTTTTCTCACAGCAAATAATGGAGCTATAAAAAAGGAATACATAAGGAAGTGGCACTTTCCCCAGATATAGCACATTCTTAATATCCCATTCATGAATTAAGTAATTGTCATAATGCTATCCAGATGCAACTGGCAACTGAGATTGAAAATGCCTGCTTCTTTATTACCCGAATTGCAGATTCCCAAAGGTGATTTGGCATGGAGTAATTCTACTTTAAGTTGATAGCACCCTAGAAGGAGACTCATTGTCCAAGCATATACCACTCTACAGTAACACTGGATGCTAATTTGAGTCTTGTTATTTCCTTGGTTGAGATACTTTTCAGACACACACACCCCGTGTTTTAAAAGATCGGGCTCAATGCTTTGACTCGTTTCTGTTGGTTAAAAGCAACTGAGTGCTGGATGACTGGAAAAAAAAAAAGCAGATTAGTTAGCTCCCTCCCCCACGCACACACACCAAGATTTGTCTTTGGTATATAACAAAAATAAACCTCCCACCAGAGATCTTGGAAATCTTGAACCTTTTTTCCCTCCAGGAGGATTTATTACTTTCCAATGAGCGGCTGTTCATGTGCTTCTCCTTCTTGTTCCTATTCATAGGATCAGATCCTGACTAGCATGCACAACCTCAAAAGAAAAGAAAGACTGAATACAAAGTGTTTAAAAAAATAGCCCATTAAAAGTGTAAGCTAACTAGGGGTTGACACTGTATCCTATCATGTAAGTAGCTGCCTTCAAGAGCCTTACCTTATAGGCGACACTATTTGAAGAATCCACAATGATAAAGAGAGGCTTTCTTGTGAAAGGGTAGAGATCTCCAGGGTGAAGACTGAAAAGAGAAAGAGGCGCTTCACAGAGCACTAGAATTGCTACAAAGCTGTGACAGTGCACACGTTTCTCAGACACACAGCTGCCCATGTCCAGTTAAAAAGAAAGCATATTCCTCTTGCCCCAGTCTTCAGATTCATCCTGAGAAAGTAACTGCAAAACTCATTTGGTATTCTCTGTAATATGGGCTACTGGACTTGTTAGCAGTTCTTTCCCAAGAAAAGATGTTTTTCTTCTTGCAAACTAATTATCCATTAACTTGAAGTTTTCTGGTAATAAAGAATTTACCTTAAGTCATAGTAATACTTTTCAGTACTTAAATCATCGTTTAGAGTTGCATATTCATTTATAATTTTTGAAATTCAAGCCAATCTACATTTATGATGTCCTACAACGAAGAGTTTGAATTCAAGAGGCTTTGATACGTTTTTCTCTATTAAAGACAAATTCTTCTGAATTTGCAGTTGTCACACTCACGAGACTTACCAGTGCATTTCCTTGTAAGATTGGTTTCGCTTGTGGATAGCATCTCCATTTATAATGTCCCTGTTACTATTTGTCAGAACACCTCCAAAATCATATGGACCTACACATGGCAAAAAGAAAGTTAAAATTAGCAGAGGTAACTCAGCTCTGTTATGGACTTAATGAATACACGAAAGGGAAGAAGCAACCAAAAATCCCAGAAAACTAAATGAATCTGAACTACTATAGCTGTAGGGAGAGGATGGAGGAATGTGGAGACTTTACTAACTCAATTTTATGCATTTTTAGTAGTTTCAGCATCTATCAATTAGAAGAAAACAATGTAACTTCACAATTTCTAATGTATTTATTCACTATTTATCCACAAATAGAGCATAAAAGATCCAAATACTGGCTCTTGTTACACTACATAGCAAAAAGATTAAAACCCATTACATATTTCATACAGGAAGATCAGTACCTTTGTTAAATTACTATATAATCTAGTATATTCTAGAATCAGAATCTGACCAAAAACAAAAGCTAAATCAATCAGAAACCCCTTAGCTTCCCAGAATGGACATAGTATCTGCAGTAAGAACACTGCAAAGGGGAGAAGAAAAAGCTCAGAGAATGAATATGCTTTTAATACTCCTAGAAAGGACATAACATGTTAACTGGATTTCAAATCTGCAGCAAAGAATTATTTTTAAGATTTCAAATACAGAATTCAGTTTTTTAATGCACACAGCTTGGACACGTGCTCCTAAGGGAACTTAAAGATTCTGCTAAGTTTATACAACTGAGCTAACTGCCTATCTGTTTGATTGAGTGCAAAGATGAAAGTAAGGGCTATAAAAATACCAAATCCTACAAAAAAAAAAAGAAAAAAAAAGAAAAAGAAACGCGCTAGAGATACCAAGAAATATTTCTGCCATTGATATGGGTATGAAGCATCACTAACATTAGTAAAAGACAGTATTAGGATTTCCTAATTCTGTTATACATTTGCAGAGTTGGTAGACTCATATTTGGCCACCAAATGCATTTTCTTCAGGCTTGGCTACGTAAGACACCCTTCCATTTTAAGGGAAGCTTTGGGAACACAAAATTAGGAGCAGAACATACATTAATTTAGCACTGTTACAAATGTCTAACGTGATCTGTCAAACAAACTGCTTACAGGCAATCAACAGTGCAGCTTGCAGCTGCTCTCCCTTTTAATAAGGTAGAACTTTTTGGTCTGTGCAGACTACACTACCTTATTAAAAGAATGCAGTTGTAATGAGATTCATTTAATAAAAATTGAAGTCTGACTATGCAGATTTTCAGAAAACGGAGCCTTGATAGCTCTTTTGTAAGGTATTAAGCTGAAATAATACATGCAGTGAAGTGAACATAACACAGGCTGTAAAGAACACGGTTCAGTTAGAACGCACCAACAAGCCATAGCAAAAAGTAAAATGTTAAAAGCATTAAAAAAAAAAAATCACTGCCACAATCAAAAGTTGACAGGGATTTTTTTTTCCTTTAACATTTTGAGAGCTCTATAAATCATGCATGGAAATGGACAAGGCATGCACCTTATAAAGGAATGCAGGTCTCAAACAGATGAGGCGTGTACAATATTTAGGATGTTAAAAACATTTTTTTTCCTTAAATTATATAAACAGATATTTTGACTGTGTTTGCTTCAGCCAACCAGTTTTTGGCTTTTAGATTGCAGCTGCATCCAAATATTCTGCTAGATTGCAAAGAATAGGAGGATGAGGTGAGGGGAATTGTCAAAAAATCATGAGAAGGGCTTGAATCGTCACATTAACAAGCACGCAAATACAACAGTCCCTGTAGACACTTCAGCCCTTTTACCACCCATCTCCTGACCATATGTTCTCATAGTACTGGAGATTTGAAAGAATCACAAAGTGCTGTTTAGCCATCTTATTAACTTTGCACTGATGCATCAATTGAGACATGTAGTCTTCAAAATTGGTGAAGCTTTTAATACTTCAGATGCATCAAAAACTGGCTACATCCTTTGAAAAGATCTCAGGTTAATGCACACTGATTAAAACACATGGAATTAACTACTGTTTGTGCAAAGAAAAGACTATCTTATTAAGTAGACAGGAGAATAAAATTGACTTGTCTTTTAAAAGGAGCTTTGTGACATCTTTCTTGGTCACTTGTCCTGGAACACAAAGAGAATTCAAGCCCTGTTCATGACAGGGAGCATTCCTTTATTGTACCTTCACTATCCGAACGACCTGATGGGAACACGCCCGTGGCAGACAAGTAAATCAGCAGTACACTGTTTGCAGGCAGCTCCTGAAATTCAAATAGAGAGGAGAGTGGCAAGGGAAAAAAAAAGTATAAATTTATTATAATACTCTATCATCACCTTGGTAAAAACATCATCATTTAAGATTGTGCTACTCCTGCTTCTAGCTTCCCTTCACTGTATTATTCTTAGGTGTATACACCTCTCCCCACTACGTACACCCTTTCAAACAGGTGAGTACACAGACAAGAATGTAAACTGATGATACATTGATACATTTTTTTTTTCCCATACAGACCTTTAAGCTGATATTAGAGGTTCAAGCAGCAGTTGAAAAAAAAAAAAAAAAAAGATTTCCAAGATACGGAAACCAAAAGCTGCCAAGATCCATGCAGACTAACTCCCAAACAATTCAGGATCCTAAAGGAAATTATTTGTTTCCAAATACCCCAGGGTCTGCAACACCTGCATCTTCCCCCTGACCCTTCGAACTTCTCAGCTGTACAACAAACGCAACACATCCGGGTTCCTGTAAAGACCAGTAAAAGAAATCTATTTTCCACCTGTCTATGGACTGTCCGCATGAGGAAGCAGATGCTTTTAATTTCTGCAAAAGGCTGAGCACACAGGCACCCAAAATTCACCAATTTCACAAACCTTAAATGATGCTGCTAAAAATGTATACAGCTGGCTAAAAGTTGGTTTATAAAGTAGATATTTATGGGGGTTTTCCCGCCTGGCTGGTTTCTCTGCTGACTCCTGTTGTAAAAAAACAAACAAAAAAATTTTATATTTACAAAGCAGCTTCACAACCCTCTATATTTCTATTTATTAGAATGTTCATCTTCAACATACTTCCCAAACAAATGGTCTGCCCATGCAGCATTTCCTACAACATAGTAAAAGTATGATGCACAGTATTTGCACCAGAACTTTATATTTTCCCTCACTTTAATTTATCTAAATCTTTCTTATTCTCTAAAGCATAACCCATGAAAAGAATAATAAAAAAAACACTCCCCACGTCAATCAAATAAATTAAAATCTACAAAAACAAAATTGCCTACAGACGAAGTATTTTTTGTGCTTTCTCTGAAGAGAATATTTAACTTTCATATGAATTAGCAAGCGGATGAACTTATGTGGCTGCATGACTGCTAGAGAGAAAACAAAGCAATGGGTGAATGTACATGAATAAGGACAGCCATGACACCCCTTCAGAAGTACCCAGGCTATACCAGTGTAAACAATTTGTGAAATGATGCCCAAATATTCACTTCTGATGCTTTACCCACTATTGAAGGTTCCCCCAAGAAAACAGCAACAAAAAGAAATTACTTGGGTCAAACTCCATAGGTTTGAGCTACCCTTCATTACCTTCTAGTAACAGTTACACCAGCCTTCCTAACCTGCTCTGCACAGTGACAGTACAGAAAGATTACACCATTAAAAAAGCTGTTTTTTTGTTGTTGTTATTTGTTTTGTTTTCTTGTTTTTTTCTTCAATCTATTAAGATCTTTTGCCAGATGGAAATGGAACTCACCTGCATTCCAGGTTTGTTCATCTGTGAGGCTAAATTCATTGGTTCCCTTTCAAGTGCTTGTAGCATTCGGAACATATCAATTGTTAATTCACTGAACTTGACCTGCAAAAAGAGTTAAATGGTTTACTCTGCCAGATACAAATTAAACAGTCTATTCCTTTGAAATCATCCAGATAACAGACTCAACTGCATCCCAGACAGACCACTTTCTGTCAGTATCATATTTGAATCTCTAGACCCGTGAATGACTTAGAAGAGCCCCCAGGGGACCAAGTCTATTTATTACAGGTCCAATAGGCCAGTTCACTGTAGTGCAGACCCTGCTCCACGTATTAGACTTTTCTGAGGTGCTTACAAATCAAGTGCTGGAACCCACTATGTACTGTGAATTTAGACAAAAACTGGAAGATACACAAACTGTAGTTTAGATAAAACTCCCTTGCTTACCTGAAAAAAGAGCTCAGAAAGAAGTCGTGAAATTTGCACAACTTCATTATCATCATCGTACAAAACACGAGACCTCAAGTATCTTTTGAAAATCCCTTCCTGTTGCAACTGAAGATGCAACAAGCTGGAGTATGTCATATGAAAGTCTGAGTCAAGTTTTTTCTAGACATAGCCTAGAGGCCCCTCATGCTTGAACATTGCTAAGACCCATCTCTTATACGAAAAATTAATTATATCTACTTAACTGACACGATGAATAATAAGCAATATGAGGCAAGTACCACAGGTATAATATCTAACAAAAAATTTAAGCTGTCTTTTATTTCTGAGAACCTCTTCTGCTTGCTGCCACTGCTAACACCACTTCCAAAATATTTCTGTGATCGCATCTATTGCGATCTCTACTTTCTATTGTATGATCCAAAGGGATGTAACGGGGGGAAGGACTGTGAAAGATACAAGCCCCAAACCTCACAATCTCTTTTACCTGATTATTGCAGTTCCCAATAATCAGTGCATCTGCAAGAGCAAGCTGTCCCACTATCATTCCCTGCTCTAGCAATGGAGCTCCGGTTTCAGAAAGCCTGTTGGAGGTGATTACAATGGTGTTGTCATCGTTTAAAACCATTACAGGGTCTGCCTGAAAAGACAACCAGAATAAATCAGGAATTCAATGGAACATACAGATTTGCAGTTAGAGAGAAGATCAAAGTTCTTTTCACTTACAACAAACCTTTCATAACTGAGGCAGAATTTTAAAATTAATTTGCCATACATATGTTTGCATGCAAGCCACACAGTGATGCCTTACCACTTGGAAAAGAAACAGCTTTTAGGGACTTCAAGCAAATACATGGTATAAGTACTTGAAGGTACAGCAGACACAAAAATGTATTCCCTCAAATAACACAAACTCTGCTTCAGCTCTTCTATACCAGAGGAACCAAATGTCATCAACAACCTTACAAATTGACGCAGAATAAACTAAACATTCCTACAATACAGAATAATCCTGCACTGTTTTACTTCTTCTTCCCTTCCTAGAAATAACTAGGTAAAGGAGATGAGTCAATCAATGATAATGCTGTCATCCATTCTGGCAATATTTAAATAAATGCTCATGTTACACAGTGACATCTTGTACAAAAGGAGGAAAGTAGAACACTGCCTTGTTTGGCAGAATAAATAAATTTATTTTCTTTTAACAAACTACAGAAGTTGGTCACATTACAACTTTGCTAAGAGACACTATCAGTTAACTGCCGTGATTACAGTCTGTTTTCCATTATATACTGCTTATGCATTGCCAGTGTAAAAGGCCAGTACTCCAACAATCAAAGTACACCTTGAAACACAATCAAAACGTCAGCAAATTGGATCAGCTTCCACAAAAATAGAACTACAATTGGTAGTCTCTCCAAAATACTGACCACGATAACTGTTGTGCTTACAGTTCCACCAATTTCTCAACACCAAGAGTGAAAACAAAAAGGCAACCAAGTGGGTCTCAGCTTCATGCTTCTGCCTTCACTACATTGTATGACCAGATCTGACTCTTTAGGCACTTGAACAGCTGTCACTGCTACACTACTGTAAATACATTTCAATGATTTAATTGGACAGGAATACAGTCCCTGCACAGGGTACACCTGCTTATCACATATAGGTGGTGATACATGAACAGCTTGGTGAAGAAGTCAGAAAAATTTACTTTCAAACTGACAATCAAAAGGGAATCATATTCTCACCTCAATAAAAGCTGCCACTTCCTGAAGAACCAGGTTCCACTCTACCTGATCTTCAGTATTAAAACGATGAGTGTAGTCTTCAATTTCATCTGACAGCTCCTGATGTAAAAAGTCCAAAGACACAGTTACTTCTTAAACTGAGAGCTTAACAGTCCATCAGTAACTTCACAATTTGGTTAGCTGTCCTGGCCTTTAAGAAGGGAAAAAACATCATTTTACCTAAGAACATATGTAGCACACTTGTGACTAACATGCTAGCCAAAGCATGCTCTTTCAGTAGACAGAATGCCAATGTTGCGCTGAGCTTTGGCAATGCAAAGTGTCTTTTCAGGAGGTCCCAATGCAAAGAATATCTGGAGTTAAGTATAACTATCACGCTCGCATATAGCTATGTCACTGGTTACTACCTTAAGCTATGGATACCAAGGACTCAAATTTAATCTTACAAACAACTTTAAATACATTGAGAAAGTGAATGTTACGGCTTTTTTAGCTGCTACTGCTAGTTCAAGTAAGCTTAGAGAAAAAGACAGTAATGCAACCTACACAAAACTGTTGATACCAGAAGTTGCTTGCATAAGGTTGTTAGAGGGGTTTGGGAAGCATATGCTGTCAGGAGAAGCATACTGTTCCTTTGGTGTAGTTAAAGGGTACCTCCCAGTCTTGGCTGTAACTATTGGAATATTTTACTTGGTGTTCAAACAATATATCAAATCATTCGAGCATTAAGTGTCATTATTAAATGTCTGTTTCACAGAAGATATTCACTGTGTTGGATGTCAGATATACTAGAAAGGCAATGATCAACATTGGTCAGTACTTTATTCATTGTACCCAAAGACTTGAGTCTATATTCAGTCAGTACTTTGCTCCCAGAGCAGAAGCATATGCAGACCCAGCCTCTCCAATTTCATAGCACTATTTATATCCTTTAGCAAGGTTTCATTTTGATGGGTCTCTGGAAGGTGCAAAATATATTCAGGAGCTGTCCTAGACATGGGACAGAGTGACAGCAGTTTGGAAGGGAAGAGAAAATAAGCTCAGTATCAAACTAGGAGACATTGGCTTTCACAGCAATGAAGTGTCATGAAGTCTTCCTGGGGAAGATTTCACCAATGTCAACTACAGGAATGAAGACATACTCAGAGCTACCAGATGATTCCCACGCTTTCAGATTAATAACATGCATTTTACAATTTATTCCCAACTAACTATATCAATCTGTAAATTTCTTCTCTAGCCAAATGTTCACATCATACTGAGATCTTTCCATAGCTTAATCCACGTTATTCCTTCCTTCTGTGGTATCCAACAGCACAATCAAAGTAAATTAAAAAAAAATGAAAAGCTATGTTGCAGCAGCAGCAAACATCATAGATCTAATAAGTGATATTTCAGATAAAATAGACTATATTATGGATTCCTTAATTAGAAGAAAAGCTCTGAATAACCAGCAACCTCCCACCCATCACCTTTATCCTCATTTTAACATACCTTTACAAGGTCCTTTACAATATCCATTTTGTTGAGCAAGAGACAAACCACTATAAACCTTGCATAGTAACGCAGCTTCTTAACCACTAATTCAGGCCTAAACACAACAAGAAAAAAAACACCACAGCCAAATTTGAGATTAAAATAGAACGTAGGTAGGCAACTGGGGAGCCAGGGTAAGGGAGAGGAGGAGTTTGGGATCAGAAAGAAACCAAACACACTGCAGATTAGGAAATCTAACTGAATTTATGTGGCCATCAATAGCTACCTGGCTTCTTAGAGGTTTATTTAAAACTGAATACAGAGACAAAGATCAAGAAAGCCCCTTTCCTCACAGGCTCCTTACACGAGAAGAGGCATGGGAATCAGTTATAATAGCTGAGTCTTTAAACCTTTTGACAGTTCATGGGCAGTATCTGACCCCACTGCATCAGATGATAATCACAGCTGGCTCAGAGTTCACCCACCTGGGACAACTTAGAGATCTGCAAGTCAGCATACCCCATAATTACTAGACCACTTCTAAAATTGCCTGACAGCATCTAGAAACATGCTTGGTCAGTCCTACCTTGTCTGGAACAGCTCAAGCACTCAGACTGAAATTGAGAATTGTTTAAGAGAGAAGAGAATAGGATCAACGGACATCAGAACAGAGAAGAGAAACTTTCATCTTTTTGTGGCACATAGGTACATTTAGACATCAGCAAGACTAGAAAAGTGCAAATAAGTCCAGAGATCCTTGAATGCCTGGCAGGAAACTCCCTAACTAAACCTTCTGCATTTATCTTGATGATGACTCCAGATAATTTCTTCTTTACCTTTAATTTGATGAGGGAAACCATGTTTACTCTCTAGAACATATGATCAGGATCCAGAATCAAGTTCTCTAGCTGTTCTTATTTATATCTGTCTATGTTCTTGGCAGTCAGTACATTTTCTGCACTGCCACAACACATCCCTGTTTTGAGTATACCTTTGTTGGTATAGTGTCTTAAAGGAAGATGTTATGCCTCCTTAAGCTCTTGGACCTTGTCCCAGTTAGTTACAGAGGGCTGTTGTATGGCAGTACTAACGAATAGCAATGTTCCCCCAAAATGCCTGATTAGAAACAAACAGTTCCTCTGCTTCAGCCCAACTGACTTATCTTCCCGGTGCGGCACACTAGGTCCCTGCACTGACACTGTGCAGGACTCAAAATGACAAAAACTTTGGGGCTAATAGCTTTCTAGTCAGGACCACACAACAGAATAATTCTTCCAGTCATCCTCTAAAGCTCTTATTTATACTGAGGTTTTTAATCATCACAAAAGGGTTGAAAGAAACTTCTTACAACAACATTGATTTCATCTCAGTTTTGATCCTACAGTCTGTAATTATTTGCTACTTTCATACACCGTTCTAGTCTTGAAAAAAAAAAAAAAGGAGGGCATGTGTTCATGCGTTCAGACATACCTGTCTTCTTTGTTGACTTGGGAGTAGTATGACCTCTGCCTAATTGCTGAATAGAAGGAGAAAGCTTCATTGAGATAGCTGGTTTCAGAAGTGCGCAAGCTGTAGAGGAAGAATCAGATTAGCTCACTGCTTCAGATGGAAATCCACACCAAACCCTCCCTTTCTGCCCCCTCAACCATCTTGTGCATCAATGGCAAAACTCCCTCCTCAAGTAACATTGTATGAAAGCCAGACTCTCATTCTGTGTGTGTGCTGGGAAGACAGATTTCAGAGCTTGGATTCCATTTCTGATAACAATCAAATCTGCCGATCTTGTGTCCATATGTACAGGTGACAGGTTAATTCAAAAGCTTAAACAAACATTAAGCTCCCAAACTTGTAAATCACACTTTTGCACAAGAGTCAAATGCAGCACACACAGAAGACTTAGAGACACTTCTGAGGTAGGAGGTAAGTCCTTACGCAGTATCAATGGGACTCTAGAAATATCACATCGGGCTCACAAGTGCCTTTCTCTGCAGCACCCCCGTGCAGTCCCAAGTGCCTTCGCATTCAGAAACAGGCATCACGACTCAACTGACATTCATTTCTACCTCAGCAGGCTCCTGACTGGGTATCCAGATAAATGGCATGGAACTGCCACTAACACTGCATTTCCCTACTGAATCCTTTTCTGTGCTTACTTACTAATAATGGTAATAGAGCTGCCCAATCTTGGAAGCAATTTCCCCAATTTGCCACCGCTTCAACCCATACCGATTGTCCAATACTTGTCTATTTCGCAAGAGAGAAAAGAAAGATTAAAAGGCATTCCAGAATTTCTCAGAACATCACACCAGACAAGACAAAGAGCCACTGTAGGGCCAAATTCAGCTTTCAATACTGGTGTGGCATTCCCAGTAGCAGTCCCTCACAGAGCCAACAGCATTGCATACACACACGAGAACAAGGACCATTTATGTTGCAAAAACTTGCAAGAGCTAGACATAAGTATGTTGCACAAAACACACAAAACAAAAAGGTCACCACTTCCCAGGAGAACACTCAACTACACAGCCAACATAAGGTGTGAAAGATCGGAGCCCACACTGCAGCAAGACACTTCACACCATTCCAGATGGGTTCTCCACTGCAGAAAGCCATCATCCCAGCTTCTCCTTGGCAATATATTAAAGCAACATGCATTCAAGTAGAGCAAAAGGTTTTGTTAAAAATAAAATAAAATTAAATTAAAGCTCTGCAACATTTGAATTCATTAGACTGTGAGCACTACAGGAAGCGACTATTCCCTCCCTTCATGCTTGAATAACAGTGAAATCTCAGTCTTAACTGGGGCCCCTGGGCATCCTGTAATACCAGAGATTAAAGTTGCATTTAAATCCATAGAAAACGGCTGCCTACATTTCCTTACCGATGTTGCTGTTGGAACTTCCAGAGTTTGGTGTAAACGTCAAATGTTCGCCCAAAATAGGATTGCCACTGCTTTTGCCCATACTGAGGTAAATCCCTGCAACAGACAAGTGACAAACGCAGAGTTACTGAGTAGATTCCAGTCAACCCAGTGTGACAGCAGCGTATTTGAATCAGTGTCAGAATTGCTTTGTTCAGAATTGAAATGTTTTAAAACTCTGCCTGCACCCAGAACTACAAGAAACATGACTCCTGCAGTTTTTCAAAATCTCCAAGGAAGTGCTGTTTAGCTTGTAGAAGTACATATATCAAGATCTGACCATATTACCCCCAAAACATATACTCCCAAAACAGCCAGGCAGTATATTCATTTAACGTGTGTACAAGAAAAGACTGTGTATGCATATATATGAGAAAGAATCATGTATTGGTGTGAAGAAACTCTTCAGCACTGTCTCCTAACTATTGCTTCCTACTTCCAGATGAATTCTCCAGTTGCTTTCCAAATGAAAAAAGGATTAAAGTTATCAGTGTTAAAAAAGGTCCCGTGCATTTTGCAAATATTCAGAATGATTGCATAAAGGTAATGACTGTTTGGGGATACGGAGAGCCAATGTCTTGAAGTGCCTGAGTTTTGCAGATTGCATACAAAAAAGGACAACGCTGTAATGTCAAACTGAAGGCATGCAGCTTAACCGTAAGTGTCTGAAGTACAACTTTTCCTGCTAAGACAATAACTCAGCCTTCAAATGTATGAACTGTAATTCGATCACTTATTCAAAGAACAGCAGAATTATTCTAGTTATTCTAGCATCTATTGCCAGTCACTATCCACCAGTCCTTAACACCCTACCTGAGAGCACTTGTCCAGCTACATATCAGAGTGGCAAAGAATCCCCTCACACAGCAGACCCCTTAGGAAAGGCTGACTGTCCAGGATGAGTTATGTCCAATAGCTTCCACCAGTTACACAGGTAGACATCCACTTTTAAGTTAGTTATAAAACATGTGGTATATTTACGATGTATGGTATTTATTATGAACATAGGATACACTCTACGTATAAGCCTGTTCACTCCAGATGCACCAGGAATGCCAGAATGGCTACTCCAACACGTGGAATGGCAATAGATGGAAGTCGTACTCCCATGAGCGAGCTTACATGAGTCAAGTGATTGGATATGTGCAAAAACATTGGTATTTATGGACAAGTACAGTCTAAGGAGTAAAAAGGAATCCATGCTCTCTAACCCTGTAAACATGCCTTTGACAAGGCTCCTCAGTATTAGCAGGTTCTCAACAGCACTAGAAAAACAGGCCTACAAACAGTCACTCCAAAGAACAGATGACCATGTTCCTACATGCATTTTTCAACAGGTGATTGAAAACACCTTACCATCTTGCTAAGAGAAGTAATTTCATTTGTTATATGCACAGAAAGCTAAACTGGACTCTATCATAGAAAAAAAAAATCAGTTAAAAAAAAAAACACTTACCCAAGAACAAATTCATCACTGTGAGGGTTGTAAGGCACCAGAACAGGTTGTCCAGAGAAGTTGTGGATGCCCCATCCCTGGCAGTGTTCAAGGCCAGGCTGGATGGGGCTTTGAGCAATCTGATCTAGTGGAAGGTGTCCCTGCCCATGGCAGGGAGGTTGGAACTAGATGATCTTTAAGGTCCCTTCCAACCCAAACCATTCTATGATTCTAAGAGCAAGCAGAATAACCTAATGGTAATTAGTTCATTTAGACTCATTTAGATCAATATTTCTAGATTGATATATTTCTTGCTACTCATTAAGGAAATCATCTTTTTTAAATGGATGAGGCTGCTCGCTGTTTCCGAAACAGACCCTATAACATCATCCATAAATCAGCTGTCCAAGTGTCACCAGGCCAAGCAAGCAATACAGATGCTCACAGCTAACATTCCCTGGGTCAGGTTACATCATCAGAGCAACATTTGTCACCCTCTAACTCATAGTTAGTGACAGGTCGGAACCCGAGACTGTCTTTTCCACATTGGTCTCCAGTGCTGTAAGACAATTTAGTCAAGCCACTTCAACTCTCCTTTCATACCTTCGTTCAGTTTCCATGCTGTGATATATTTCCCCTCCTCTCCCCCCCACAACTACGATGTAGTCCTAAGGACTTTAGCTTTAAAGATACATGCTCTTAATCCTAGTAGAAGGCCTTCATCTGGGAGTTATTTGTACCTTGGAACAAACGCAACAGAGACCAAAAACTGTCAGTCTCACTGAATGCATGGTGCTTACAAATCTATATTGAAGCTGATTCAAAGGAGGTATACAAACCTACATGGAACTGGAATAGCTTTTTCAAGCATAATCTGCCATTTGATTCAAGAATTATTCCTTCAGGGAATGCCCTCAGATCACTGTGCTGGTTAACGCACCATCCAACACCTCAGTCTTAGCAGACTTGCATACAAAAGCAGCGTATTCTACTTCCAAGCCTGGGATGCCCAGACTGCAGCAAAACACCACCGTTTGGAAACCATGCCGTGTCCTCTGGAAGAATAGGACAGGCGAAGCAGTACGCCACAATTTCCAGAGCAATGTACTGGTGCACTTCTGCTAACTGAAATCGCTTTAACAGCTCCCTGGGTAGAAAAGGAAATTAATATTCCTTTGCTTATCAGCCAACTATACTTCCCACACAGCTTGAGGGGACCTAGCTTAGTTACTATACATAAAATGAAGCTGTTATCAGCTACGACGCTTACCAACCCAGACAAACCGTTCAGTACCTGCTGCTGCTATTCTATGGAGATGCCAAGGAACCCAGACAGGATTTTACTAAAAGAAATAAGATCCTCTCAAACTGCTCAACATCTTGGAACATACTTTGGTGTAGTGAGGGGTAAGCAGGAGTATAAACATGTGCTTCAGGGCACCAACACAATATACGTCTTCATCCAAATACAGATTGATACAAAAATACATACATTTAAATCATTTACTGCAAGGAATGATTCACCACTTTCTATTGTAGTAATAAATATAAACATTTTAGCTAAACAAAGAAGTTAATAAATTGTCCAAATACATGTCTAAGATATATTGCAAGCTTTAATATAGCAAGAGGTAATGTTAAATTTAATTAGCACGTCCACAAGTTCCAATGTTAAAAAAAAAAAAAATTTTTAAAAGAAGAAGAGAAAAAAAACACAAAACAAGACACAAAGTGATCATTTAAAATTAAAAGAAAAGGGAAAAAAAAAGTTCACTGGCACTGACTTAATGACTGAATTGTTAAGTTGACTCAAAGAACCCTACCAGTATTAATTTGGGCTTCCTAGGCCAAGTTGCTTAGGACATTTGAGCAAAGGTCTGATATAAGGAGACAAGAAGATACACCTTTCCTCCCTCCAATACTGTGAAGAAGCAGGTATGTGCACAAATTAAGAAATAAGCAGCTGTTTGCTGATGATGCTTATGCATATATCCCTCATCAGTAAGCTAAAATGTTCTTTGTACCTCACCTGTCATCTTCCCTCATGCAGCTGTCACCTCTCAATTCTGCACCTTCCTCTCCATACAAGCCTAAGCATTCCTATAAAACCTAGTGTAACTCACTGTGCTGCATTAGTTTGGAATAAGTGAAAATTAGTGGCATTATAAAAAGCTTCTGTTAGTGCAGTGTACACGTGCTCGGCCACTGTTGTCCACAGCCACTGCTGGGTGTCCACACGTGCAATTCTCAAGCTGCGTGCTCGCCTAATTGCGGCTGGCAGAGCTGCACAATACCATGCGATTCCCCAGCTCCCCAGGGAGCAGGAGAGATCTCCATGGAAACAGACAGTAGCACTTGTTCTTTTGATAGTATTCTGACATGGCTGTAATAAAACTTCATTTATGACAATACATTACCATGGTTCCATCACAGATTTTTGCAGACAAGCCCTGCCATTGCTACCATCCATTTTCCTTCCCACTTGCCGTTCTGCGTTCTGATCATGCTCCCACGTATCAAGAAATCTTGCTGTGAGAAAGCAGACGGCATAAGCAAGAGAGGATATTTAGTGCACAGCTTCTTTAATCAGTCCAGAGGATCTGCCTTATTTGGTGAGAAATAATAGCACAAAATAATTCTAAAGGCTCAGTTGATTGCAGAGTGGATTATTAATACAGCTTCTCCCACTGAAGGAGGCAGGGAATATATGATCCAGAAGTAATTACACACCCAGCTTGAGAGCAGAAGACCTGCATTATAGCAAGACATTTTGCTACTTCCAGATCTAGAGAAGGATAATGGGGCGATATATAGAGAAAAAGGCAACAGCTCCTTCTTCCTCCAGGGTGTGCTTGGCTCGGGACACTGGGCAGAGAACAGGCAGTGGTAGGGGCACTCACGCTGTTACTGATCGCAATCAGCTTTAGAGGAGGGACGAAGGGACAGCAAGAAGCAATCCAGGTGCAGAGGGAATGGAGATGCTTTGATTTAGGTCAGTTCTGTTCAGACAAGGAAGACAGTTACCCATACCTCATTACAATGGCCTCCAGCAACAAATGGAGACTGTTTCAGATTTGACGATATTCCAAACTGGACATGAAGACAAAAACTCGCATGTTCTAAAAGGATGGGTTTCTCACACTGGGCACAGAAGACTGGCTCCCTTACCACACTGGAGCGGCTGGGGGATAAATTTCACAGAGAATTTTATCCAATTATTGCTGTATAGTCTTAGCAAAGACCAGCACTACTTCTGTGCTTGTAGTTCATTTTCTGTCAGTCGTTTGTTTCATCCATGCTGTTGGCAGAAGCCAGATAGCACTGGAAACCAATTAAAGGTGCTGAGATTTGTTTGGCCAGCACCATGTGGGAGTTGTCACACAGGGACATAGCTCACAGAGACAAAGACATTGAGAAAGTCCTAGAGACTCAGCAGTACACTTCAATTCAAAAAGAAGGTTACAGTAACTCTAAGTTTAACATTCAGAGCTTTAAATACATTCACAGTTTTGACAGGTGATAAAAAGGACAATTCCCTTTTATGTTCATATGCTTGTAGTAATTACAGGCTCCTATTCCCAGAACCTAAGCAGCAGCGGGATAACGGGGTTTCAGCATCGGTTCCCCCACACAGCCGGTAAGCACGCCAGTAGAGCACACGGTAACCTGCCTCACCGAGGCAATCAGCCTCAGAAGCCAGTCCCCTCCCAGCACGAGACAGGGCTACAGCCTGCTGCGCTACCTGAAGCTAGCAGGGTCCTTCTGTTTCTAAATCAGCAGCATCTCATAAAACCAAGAGGTTCAACCTGCATCTTACTGCAAGTCTGAGAAATGAACAGCTAAACGCTACCAGTTCTTTCCAGGAAAGGAGAGCAGTCATGATTCTTGCAGCCAGCACAATGAGTAACAAGACTTTATAATCTGGGAAAGTACAATACATGTGGAAAGTCTTCTCATTTAAGTTCCAAGCTTCTCTGTGATACAGAACACATTTAAGCACTTCTTAGTATCAAAAAGAAAATAACAGGTGACAGTACACCATGAAAAGTTTCTTTGTAACACACTCCCTCTCCCCAGCATTTTCCAAGAGAAAAGAAAGTGGAGTGGGGAAAGGAAGAAAAAGAGAAACTGGAACAAACTTCTTTAACAGTTGTTTACAACTTAGAGCTCAGGGCATTCAAAAACGAGTACAGATACTAGGAAGACAGCCTCCCTTCTAAGTTACTCTAGTAGGTACAGCCGCAAAAGGACGGTATCACTGGTAGTGTGAGCATGAAGCATACTTTGGAGCAGCAACCTTGGCAGATCATCATATGTTTTCCTCAAATGCTGTATTTGGCATCTGTATTGGGAAGAGAGGAAGGAAATGCTACTGAAACAAAGACGTGGCAGGCTGAGCCCTTGCATTTTTGGCAGCAGCAATAGCTAAGCAGCTGCCAACACAGCTATAGGCTCAGTTCCCTGTAGCTGAAGTGCCCAGAGGAGATTTCAGGAAGGAAATCATTGCTCTCCTCTCCCTTCCCCAACACTATTTTTTTCCCCCATGAAACATGTCAGGGACAAGAGAATGCCATAAAATACAGCAGCAAAGGCCATCATCATCTTCAAAACAGAAGAAGGCAGGCAGGTATCAATGTATTTATTATGCTTGAGGGAAAAGCAAGAAACTGAACTAAGAACCAGGATACTTGCCAAGTCCTTTCCAGGTGAACTACCCCGAAGAGAAGAAGCACTAACAGAGGAGATACCCGAATGCTGCTTTACCCAGCCATAGGAATCACAGGCTTTGTAGGTGAAATGGTAGTCAAGCTTGGTGCAAGAAGCAACTACATTAATTGTGTCAAGTTACAGCAAGGACAAAGGCAGCTTCCCATTCTGGTATGTTCTTATTTTCACACAGCAGAGCTGGCTGCTGAAGCCCATCTCCCTATTCTTATTGCCCAAATTCCATCCAAAGGTATTTTTCATCTTCTTTTCATCTGGCTGGATAAGAAGGTTTCTTTTTGTCAAAATATGATGGATGCACATGGAAACTCTCTCTCTCATCTGGTAATCCACTACAAGTACTAATTCCACCCAAAAACGAAAGGCAGAATGGCTGAAGGTACTCTGCCATCTTTGTAATCTGAGCTTGAACATCATGCAACCAGACAAAAACTGTATTAATTTGTACTCTTCAGTGACCCAGGCCAAAATTTCAAGCAAGCTACATCAGAAAGCCAATGTAATGTCATATACTATGGTACTGGAAATCCTGGCCTCAAGACCCCAGTCCTTTTGTGCTACAGCCTGTTTCATGGGGTGCTGAATGCAATCACCAAGAACTCCTTGCCTCTACTGCCCATTTACCGTTCAGATTTTGGAACACAAACGGTTTGTTTTGGATTTGGCAGTCAACTTTTAAAGCACATGAAAGACATTATCAACAGTTTGGGGAGGGCACCTTTGCTAATCATCTGTGTTTGAATACCAGCAAGCTGTATGGGCCCAAACATACAGTACTCAGAGACCCATAAGAAGCTGAACTGCCAACAAGATAGGCCTTCAGTTAGGTACTTCAAACACAACATTTCAAACACTAATTCTATCAATTTCATGGAATTTGCAACTTCCAGTTTACCGCTAACTGACATGACTGAGGCTTTTAACTCACATTTCTCACATTTGCTTCCCTACTCTCTCAGAAGAAATGCATGAACCTCTACTTCTGCAGACATCCTTACATATATGGTGCAAAACTACCCATACATAGGTGCACACTGATCTCTTCTAAACAAACTTGTTGGTTTCGAGTTTAAAATGCTCACTGTACGTCTTACTTCAGCATCACTCACGTACTCAAGTAACGTTCCAATGCCTTTCTGAAGGAATACTATCAAATACGCAATGCACTAACCTTAAGCCATTGAAGAGCTGTTTAGATTTATCCAGCAAGTAGCAAAAGTCTGTAACTGTTTTCCTCTCTGCCTGAGGAATATCATCTTCAGCTCCTCCAGATGACATGATTTCTTTTAGGGCAAACTCACTCCTATGAAGAATAAAATAGACATATTACTCAGTAATTGAGGGCTACTATGAACTCATCCAGATTATATGCATGTTCCACAGGGATGGTGACAACAAGCATGCAATTCTCCCTTGGGTTACTCTTCGTAAGACTCATTAAAAATAACATCTGAGAATCAAAGCTTGGGACTAATTACTGCACAATGCACTAGATAACAGAGCAAAATTAAAAATAAAAATGGCACAAGAGTCATAAAATAACTGAGTACTGTATTCACAAACACAAAGCCACCAGTAAACGGATTTTAACATAAACAACACTTGGGTTTCATACTTGGACAAAGACGTCTTCTCTGATTTTGCCTTTCTGCAGAGGTGTTTATCCTGCAGCTGTATTTACAGACTAGCCCCAGTTCTGTTTATATTTCATTTTCTTCTGGAACTGTTGAAAACTGTAGTTCGCTAGTTGCTATTGTTACAACATAGCAATTTTAGACAAAATGGTAAAAAAAAAAATCCTACTTCCTCATGACTGTTTAGTTCCATGGCTTGCACTGCCCACAATTATACCTGCAAATCTATTTTTACTGTTCATGTGAGCAAAAATGTCATATTGTACAGTAATCACCTAACCGAAAAACCTAAGATATAACACAGATAATCGTAGTACTGAGTAAGTAAGGGAATATGAAAGCCTATAAAGGTAGGGTGGCTTTTACAATCTGACTTGATACATATATACGCAGAAAATTAACCTTTCTAACCTTCAAAGGCGAGCCACACGTCTCAACAGCAGCAACAAAACATCCTCTAAAAACGGCTGCCAGGTCTTTGGCTCTTCTGTGCTCTCTGAGAAATTTAGTGCAAGATAAACACACAAATGCAAAATGGGCAAATGCAGAGCTTCTACTTTCAGCAACTTCTCTACCGGATCTGGTAAGCACTTCTGTTAAGTAACAATCTTCCATTTGGGCAGAAGCTCTGTTTGGATCTTATTTGCATAAATAATTACCCGGAAGTCCCAATTCAAGCCAGAAAATAGCAAAGCTAACGTCTTACAGTCATTAGAAAGTACCCACAAGTATCTTTCATCATGTCATGATAAACCTTCACAACAACCAAACAGGCTTTAGAAATACTTCCCTGAACGGGTATTTCATGCCTACCAAATTCAGAAGATACTGGCAGTTCCCTCAGTTCGGGGGGATGTCAGCGAGTACGTGCTGCCGACCAAGCAGTTCCGTGCTTTCCCGTTTTAGACAAGATGCAGCACACTTTAACTGGTATTTTATACACCCCTGTGACAGTGCACTAGAGCACGACTGCAAAAGCACAGGGTGCACTGCACGAGCTGCTTGTTGAAGAGTTCCAGAAAAATGTAGTAATCATCTACACATTGTCAGGAAACTGTAAAATGGGTGCAGTATGGGTGCCAGACAATAGGAGTTCAAACATACCAACCACATGTCAAAACCTGTTGGTATGAGTCCAGCAAAGCAGGACATGAACATCACGGAGCACTGGCCTGTGTCTGAAATCTCCAAGCATTTACAACCACACAGCACGAAACACAAGACAGTAAGAACTTTGAGCAGCAACTGAAGGGAATGGTGAGAGCTGAAAAACAGATGTGGGAAGCAGCCAGGAGGTGATTGAGACTTTCAGGAAGAGGCACAATACCCCAGGTCCTGCGTGCTCCGCAGCAAGCTTGACCTAAATCCTGCGGCGAGGCCTGTGGGTTCCGCAGCACTCCACTGGGGTAGATCGGACACTCTAGAGCAACTTCAGATACATTTTGAAAAATTGAGGGGTTGCTTAAATTGCTAAGTATGTTTCATACAGGCAGGATATCATTCCACAAATGTAATTTAATGGTACAGTCAATTTTATCAGATGCTACCTTTAAATTATACTACTCATCTACCCCAACCATTGCTAACATTGGCCAACAAAATCTGTGTTAGCCCTGGAGCAGGCAAGTAAAACCAACTGCAATTCCCACGTTACAGACCACCAGACCCTCCGCGAAGATGACTGTTTATGCAATCAGTAAAAGATAAGCTAAAAAATTCACTGCCTACCGCTCTGAAAGGTATCAGGTGACAGACAAAATACTTGCAGAGAAACCACAAAAAGCTGGAGAAGAACAAAAAATGGGAATGAATGAATTAAAGAAAAAAAAGACTTTTCAGATTGTAGACAGTTAAGATGTACTTTGAAAGCCTATGCCAAGCCCTGCCAGTTCCTAATTATTTAGCATAATACTAATTTGTGGAAAGTCAGAAAAACTGAGGGGGGAAAAGAAACAGAGATTACCCAGCTGAAAACAAAACACTTTGAAGAATATTCTGTATGTTCAGCTTCATGATATGGCTATTGGCATGCGGGTTGGGACTTATTATTGAAGCAGAGGGCCGAAGCACCTTTTCTGCTCATTGAAACAAATGACTGAAAGCACAGGGAACGACCTGTCTTCTTATCAGAGACGTCTGCTGAAGGAACCTAGGAAACAAACCACATTTAAGCATATTCCGACACTGCACAGAGACCTGGAAAATTAGTACTCCCTGAAGACACTCCACTACAACATTCTTTTTATTTTTTTTTCTCTATATGCAGGTTCAGGAATGAAAACAATGCATGTTGCAATCAAGCCACACAGATGGTATTAAGGCAACCAGCAGCCTGAGTCCAGACTAAGAAATGTTATTGTAAAGCCAAGATGAGTAGTAAGAGGCAGAGACTTACATGAAGCATACAATCCCCACCACTGCCCCTAACACCACTTAAAATTTCAGAAAAACATCCACCTTTACCCAAGAGCCTTTCAGCCAACACGATAACAAATTATGTTTTCAAGTCCGGTATTTTGTTGTGTTTCACAGAATCCAAGCATCGCGTGCCCTCCAGAAGTGCCGCTGCCTGGTCCCCAGGTCAGCTTCCACAGCAGCAGCACGGGCTGCACCAGGCTGCACGCAAGCCGGCTGTCTGCAAAGCCCGCGCCCAGAGCTCGCGGGCCCAGCCGCACCCACAGCTCGTGGCTGCCCGATCGCCGGCGCCTTCCACGCTCCTGAACTCTGCCGTGCTCCTGCTTCCCACCTGAACAGCGCCTAAACCTCAGCTGCTGTCCCCTGGAGGCGAACGGCTCTGCACCAGCCGCACTGCAGTACTCCGAAAGAATCTTTCACGTTCCGGAGCATCCCACACCACTTGTGCCTTGCATCCCAACAACGCAGCACAGATCAGCCCCTTCTGGATTTTAAGCACTAAAAACTGTTACAAGTCAGGAAACAATTGTAGACAAAAAGTCCCTCTTAACTGATCCTGGAAAGAGATGCTGTCTCAAATTCAAGTATTTATTACTAGTACAAACAAATCGTCACTGCCATCATTTTCCTTAGCTATAATTGACTAGTCTTTCAAAGGGATGCCACTTACTAGAACAGGCAGAGGTGGTTTGTGGTTATCTCCAGAAACGAATCCCTACTGGTAACAGACTGTTCCGTGCAGAAGATGTGAACCAATGGTACCAATGGTAACAAGCTATTTCATTAGTACATAATAAATTAAACACTGAAGCCACGATGTGCCCTATTTGTTTTAGGTTATTTTATAGAGAAACAGCCAAATCAGTTAAAAGTAAAATGAAACAAAAACATAGTTCTCCACACAATCACAAAACTACCTTAATGACCTGAAGATGCAAACATAACTGCCCATGGGATAGAACAGATGCAACAGACATAACACTGCCTCGGGGATAAGTACGCTCCAAGTATCAACATCGGACAGTGAGTATGGATGAGATCAAGTTCCACTCTCCTGCAGGATAATTAAAGGCACGTTTTGGGTCTGCCGCATATCGCATTCAGAAAACTGGAGTACTTCTAAACCACCCAGTGCATGTACAGATGGACATGGTACAGTGGAAAATCCTACTGAAACTCCTTAAGGTTACACTTGAGAAGTAAGCATGAGCCCTGCTCAGGATGGACAGGTTTCTTACTCACTGCACATCAAACTTATCTTCACGGTGATTGTAGAAAATACCACACAGGAGTTACGTTATAAAAACATTCAGACCGAGCCACATAACAGGCAAGGAGAGTCTTCCTTCCAGGAAAAAATAATCAGGAAAAGAAATAAGGGTTTCAACCAAGAAAGAAGTAAAAGCAGAGAAAAAAAATAAGCGTAGTTGTAAGAAGCATGACAACTTCCATCTGTGAGATACCTTTAGAAAAGCTGCTAGAAGGTATTTTTCCACAGATCCCAAGTTCAAAGAAACGTTTTGCTCACAGACATGAGCTGAGCACTGCCGCAATTGAAACCCCAGTTTCACTCAGCCACAGCACATGCCTGAATACGAAGGAAATACGGGAAGGGGAGATGGACAGAAAAAGGAAAGCGAGCAGTTAAGTGATAGGGGAAGCTGGCTTCTCCATTGTGATCAAGAACGAAAACAAGATTACTTCTCTCTTATCTTATGCGCTGGTTTTGGCTTCTCACGCACTGGAGAGCGTGGTGTTTGGTGCTGTACAAAGAAAGAACTACTATCACAAGCAGCTCAGGAAAGGAGGAGGTCTTCCCTGCTCTGAAGACCGTGTTGTAATGCAGCAGCATCGCAGACAGGAGAAAGAATTATTATTAGAAACAGCAAGTGGGCACAGCAAAGGGAGGAAGATAGCTCCTGACATCACCCTGTCCTCAGGGACTGCTGAACTCCAAATGAAAAAATAAATAAAATGCAACCAGTAGTATATGCACAATGTGGACCTCTCCTCCGTGACACCAGAAGCAGCCCCACAGATCCGTGCTCCTCTTCTGCAGGCAGGCAGTTCGCCCAGTTTTCTAAGCCCAGCCATATTAGAAATATCACCTACTTAATTTTTGGTTCTTGTGCTCGATGCTTTTTGCTTTCTTTCACACAAAAGAAACTGCCAGGCTGTTTTGCACAGCATTTCTTGTTTTTTATTCAAGTAGCACATTTTAGAATGATGCTGGGGGAAAAAATGTATATATATAAAAATGTGAATGTAGGTACGTATGTATGTATCTCCAGAGTCTGCAGGAGGAGACGCTGAAACATTGGTTTAAAAAACTTAAAGTAAGTCAGAAAATTGTGACTTTCAGCAGAAGTTGTTATTCTCTCAAAGATTTTGCCCTGCTACACAAGGCAGAAAAATTGTGCTAGCCAAGCACTGCACTTTGCATGCCAGGTTCTTTCCAACATGCTCTCAGAACACACAATTCCAGGTTTGCTCGGTACAATACATTATTAGATCGTACAAATTCATCCCACTGCAGCATCCAGGATAGAAAAGACAAGCTTACAGGCATCCCAGGGGATGCCAAGACCATGCAAAGCAGTTGGAGCTGAAAGGCAGTAGGAGGAAGGGCTGTATGGCAAACAGATGAAAGCTTCACGATGCTAGCAAGTATTTTTTAAAGTTATGTGTCACTTACATCACACACATTTCCACTTCCCTGTGGCTTGCTGTCTTTTGGCTAAGGTTTTCCAGGCTCAGTTGGAAGGGAAAAAGACTGCTCAAGTCAGCTGTATGCACTCCCAACTGGCCCCATATGCAGACTCAAGCTTGCAAAGCAAGGCACGCTTTGTGAATGGTGAAGGAATACTCTGGTTTAAAGAAATCCAGCTGACAGTGGCAGTCAAGCACAGATATGTTAAATAACTGCATTACGTGCACGTGTCCTTAGCCTGATTTATTACTCTGCCAGGACAACTATAACCTGCAATTCAGCTGTCTGGTAGAAGAGGGCGGTCACAGCTTCACACCTGACACCAGGAAATAAAAGCTCACTGCACAGAATTAGCGATACTCCAGCTGCATGGCATTCCGTACAGATGGAAGTCAGCAGTGTGCGAACTCTGCTGAGTACGGACATGCAAAATGAGGGTTCCCGAGAGCTGCATAAGCAGAGTTGGCTGGCCATGGCACCTTGACCTCCCGACAGCATTCGTACAACACATCTCCCCTCTGTTAGGCCATCGCTTCTGCTCAGTAGCAGGATCAGGAGCATCTCCTGCCTTCCAGCCAGCCTGGACAGCCTCATCCCGTGAATGTTTAGAGGATAAAAGCTGGGAGTACATATTAGCAGTGCTTTATCTACTTCACTTAAACAGTCAATTGGAAAAAGAACTCTTCTCACGAGAGCATCAGCATTAGACTTGAAACTCTCATCTTGTGCTACGAGAGGCGAGCAATCCCATTACACAGCCTTTAGCTTCACATTTGTCCTGTCGTGGGCTTTAACAAAGAAATCTGTACCACTGAACATAAGCAGTACGGAGCACAGATACTTCACATGCATGATATGCAACCAGTCTTTCTTACTTCAAACCAGAAGAATTTTGCCCTAAATTTTTAGACACTTATACTTCAAACCATCACTTCCATAATAAAATCTTACTATTTCCTAAGTACAGGCATGAATACATCTTTCAGAAGCAACTCTTCCAAAAAGCAGAACACATCACTTGCATAGCAGGCGACTTCATGCACCTTGCAAATACTGATCTCCATGGAGTTTCAGCCTTTCAAAGATAAAGTTTGGATGTTAAACATTCACGCTATGCAGAGAAACAAATTTATTACGACCCAGAGAAGTGATCAATGTGACCCAGCGAAGCTTCTTGGCTAAAATTAGAACAAGAATCTGTATTTTATTTCAGGCTCCAGCTGTTTTGATTACTGAGCTTTCAACTCTATCCCTTAAACAACCCGCACACAACCTTCCGAACAGGACAGCAGATGCAAGTCTAGCACAACAACCCAGGATGGTTAACGCTGGGAAGGGGAACGAGAGGCAGAGGAAGAGCAACCTCTTCTTTGGCAAAAGCGCTGCTGTTATTGTTGTCACCTGCACACCCGATGACAGCAGACTGAAAACCAAGCAGCGAACTAGGTTGGGCTGGCTATACTGATTAACCCTTAGCCTGAAAATCAGAACTTGCCTTTCTGCAACCGATGTGACACGAAACAGTCAACTGTCATATGAACGACGTGTCCTAAACTCTTGCTGATGTGGAGTTTCATTGCTTGCACCAAATACAAATGGTTTGGGGTTTACAGTTGAGGCTCCGATTAATATTCAAACGCTGGAATTGAGCAGGAAATATAATCATGTGCTTAGACAAGTGAGCTAATGGTAGGAGGGATGGTTGCATCCTGATTCACAGCTTCATGGATAGTTTTACCATTTTAATCAAGAAATCACAGTAGAGATATATAAACGCTGCTTTTCAAATGCTTCCCACTCCTTGCTCAGAGATGCAAGTAATAACCAAAAAGCAAACGCAAATAAACTTTCTATGTCTATCTTGTTGATAGAGGATCTTCCCCAGACTAAGACATTATTAGAATTGCTCTCCACAGAAACCAACACTGGAATTCTAATTCTAATCGTTCTAATCTGTCAGGACTTCAAAGGTTTCAAACCTTGAGTCAGAGAGACCGGCTCTTTTCACTTGTCATCCTGAAACATCTTCCACAGCATCACTGCCAAAAGGGAATGCAATATAAAGCCAGATGCACAGTCGGTATTAATTTGCTGATAAGAAAAAGATAACACTGATAAAACTAAGCTCTTGATCATTCATACCCAAAGCCCGGTACCATCATGGCTCAAATCTCTACCAATAAACATCTGATTCCCTGTCCCTTACTTCCAGATCAGATCGGAGCATCATTCTGGATCCAGAAAGCTTCAAAGCTCTGGCTAGTTGATCCTGAGAGATGGTGCTGGGCTGCTAACAGACCGCTAACACCCTGCTAAAAAGAAGAGAGATGCCAAGGATCTTCCTTATCCTTTACTCTGAGCAGCTGGTTGTGGCACCTTCCCTGCTGAGAACTTCTTTCAGAAAAACAAAACCAAACCAATACAGCTGACAGCAGTACCCATCAAGAAAAAAAAAAAATCCTGCCTGTCCTTTAAGGAAAAACAAACAAAAAAAATTACTGGTCTATGATAGATGGACCACCCCCACTCTGCTATCCTTGGCCAGGAGAAATACGAGTTTTTTAGTTCACAACACTCACCTTTGTCAAGCAAGATGTCTACCTTTGCTATTTGCCTCTCCTTCCCTTCTCCAGACTGGCATGCTCGCCTCTTGTGTTTTCTTTCAAAGCTACACTGCACGTTTTGGGAAAACCATCTGTGTGTTTCCACGTAGTCTGCTCAGAGTGCTAGTCCTGACAGAGTCTCAGACAACACAAAATTAATTAGAACCCAAATTCATTCTTCTTGCCAGAATAGCTAATTCTCTGTAGACAGCCATTGTCCCAAAATCGCTGAGACACCCCTCGGTTCAGCTCAGGAAACACTTTTCAGGTAAGTAAATACACGCCCCATTCACACCCGTGCCCCCAGAAGCTTCCCAGCTGGCTGGAGCCAGCACTTCAGGTGCACTGACGCCCGCGAAGTCTGACAAGCAGAGGAATCGGACACATCAGGTATGGCGATTTTATAAAGAAATATGAGGAAAATAATACAGATTTCTTTATTATTCCTAGGTTTTTAGTGCAAGGGGAACCAAACGCAGGCGCTTCCCATCCCCAGCACTGCAGTGACCGCAGCTCCCCCGGCCGCACCATCCTGCTCTCCCAGCGCCGCGCTGGGGCACCGCGGGGGCGTCCGCAAACAGGGGGAGAGCGCTGGGGCGCGGGGTGCAGCCCCGCGGACGGCAGCAGCCAGGCGGGTGCGAGCGGTGCCCGCTGCCCTGTGGACGTGCACACGGGACACGCTTACACACCCACAACGGGACTGGCGCAGAGCCCGGGCTGTGGAGATATTTTTTGTTTGACCACCACAACAAAAAGCAACTTAGCGTATAACTTACGAGGCAAGTAGCTATTTTGCTCGGCTTATAACGCTGGTCACATTACAGCACACCTGCCTGTACCCAGAACTGCAGCTTTGGCACCTTTTCCCCTAGAACAGCATGGAGCTGCTCCCCAGCACCACGCCATGGAAACAGAAAGCCATCCCCTCCTGTCCTCCACAGGAGATCATCTCAGCCACACCTTTCCAGCAGGCTCTCCCAAATTCACTAAGGGCTGACTCGCATTAAATACAAGACACACAATATCACCACGGGACGCACGAGGCCTTTTTCAATTACCTTCATAACACAAAACTTTCACTTCTCTTTATGTTCCTGCCACTGGCGATCTGTTGCACATTTGTCCGCTCCATGCCCTCTGTGATCCCTCTTTCGCTACAGTTCACGACCCTCTGTGTACAAGATGAACAAAGGGCGAAGCCTAAAAACGCCATCACAGTTGGGCCTCTGCTCTTTCACTGACTTACCCAGTTTGCAACTGAAAACAAGCTGAAGCTCAGCGTCAGGCTGCGGCAGAGCTTCTGGGTCCTCAGAGCCCAGGAGCCCCCAGCAGGTGGTTCAGAAGGAACGTGGAAGAGGACGCACCTACTTCCTTTCATCCACTTTTAATTCAAATCGTGACTCCGCAGTGGTGCCTGCACACCACCTACATGGTGCTTAGTAGTCATTTGCTTTGTATGAAAGAGCAGTAGAAAAAAAGAACATCAGGCTAGCCTACTCTTGGCAGGGGTGGGAGGGGAAGAAGAGAGATAGAAAAACACCATCAGCTGCGGCGGGCTGAGCTGTGTGTATTTACATTTCACGAGCTAAACTATTTAGTGGTTTATTTACACACAATGTGCTTGGAGCAGCTAAAATGCCAGTTGTGTTTTATCTTGATTTTGTGGCAATGAGCATAAGCCACAAAATCACACGAAGAGTCTGCAAATGAGACACGAACCTCACACATCTGGAAAAGTACGTAAGCCAGTGTGAGAAGGGAGGAGGATTTTGGAAGCACAGGCACAACAAGGGTTGAAATGCATGAGTTATGACAAGACACCAAAATACAACCCAGGGACTCAAAAGCAACCACCAAGTCACAACACAACAGCGTGTGCTGCAGGGCTGCACATCCCCGTGCAACTCTCAGAGCCAAGACCCACAGCAAGGCACACGGGGCCTCAGGTCTCCCTGGCCGCCCCTCCATATTAGAGCGAGGAGGGAGTCGCAGGCAGCTCCATTTTATGCACATTCGATGGCAGGACGCCAACACAACTGTTGACTGAGCCAAAGCTGGGCCCCCTTGAACTAAGCCATCACCTAAAGCAGTGTGGAAAAGCACATGCCTCTCGCATCTACAGCGGCCAAGTTCCTGAAAAGCATCTGAGTTACAAGATAGATTTTTTTTTTCTTGACTCAGAAAACAACTGATGTTTTAACTCTCTTATACACGCTCTTAATTCAAAACTGAAAGGTTGCTATGCAAGGTAACTTGATGTTAATGCGATGCAGAGAATCAGGAGACCTCTTCATGGCAAGTCATTTACCAGATAGCCCAAACGGCAGTTCAGGCCAGCGCCCGATCCGGAGGTCAGTTATCGTCACACGCTGCATCTTGCTGGCATTCTCGGCCAAGGTGGCAATGGCTGCTTTCCAGCAGGATCCTTACCCTGGCAGAAGAGCTTGCAGCGCAAACTGGGGAAAGCCTTCCGATCAGTTCAGCTCCCCCCTCCCTCCAACCCGCTGTTCGGCGGTAAGCTGCCAGCAAGCACGGGAACTGCACGGAGAGCATCATCACGCCGGGGATTCACCCGCCAGAGCAGAAACCGCTCCTGGACGGCTACTCTACCCCACGCCAGAGAAATCCCTCTGCTGACTTCTGCTTTAATTATATAAAAAATTCAGCTTCTAGTCTGTGTTCCATTATAATAATAGCAATAATTAAAAATACTTCAAGCGAGGAGTCCTCTAAACCTGCTGTTCCATCCAGGCTTTTTGGCATCACACACTTCCTTTCTTGACTGATATCCTGAGGGAACCAGACTGATGGTTATTCTATTCTATTCCTGTTGCAGGACTGTGCTGTGCTCTCTCAGCACATGTAAACTGCTAGGTAATATTTGTGTTGGCAACTAACTCGCATACTTTATAGAAACAGACCTCTGTTTGACCCTCTGTGCAGCTCCCACACACAACTTAGTCCGCTCCTTTAAACAGCTTCCCTCTGCTGCAACACATACCCCATTCCATACCTCTGTTTCCAGCCTGCTTAAAAACTACGTATCCAGAAGAGAGCTTATGTGCTTAAGAGAGCAACTTGGCTACAAGAGTCAAGCCTGCAGAGTGTTCTTAGCCAAGAATACCAAAGAAAATGAGTGTACAAATTGCATGGAGAAGTCCTGGTTTTCCTCCTGCAAAGCCTGCTCCAACTAAACATTTCTATGAAAAGAACTACGAGGAGTTCTGTGAAAAAAAGACACCAACACACAGATTTCTGTGATAAAACTGACGGCTGTATTATGCCTTTTTTTTTTCCCAAATACAGTTAAGTCTTAGCTATTTAGGCAGCAACATCACCTCAGAATAGACTTTCACACCAGAACTCTTCCTTCTGGCCTAAAGGACACCGTACATAGCAAAAGATAACCCGAAGTAATGTGTCCAGATGATCAGATTCATCCCCGTTATCCATGTACGCTGCTGTTTATCAACAACTCCGTTAAAGCCGCCAGAGCTAAATCCGAATAAAAGCGATGCACAAGAGCAGGAGTCTGAGCGGCCTGCGCGGGGCGAGCAGGGCTGCAACGCGAGCAGAGGGCTGCGCAGTGGCACCGTGTGACAGCAGCGGCGCTAGCGGCGGAGGAAGGAGAGCTCCAGTGCCCCTTCCTCCCACCTCAGTAAATCTGCGCCTTCGGTGCAACATCATGGAAAACATCGTGTATTTGCAGTGCAGAACTGATTCGGGTTAAAAGCTTCCCAACAGTCCGAATTGTTATTCTCCATTTTTATTACTTCCCTCCACCAAACACAACAGTGATACAGAAATGAATAACAATACAGACGAGCTCTATGTTCCTTCCACTGCTAAATACTTTCAGCATTTTATCATGAGTAGATCTAGTTTCTCAAGTGAACGTGGTGAACAAAGAACATGGTACTGTTGTCTGCATGGTTCTTATACGTGAGAGCTTACCCCAGCTAGCCATCTTTGTGAGAAAGTCTTCCAGTGTTTGCAAGGGACATGGATTATCAGCTGAATTTTGACTGTGTATTGTACCCATACTCCAAAATAAAACAACGATGACAATCGTCTGTATAGCACAATAACATATTTTTTCTCTCCATATGGTTTCTGTGAATTGCTTTTATATTTTCTGTGGAAAAGTACCTGGCTATCACATTTGTGTATGCCGTCTGTATGATTTTGGCAGCCCAGACAAATTGTTTTTTTAGCAAAGCGTAATTCAGTTTATCAAAACATCTTAGAAGAGACTGACTTATCCAATTCCAAAAAGAAGCATCTTTTTCCCCCTATGAACATGATTTACGGTCAGGTGCCATACTTCTTCACCGCTTCCCTCCACAGCCTGAGCACAACTGTTACGCAACAGGGTTCGCACAGGGTCGCACCACGCACCAGACAGTAACTGCATCCGCGAACTTCCACAGCGAGAGCCGCACCAGGCTGATCTCCTGCGATCCCCGAAGACTGCTTCCAACACTGCAGTTCTGTTGCTCGCGGGAATGGTGGGAGAGCATATGCATGCTGGGAGATTCACTTACACTAGCATTTTAATCATCATATGGCCCAACAGTGCTGCTTTGCATTAGCTTAGACAAGACACTGAGAACCATGGATTGCCTTTGGACAGCTCTTGCAAAATCTGGTAATCTTTTTAGTTTATTGGATCCATTTTGCAGGTTGGGGACTAGAACTGCTTAGCCGAGACACAGCGTCAGCTTGGAAGCTCAGAGCCCGATTACCACGTTACAAAAGTGCCACTCAGGCGCTGACAAAAACGCACCCTATTCTATGTGGTGGGAGATTAGAGCCAGACCCTAAAAACTGGCAGCTTTCATCCATCTTGAATATTTTGTCTGCGGCAGATGTCAGTCACTGAAATTATTACAGGCAGTAACAGGCAAGAAATTATGGAGGGTAGAGAGGGAACAACACGACACCCAGCCAGCTTCTATCCCCAAGGGCATTTCACATCACCTACTGCCCAGAGCATTTCTCAGTACAAAACAGGAATTTAGCGAAGAGGTAGCTGCTGAAATAAGTTTAAAATCAGAATAAAGCCATGACTCGGTGGAACTGGCGATGTGAATACCCAGCACTGCACTGACAGCTCCTGTAAAATCCAGCAACGTTTCACGGCAGCGAGTTCATTCCCTGGTGCAGAAATGCCGCTGCCTGCCGAAGGCACACACACCCAGCCCCTACAAACGTCTCCTGCCGGGAGAGGCGGGGTGGGGAGCAGACCCGTAGCGCGAGCAGCGGAGAAGC
>VXAA01002817.1:3242-47073 GCA_013399115.1 Anseranas semipalmata
AGACCCGGGGCGATGCGGGGGCAGCCCGGCCGGCCGCTGGTAATGCTCACGCAGGTGTTAGCGGCTTGCTCCACCCGATGGGTCCAGTCGGAGGGGCAGTGTTTATGCACCTCTGGACCTCTCTGAACCCAAAGGTCTCGCCCCGAAGTTTCTTCCTTGAATGTTTTGTCTGTCGCAAAAGTAACGTTTTGCTACCGGTTTATTTTCATGTTGCTCTTCCTCCAGGAGCTGCACCCCGAAACATTTATGTGTATACAGCACATCCTTAACTGGAGAATTGCTGCGGGGATACTGGGGCTGCCGGAATGTTTTCCAACTTAACCCCAAGTTTAGGGTCCCCACTATAACTTACCGAGGTGTTTCTTGGCCCTTCTGTGTCAGCACAACAGCAAATAACTGAGCGGGTGCAGTCTGCTGCCTCTGCTCCAGTCCCCAGTGGTGTCAGAGGCACCGGGAGGGCCGGTGTCTTGCAGGTGTGATGAGGGAGAAACGGGCGGTTCTGCATAGAACAGTATTACCTGAAAATGTTGCAGTTTTGTGTCCAGTTCCTACAGGAAGCTGGAGCATCTGAAAGGTTTTGTGACTTGAGTGTGATCCAGTTTGGGTTGTCAGAGTGTCCGGGAATACTCGGAGCACAGAAACGACACAGATCACATCTAGCTATTACCAGAAGGAATTCCCTGTTAGAATTTCCTTCTTTGTGCGGTCACTAGTAGCTAGACTGTGTTGCAATAGGCTTCTATCTAAGATAGTTACTTTGCAGAAACAGCACTGATAACTTGACTCTAAGGGCTCCAGCAGCATTTTGTATTAGCTCTTTGTTGCTTCCGAGCGATACGTGATACTTACATCCTTTGTCATTTGTGAAATGGCTGTGGATAATATTGCACAATAGTTAGCTATTGGGAACCTTGGTACTGAATGTCTTTTCTTTCATTAATATTTGAAAATTTGCAGGTGTTCGTGCAGCTTATGTTTGAACGCAAGGGGAAGAGCTTTCTGCTTCTCTTTCTTGCTGTTAATAATTAAATGCTGCCAAGTAAAGTTTGTAACAGGCTATCCATGGACCTTGCACGTTTAAGCACCTCTGCTCATCCCGACTCTCTCCTTCTATTGCAGCCCTTTGTTTTTTTTACCTTGGTTGGTTTTGCTTCTTCATTCTGTTAATTTGAAATCTTAAGACGGCCTCCCTCTCTCCCTTGATCAGCCTTGTCATTCGGATTGTAAAGGAAACTGAAAAAAGCTACGCCTGCACTAAAATTAGTGTGTCCATAAATTCAGGGCAGGCAAGCGTTAAAGCAAACCAGTCCACACTGCTTATGTCTCTCACTGTCTCCGACATCAAGGTTATTGCAATCTGATAATACTGCCCTGGCATTTGTTTAGATCATGAGGGCATTTGCTTCAGTGCTGAAGCTGGATGGAGTTAGTGACAAGCAAATTATTGGCAATAGACCATGCATTTTGGTCCTTGGTATTCTAGATCTCTAAACTAGATTCTGCTCTGCCTGTTAGGTTGGAGAGGCTGTTAAAACTACTTGTGTTAGGCTGTATGGATACATGCTCAGAAGCAGATAGGCATGTGATAACACTCGAAATAGATAAACTGTGTTAATGGTCTGAAAGAAAAATAGCTGTTCTCCATTTATATATAGGCTTCAATTGCAACTGAGAGTTAAAGAACTAAAATTTCTTTTAGAAGTGCAGTGCATTCATTTGGGGATGCCTTTACTGTCAGATTTAAGTGGAATATTTGGATATATTTGCATGGCGGTGGGGGCTTGCAGGAGAGTTTATCTAAGTAACTCCAGTCCCCAGCCATTTAGTTCCCTTGTACTTGACCAGGCAGTCACACGACCTTACTGATATAAAAACAGACAGAGCTAATTACACTATATTAATGATTGACTTGCTTGGATTCTGTGTGTATGGGTGGGAGTATGTGCTGGAGGCGTCCAGCTGTGGAATCAACCGTTCTAAGTTCTCTGAACTAATATATGTAAGCGCTCTTATCTGTGTTGTTCGTGCACATAAGCTTCACCATATCTCATTTGTTCTCCTCTGTCTTAAACTTCTCAAGTTAGAGGACAGCAACCTGAGCTTTCAAACATGTTGCAAAAGACCACGTGTTGTTGATTCCCACTGTCTCCGGGAAGGAATTTCGTAGACTGTCTGTTTTAATGAGCATGCTTAATTGTGCTTGGTATGTACACAGATATGCTCTGTTAGCAAATAGGGGTACCTTCTGTGTGGCTACACCAACGCTGGATTATTTTGTTAAGAGTTTTTTGGGGGAAAACAACTTAAGGAAGAAGTAATTCATACAAAAAGTTGCTCTAATGACTGTATTTTGCAGTCGTTAGAACTGTGTTATTTCAAAATCTGCTAAGCTGAATATCATTCATTTGAAAAGAAAACTAATGTTCATCAGTTTAGTTCAAACTTTCCTACCTGGTATATTGACCATTATCAAGTCAGCTGATCTCAACCTGTACTGCGCTACGTGACTTCAGAATATCGTTATTTTTGTTTCAGAACTGGGGATCTAAAACCTAAAAAGATAAATACTGTGAGCTGCAGAGCTAGAATTCTCAAATCCCCTCCCTATGCAGAAAAAAACCCTGATAGTCCTATGAAGAGAGACGCTCTCCGGACATTACAGGAAGGACAAAAATTCTGTGTTAAACAGGCAATTTCGTACATCAAAACATTGGGTAGCACCGCGGGAAAGCTGGGGCAGCGGACAACCAGCAATAAACTACAAAGAGAACATTGGCTAAAAATATTTATTACAAAGGTGCCATAAGCAGTAGTCCTGTTTGTGGTTTGAGAGACTGAAATGAGTTGTTTATGCTGTAAGCACTTTAATAGTATGGTTAATTAGCTGCTCTTCTCTATTGTGAGGGTACTGGTCCCCTCGTTCTCTGTACTCCAAAGGCAAGTATGAAGGTTGGAAGGCATACAGAAGTGCAGGCAGATATCTTTTAAAAGTTACGGAGGTCATTGGTGCACCTATTGCTGCCCATCACATTTTTTTTAAATGGTCTGATTTTAGTTTTTTCTTTTTTTTCCTCATCAACAGACCTGGCATAAGGGAGTAAGTCATACGAAGATCTACACAAGGACAAGTTCTGAGGTAAGGATTAATAAAATCCCTTCAGTCTGCGGGATGGAGGGTTGTTAGGGATGTTGTTTTCCTGATTTTTGTTTGTAATATCCTCACTGTACAGGGGAAATGTTTGCTTTCTAATCTCATTCCTCAAGAGGACAACATTCCTGCTCCTGCTTTACATCTCAGTATGCCCGTAAGCCCTCTCTTCCAACTGAGAGACCAGCATCCTGCAGTGACGTTTGGCAGAGGAGCAGACATGTCATATACTTTAAGTCCCTTTAAGTTTACTCCAGTCTTGGCCGTGGATAAAGAACACCATCTGCCACAAGGCCTCTCATCTGTCCTGTGCTCTGAGCCCTTAGCTATCCTAATGGTCCTCTAACAGGGCTAGTCTTCTCAAACTTTTGCCCCACTAGTAAGACTAGAGATTAGCAATCTACAATAATAGTAAGATTATACTATAAAATATACAATAATAGTAAGACTAAAAACTCAACAACCAATCTGTTTGGTTGAAATCTTTTGAAAGACTGCAGAAATAAGTATCAAAATGAAGCAATATATTGTTCAAGTTCCCTGAAATGCAGCTGTTGGCATTCTGCCCAAGATTAGATCCTCCTTTAATTGTAAAGCATATTTGGAACTGGCTTGGTGTTGGTGTTTGAGCTTTCTCTTGTGTGCAGGATAATCAATCTACCTTTTGTTGTTTCAGAAGAGGGGTAATCCATTAGCAGGGATACCAGACTATTGAAGCTTTTTTGGGGGGGGGCAGTCTTGGGAAGAGGGAGAAGATGTACAGAGTTTTACAGAGCTGGAGGAGAATAGGTTCTTTATAAATTGACAGCTTTAACTTTTTAATTTTCATAATGCTCATGTTACTGTAGATCAGCTTTTGTTTTCCAAGAGAAAACCTCTATACCTTTAGCACTTAGTGCAAAAGATAATAAAATAGTCTGAGATGATAATGTTTTCCTAGTCCATCTTCAGCTGCCAGCTGAAAGTATGGGGCTGCAAAACTTACCCTGGAATAAACAAGATCTGTTGATAGCTGCTGCTGTGAATGGAGTGTACCTCCCCCTTTGCTTACTGCAAAGGCAAGGAAGGCGTGCAGCGATTGCTGTAGACTCACTGACAGAGTAAGGACTTGTGTGCTTGATTAGCCCAGGGTTATTGGTTCATCTGCCCATTATCTCAGCTAGGTTTCCCTTAAGCACTCCGTGACTGCCAGACTAAGGCTTTGCGTGTTCATATATTGCACTGGGAGATCTGAAATCAATTTAAACATGTCCTATCATTTAAATTAACAGAAGAATTGCATTGTCTTAAGCTTCCACAGTGATATTTGTACTGCTTTGATTAAATTATTGTTTCGTTTTGTTTTAAAGATGACATTGGCCTGTTTCTTTGATAGACTTTAAATGACACACTTCATATTTTGAAACTTTTACAAGGGAATGTACAACATTTATCCACGTGGACACATTTTTGGTAAGTGTGAATATTGTGAAGTGTCTGGATTTGATAATTAGTTTATAAAAATTGAATATATATTTTTACATATATTGTATATATACAGTATGTATGTGCATGTACGTGTGCAATACATGTATGTGTGTGTGTATATATATGTATTTGAATAGAAAATAAATTTATATTGACCGGTGATGAGCTGATTCTGCTTGAACATCAAGGCTTCCCTGTAGCCTGCAAGCAAGGCTGCTGATTCTAACTGGCCCAGCCTAGTCGATGTATTGTTAAATCCACACAGGAAAGGCTACTATTTTATGAAACAGGAAGATAGATACAGGAAAACAGTTACAGTATGGTGTAACATAACTTGCAGAGTGCTGAGGTTGTCTGTAGGAAAGCATATGGGACTTAGTAAAGAGGTCTGTCTTCACAAAGCAGCTCGCATTCTTTCTCAGCGCGATGCTCACCACGATGCAGTCTGAGGCCAGGACATTCCTGTTAGCCTGGGGCTTGTGATGGTGGAGGCAGGCTGCATTAGTCAGGGGATCTGAACTTGCTGTGGTTTGGGATGCTAAGTGTTCAGTAGCTTAGTGGTTGCACGAGTGCACTGTTGTGTAAAGACTGGCCCAGAGAAAAACCAAATGCTTCAGAGAAAATTCTTGGACTCACTGTTGTCATACTCGGTCATGAAAACTATTGGGATGGTATAATCACAAACTGATCAGCTAGGGGAGGAAAAGATCTAGAGATCTAGGACATATACGTGCTTTAAAAAACAAAAAACAAACAAAAAGAATACCCATCATGGGATGGTTTTCTCCTACTGATAAACCCATAAGCATTGCCATTGTCTGTGAAATACCTCTTGACAAGTATCTTTTTTAGTAGCTTAGTTATGCCCTTTTCTGGTACCTTAGGTTCCGTCTTCTGATTGTAAAAATCTGTGTTTCCATTCACGCTGTCAGCTGCTGTTCTGAACATAACGAAACAGACATGAAATAAAACAAGGTTATGTGTACTCCTGGATAGGAGGAGGAGAAATAAATCTGTGTTCAACATAAATAATTGCGGACACTGTCTAAGAGGAGAACATTTCAAAGCACAAATGTTTAAAGATATTTTTCTGCCTTTAAATGTTTAAAATGGGTAATGATCTAGAGGTGATAGATGTCAAACTGACAGCAAGCTTTCAATGCAGGAGAGCAGGAAAATGGATTGTTTAATTGCGTATGGATTTGCTGTCATGTCAGAACTTTTCACTGATGGCTGTCCTTTGTCTTTGGTTGTACATAGTAGTCTGCACTCCCAAACTGAGAAAGATATAAACTGAGGTGTTTAGAAAAAGAAGAAAAAAATAAAATAAAACTGAACGTACAATCTTCAGTCTTTAATTCTTGTCAGAGATGGAGTTTGCTGTTAGAGACCTATTTCCAGTTACTTCAGTTTTCAAAACGAAGGGAAGCACCGGGTGAGTGAAGTTTTCATTCTTACAGCTTGGAAGAAAGCAGAAGAATGCCATCAATATAGTAAGAAAACTACATTGATTCTTCTGCATTACTTTTTAAATGGGTAACATTTAATGCATTGTATAAAGTAGTTTTGCTGATTAAATTCGGTGTTCTTTTTTAAAAAAAAAAAAAGGAAATTCTCCCCTCTTATTTTTGTGATGACATTGGCAGGACAGAAGCTCGTGATCTTTGATAACATTTACTATCCAGTACTGTCTTACAGTGCTCTGTTCATTTGTTCATTAGCCTTTTTCCCCCTCATGGAACCATTAACCATTTCTTCTTTTCCTTTTTTTTCTTCTTTTTGTATGAGAGTTTTTTTTTCAGACTTTTGTCTTGTTTGTTTTGGGAGAGTTTGGGTTTTGTACCTCTAAGGTATCTTTTAACAAGTACAGCTCATGGAATCAACAGTGATTGAGTATTAGAAGTGCTTGTGTTGGTGTTGTCCCAGGGCAGGAGATGGGAATGAGGGGTTGCTGCTTTCTGTTGAAGTGTTTGCAGTATAAGCCTACATGTTCTCATAAATATAAGCTATTGTCATTTATCGGACCAGAATAGATAATTGTGTTCCTGAGTTTTTTAGTGTAATAAAGTACATGATAGATTAATCACAGATAATTAAAAAACACTGTTTAAGAAGACAATATTACTTTCCTGAGAATGAAAGCACAAGATTCTAGGGCAAGCCTTCTGTGACTGCGCTTCATGTGCAGTGGTGACATCCGATGAGAATTCGTCTAGATGCTTAAAATGATTTGCCTTGTGTACTCCTACCAGTGCTGTCAGACACTGTCAGGTCTTTAGCACTTTCTCAGGGAAATCAGAGCTGAATACTTGTTTTGGTTCAACGGATTTCTAGACTTTGTCCCAAACGAGTATGAAAAAACAATTGTGAGCAAATAACTCGGACCCTGTTGTTATTGATAAACTAGTGTTAGAGCATTATCCAGAATTGTATTCTTGAAGCTGGAGCCCAGCTTATGCTGTGTGCAGTGCCTGGGGAAATTCGTAAAAAGATCGAACTGCATTTAACCTCATCAAAGCAAACCATCGAACTCTTGTGTACTCCACTGAAAAGGATCATCAATCCAAAATGCATCAGCATGGTCCAAATTGCTTTCCTACACGAGATGAGCTAGTTGTGTTTAGCTTGTTCTGGTGCTAAATGGAGTGCTTAATTTTTAGCTCTGATGCATATATCTTCCTAAATGGTTTGTGGAATGGGAAGTAATTGAAGCTGTAAATGCAACAAGACATGCTCTGATCAGGAGATGTCTAGGGAAAGGGCGGACAGCGCTGTGATGTCCAGTCTTGTTTCCAGATCCGTGTCGCAGAGTTGTCAAGGTATGCTGCTGTAAGCGTGGACTTGGAGAAAACTGCAGGGTGCACAGAAGTATTGAGGGAGGAAAGAGTAACTGGCTGCTAGTTATCTTTTCTTCGGCAGCATTACTATCTTGCTGCATTGCTTTGTTCTTCTATCAGATTTGTTGGTATATAAAGCAAAAATCTCAGGTGTGATTCAGTGTTGTTCAAGGATGGGAAATCATCTACTCAGAGTTTGGGGTTTAATGTTCTTTAGCTGGAGTGAAGACTAATAGCTAGAAAACTTAAGGAAGAAGTTCTTATCGTCTGTTCATGTGCTTTCTGCACGGATTAGTTTAACAAGGTCATGAAAGTGGACTTGAGCCTTCTCTCTGGCTACTTCACTACTCAACGGCATAAACAGACGATACTCATGGCTCTGGGATGTTAGCAGTAGTCTTTATTTGTAGTGCAGCAAAAAAAAAAAATACTTGCTTTCTGTTAGCACATTATAAAAACGCATGCCAAAATATCGGTTGTCAGTATCTGGCTGTATCTGTACAGTACATAGCAACAGGCTGAATCAAAGGTGTTTGAAAAGTGGTCCTCATTAAAATCAGTGTAACTGCGCATGGTTACGATGAAAAATGTTACTATCAGAGCTTGGGTTTCTTGTTATATAGCAGTTACACTGGATGAGTGCAAAGTGTCCTAGCAAGTGTTAATCTGTAGCCAAACTTTCAGAAGGCAAAATTGCAAGACTATTTAAATAGAATAGGGAACAAGGTTTTCCCGATTATAATTTTTTTAAGGAACTTTCATGTGTTTATTAAAATATCAAATTATCAAATAGCATAAGGTTTTAAGCGAAGTTGGAATCTATTTTTGAAAAGTTTAGAATATAAATATTTCACTAATGTGGATATGCGTACTCTGGATTTGAGAGAAGTATTTGTAGTCTGTATTAGTTGTAATTCAGATGCTTCAATTTGCCGATTCTTGCATTTTGGAAAGCAAAAACTGATTGTCTTAATGAAATGGAAGTAGGGGTGGTTCGTTTTGTGATTGAAATGTTGAAATACAACTTGCAAAACTTACTAGGTTTCTTTTGTAATGAAAAATATTAAAGTCGTCCCTAGTCACATTAGCTTTAGTAAAATTGTAACCTTATATTCCCCTTAATGAAGGGAAGTCATAATTCAAATCTTTTCTCTTCTGACTGATGCATTTTTAGATGCTTTCGTAGAATTTCTCTTCACAGGTAGTGTCTGACTTTTGAATCATGCTTTGCTTTATTGCTCTATATTTTATACAAATTCAGTGCAGTTTTCAGGCATCTTCTGAAAGTAGCCCACGTAACAATGGGAAGAATTAAGGGAATGGAATGGAAAATGTGGCCAGACTAGCAAGCTAGATATTTCCTAAAAATGTAGTCATTGACTTGAAATCCTGCCAGTTCCAGTTCCATTGTCATTGTCTGGTTTTGAATTATAATGATTATTTATTTGCTTCACAGTTTTAAACTTAACCTTGGAAAATCTTTTGCCTGTACTGCAGCCGTTTTTGGTGTATTTTCAATATGCATTTTTTCTACTTCTCGCTTCTTGTTTTTAATATTGCACTTAACTGAAGACCAAGAAGCTCCGTTATACACTGATAGATCTAACAATCTCAAAACTGTGTGGTGCTTGCTAATAAAAAAGTTTGTTTTTCTGTTCTATGTTAATTCTTACTGTTTTGTAGAAGTCAGTCTAATTAGAAAGGAGAATGGGTGCTTCCCCTTAAAGGAAGTATGCATAACTTTCAAGTTTGCCATTGGTATGAATAACGTAATTGTTTTTGTTAATTTTTAAAACCTCCTTATAGTTTTGTCCTAAGAGGTACTTGAAAAGCATTCCAGTTCTCCGCAGCTGAGGTGCTGAGCCATTCTAATATCCAGAGATTCAGCTAGAGGATACTCACCACAATATGGTGCTAACTTTTCTGAAGTTACTTTAGCAAGAGGGAAGGAGTTTTGTTGCAATAAATGAGTCACGGTGCCTGCCTTTAACCATACATTTATGCAATCTTTTCATTCTGAAATGTTTTTCTATTCTGGTTGTGTCTTATCCTCTTCTTCATATGTGAAAGCTAGGTAGCTTAGTCGAAGGCAGGACTTTCTGACACAGACCTGCACTCTTACACAGCTATCCTCCTCTGTTTTATTCCCGAACTGACACCCCTGGTCCCTCTGAATACAACGGTCCGTACTGCCTGCTTGCTCGCTCACAGTAGGAGAGGTGGGTGGGACGCAGCCCTCCACCAGCTTGCTGTTTGCTACTGAAGACGAGACAGCTTTGTCTCCTTTTCCCATCAGCTCAAAGTTAAACATTGCTCTTTATGTGGTTGCCAGAAGAGAGAACTTGTACAGAGGGACGGAGGGAGGAAGATTTGGAAGGAGTGGGAGGAGGAGATGACAAAGGCTGGCTAGAGTTTTTCTGAAATTTCTTGGGCTCTTCTCCTTTGGCAAGTAAATACTCCCAGTTCGAGGTCTGTTGGCTTGCAGTAGCTGTTGGCACAGTGTCAGGAGCTATGCACCATTACACTGAAGCACACTAATTCTGTTGGTTTTGCAAGCAGTTAAGAGCTGGTCATGCTTTGGTGACCTTGACAATGCCTGTTTGCTGTGTCATTTTTTTCTTGCAGAAAAAAAATGCTCTTTTTTAGAGCTTTGAAATGCATAAGCAGCCGGACCTATTGCACACCCAGCAGATTTATCCCAGCCAAAGTGTGTATAAGACTGTAAGCTGTGTTCAAAGGTTGTCAGCCTGATTTCCACTCCCAAGCCAGTGACTTCAGTGAGCTTGTTGAGCAGCATACGCTCATCAAATTCATTAGTTTCTGGAAGCGGCTGAAACTTCTGGAGGAAAAGATGACTGCTTGATGCAACCTCTAAATATGCCCGTGACAGCGAATGATTGAAGATCAGAAAGCAAAAAGTAAGGAAAGGCAAGAAAGTTTACAGGAAAAAGGACAGCCAAGATGTAACTGATTATCTTATAAGTCTATCATAAGATAGAAATTTTACTTAACCCTCCCTAATATAAATATAAATGGCTCCCAAGGAGTGATGGCAGAAAGGAGAAGCTGTTTCATAGTGAAGACTCTAGCAAGTACCGGGTTGTAATAGTTTCTGTACTGAAGCGACCATGAACCATATAGTTCAACTTTCTGTGCTTTGTTCACTGCTAAATAGAAATAAATTTCTTTTTTTCCCACAAGGCTACTGTGTAGAATTTCAATTAAAGATAATAGTTTTCCCTGTGTTTCCCAGGTGGAGAATGACAAAAATATGTTAACTTCCACAGAGCTGACATTGACTCTACAGTGGACTGGTATCCTACCATTACTCCTTTGCATATCCCGAAGACGTGCTCACAGAGAGGCATTGTTTCTAAACATTGTCAGATATCCTGCTTTCAGAACTGAAGTGGGGACAACATGTTGCCTCCTTTAATTACAGTCTGAGAATTAATTTCAGATGTAGAAGAATACAACAAAAAGAAATGGTGAGCATTTCTCTATTGCTCTTACATTTTACAATGTAAAAGATGACCCAAAAAAGATCTGTTTTTATAAAATCTGAAAAAATATTTGGAAGGAAAGAGCCATCCAAATGGCTTCTGTGAAAGGCTTCTGTGTGTTGCTGACAACCTTCTGAAAGAGAAGTTAAATTTTGGAGTTTCAGCATGTGGTTCAAAAAAAAAAAACAGATTAATATTTAGCCAGAATCTAAAACTATCTGCATTAAATGTATGGCTGTCCAAGCTAATGCTAATTGTATGTTTATGAACTTCTGTCAAATTGAAGCAAAATGTTTGTTTTATTTTACTGTAGTGAAGTAGGAAGGATGAGTCATCTCTTCATGATGTATCTACCTTGAGTTTCAAATCATTTTAATGCACCTTTTATACAAAAGACTATGCTAGTAAACGTCAAGTTCCATGCATCGTCCAGTCTGTTGATACAGGAATGACTAAAGGTTTTCTGGAAGCATTTCAATAGCTGTTTTTGTTGCTTTAACCTTGCTACATAATGCCATAATTGTACAAATCAGTTTTATTGGCCTGTAGCATTTTATAGGGATTATCTGCCTTTGCAGAGTCTGCAGGATCAACAGGGGTGTGCTCCCTAGCTTTAATCTGGCACCGAGGACGCATTGATAGAGATGTTCCTGCACTGGGCTAACTTGTTGTGTTCTGTCACTGGTGTGTTTTATTGCATCCCCCTTTCTAGTTTTGCACTAAATTAAAGCTAATTCATATATGGGCATTAGTAGTTGCAGTCATGCTGTCTGCTGGGGCACAGGTGTACTTTAAAGCTGGAGTCAGCTGGTAGGTCATGTTAACATGTGGTTTGAGGAACTAGAGGCTAGAACCTGATCTTTTCAGCTCTCACTGTTATTGTAGTGGTGTGCATTTTTAAAATTTTCTAATGTTGGTGATAGCAGGCCCTCTAGAGGGTGATTTGATCATACAAGTTTGTACAAAATCAGAACCAGAAGTCCAGTGCAGTGCTCAAGAGGATTAAGAATCAGTTTCACGAAGCTGTTTCAAGCTGATGTGAGCCTGTGTTGCCATCAGAAAGGGTGGTTCTGTCTTGCTGTCATCTTTGCACTGGCACTAGTGTTGACTTAGCTGACCCTACAGATGCACATCTTGCTTATCCAATGGGAAGGAAAAGTTGTACCAGATCAACAAACTAATCTATGTGACTGTGTGGCCCCGTGAGATCCATTGCCAGCATACAGGAGCAACTAAGAGCACATAGCTGTGTCTAGCAAGAGGTCAGCGTCTCTTGTCACTGGCTGCACAGACTTGGAACAGTTTAAGCTGCTCATGAAACTGCATAATTTTAGTATAAATAACGGTTACTTCCCAGGAGAGTTAGGAATGGAGACTGCAAACTGGACAAGCTTTGCAATGGATATTTCTGAGTGGGATGCTCTCTTCTCTAAGTAAGAAGTTAATGTAAAGGTCCTTGCCTCTGCTCGGACCCTCAGTTAGGAAGTTCACTTCATGTGCAGATGTGCTCAGAATCAGTCTGTGGGCTGGCTATTGAGAAATTACTTTGATATGAGTTACTGACAAGCATGTAATGAGAATGGAAATAAAGTTTGGCTTAAAAATAAAAAAGATGTGCATATTTACTCTTTGAGTAAATGTTTACTCTTTAGAGAACAGTTTTGGCAGTGCAGGAACAAATTGAATGTATGTGTGTGTGTTCCTAAAGAAAATGGGAGATCATCTGTTACTCAAACTTTTGTTTTTTACTTCTTTCAGGAAAACCTGCAAGTCATTTAATGACAAAATGAGGTCTCAGTTCTCATGATTTTTCTCATATGCTTCTCCTGGAGTCATGGATGAATACAACTGCTTTGTGGATTGGGACAAAATGGATGTTACTGTCCAGAGCCAGGATGCAAAGGACCTAACCTGCACAGAGTTCCAGGAGCTCAAGCAGCTGGCCCGGCAAGGCTACTGGGCCAAGAACCACTCTCTGAGAGCCAAAGTGTACCAGAAGTTAATTAGCAATATCCCATGCCGCACGGTGACCCCAGATGCAAATGTTTACCGCGACATTGTCCTGAAGATTGTTGGAAAACGTAACAGTAGCTCCCTTCCACTACCAGAGTTTGTCGATGACAGCCTCGTCCCCACGTACTGCTTGAATGCTGAAGGCATTGGGGCAGTCAGGAAGATTATATTGTGCATTGCAAATCAGTTCCCAGACATATCATTTTGCCCGGCACTGCCTTCTGTGGTAGCTTTGCTCCTCCACTACAGCAAGGATGAGGCAGAGTGCTTTGAACAGGTTTGTCGCATCCTTGCTTGCAATGACCCGTCTAAGCGGCTCGTTGATCAGACGTTCCTAGCTTTTGAATCCTCCTGCATGACCTTTGGGGACCTGGTTAACAAGTACTGTCAGGCAGCACACAAGCTGATGGTGGCAGTGTCTGAGGATGTGTTAGAGGTATACTCTGACTGGCAGCGGTGGCTCTTCGGAGAGCTGCCAATGGTATACATTGCTCGGGTTTTTGATGTGTTTCTGGTGGAGGGCTACAAAGTTCTCTATCGTGTCGCACTGGCTATTCTGAAATTTTTTCACAAAGTCAGAGCTGGGCAGCCCATGGAGTCTGACAGCGTACAGCAGGATATTCGAGCTTTTGTGAGAGACATTGCTAAGTCAGTGTCTCCGGAGAGGCTTCTGGAAAAAGCCTTTGCTATCCGCCTTTTCTCACGGAAGGAGATCCAGCTGCTGCAGATGGCCAATGAGAAAGCGTTACAGCAGAAGGGCATCACAGTCAAACAGAAAAGGTAGGGCTCTCCCTACAGCTGGTCTGAACAGCCTCCACGAGCGTGAGATCCTGAGGTTTCTCAGTCCGATGAGCAGTCCACCAGTCCTGGGTGCGTGGTGGGGAAGGAGAAGAGCTCTACTGGTGCATGCTGATATCTCTGCTGACTTTTTCTCTGTGGACTTGATTAGAAAAAGTCAGCAGCCCCAAAATTAAGCATTGCTGGGACTGAACCAAGACGTATGATGAATTTATAATTACTTTTTACAGGTACATGTTCATTGCAAATATTGCATCTCAAAAGTGTCTTTCATAGGCTGATCTTAAACCAAAACACATCTTAGCAAAGCTGGAAAAACTCTGGTAATTTGATGGGAAGAAAGAACACAAACAAATTGAAAATTCTTAAATATGAGCTTATTAGTATAAAACATGAATTTCATGCTGTCCAGTACTGTGAATTCAGCTGCTTCTTTAATGTAAGTAGGCAAACAGTGTCCGAGGTGGGAATGTTTTGCTCACCTGGGGAGTTATTTTAGTAGAAAAAGGAAGAAATAAGTAAGTCTTATTTACAGGTTACTTTTAAAAGTAGTTTGACTACAAGCCTCCTGAAAATCAAGGACATAGCAATCATAGGTAGGAGATGACCAGTTTTGTGACAGATACATGTACTATTTGAAATAATGATTTTTAAAGAACAATGAAAGAAAAGTGAGGATACTGATCCAAAAGAGATTGCATAATAATTTCTTTTCAGAAATGAGAGAAGGAAAAGCCATCTGTGAAACTAGTAAATGAAGTCCTGGTCCATTATGATACGTAGCCTTAATAATAAAAGCTTAGCTAAGAGACTTCTGCGTGTGTATGTAAAAAGGCAACAATATATTAATGTAAGCAAGCTTGGCATCTTGCCAAGTGAAAATGAATGTCCAGTTAAATACTGGAGCAGTAGACGTGTTCTGTTTCTCCTAAGGCCTTCTGTGACTGTAGAAAACTTCTCGCAACCATTTTTTGAAACCTTAAGTTTGAGTGTTGGACAGTTTTACTAGCTGTCTGAAGAGAGGATGACTTCTAGAAGTCTACTGGGGTCAGTAAGTGTAATATCTAGAACTGGATAATCTAGAGGGATGATCTTTCATTTTCTCTAAATCTGTAGAAATCAAAAGGTACCAGCTACTGATGTATTACCCTCTTAGAGCCAATTATGTTGCTAAGTCACAGTGGTTGCAAACAGGTATATTCGATGATACTGAAATACAGTCTTACCCAATTTTAGCCTACAAAATAACTTAAGCGTTAGCTGAACTTCTTACATGTATGGTGTATGTGTAAAGTTCCCTCCATGAACTTCACAGTCTTTTCCAAGGGTTTATTTTTACAATTACAATGCAGTTTATAACTGGATTGTACTTCACCTTGCTTGTCTCTTGGAAGAAACTGTTTTGCCAGTCTCAAATGTGTCAAGGCCTTTAGCCGCTGCAAGCTCACATTAGGTAGAGTTCTGATCGTTGCATTGAGGACTCACAACAAGAAGTATTAATTCTTCCAGTTTGTGTGTACTACCTTTCCTTCACATACTGAAGTTCAGAAGAGCTGTAATATTCTTTCTGAGTATGTTAGCATATTCTTCAGCAACAGAAGGAGAGTTAAACAGAAGCTCGTGCTGCACTGAATGTTGTAGAGGCGTTCTTGCTCAGAACAGTGGTGCCTTCAAAGCAAAATGTAGTAAATTCATACCAAATAACTCCAGTAGTAACTGCCTTACCAGGCAGAGTTGCTAATGAAAACCTTTTATCTTCTCTAAGCTACTTTTGTAAACATACTTCTCATTATCCATTGGCTAAGTACCGCTGTGAACTAGGCTCGGTTTGGATCCTGGTTTAGGCAAATGTGGTTGCTGGAGAAGTGAGCTTTTTCTCCAGCGCTCAGTAAGATGTGTTTGGTTTGTGCAAGAAGATGATGAATTATTTTCCAATGAAAGAACTCTGAGCAGGCAGCAAAAAGGGAAAAAACAAAAGGTGGAAGACAGAAAATATTTTAACCTAACCTGTCATTTTTTTTCTTCTTGCTTGGTGATTCAAATCAAACCGTACTTTGTTTCTTTCCAGGCTCCTTACATTCACTTTGTCATGGATGTAGAAAATCACTGATCTCTTCTATCTGTTTTTGTCTTTCTCCTTATACGTTCTTCTTCTGTCAATTCCATACCCACTGCACCCCTCCTGTTTGCAGTGTTGCATCTCCGAAAAGGTAGGCTCAAACACTTGGGTCTTTGCACTTCGCTCGCTTCTTCTGTCTTTGATTGGCTGGTTATTTTTTCCAAGGCTGTCATTATTGCTAACGCTGGGGCAAGAGAAGCAAAGCAGCGATTACGGCATCAGATTGCTGCATAATATCTACTGGTACACTCTTGCAAAGTTAGTTCAAAGCACCTGCAAAGTTCTAAGATCAGGGGGTCATGGGCACAGCTGGTCCACAGCATTTTCATACAGCAATAAGTCTGTATTTTCCAGGATGGAAAAGCTTGATGGTAATGATGGGATTTAAGTTATCTCTACACAGGAATAAAAATTGTGTGGGTGGCTTTTCTGGGGGGTGTTTTTATTGTTGTTCTTCTTCTTTCTTTGTAAAACAAACAAAAATCCTTGGAGTTGTTAGGTATTGTTCCACATCCAGACCTGGTATATGTTGTTGCAGTTTATGCAAGACATGCTCGATTACTTTCTTCTTTGCAAGCTTTCTGCAACTAATTGGAAAGATGTTGGACTGAACCCAATTTGGCATGCTCCTAAAAGTGACTCCTCTCAATTTATACTACATTATATTTAAGTAGGTAGTTTCTTTTAAAGAGGCAAGAAGACTTTTTGCTTGTGTGTCAAGAAGGTCAGAGTTACTCAGCCATATAGCATTAATGGTTAATTAAGTCATTCATCAAGTCTTGGCCTGAAAAAGCATTTCTTAAAGAACAAAAACCAGTGGATTGTAATATCTGATAAGCGGAGAACTTGGAAAGAAGAAAGACTGCCCTGTGAGTATTAAGTACCACAGATGTATGGGTCTAAATTAATGCCTTTGAGACAATCTTTTGGCCTTGTTGCAGGTGCCGTGGGTTAACTTTAGTGAGAGAAGCACACTAACATTTGTACTAATTTATAAAATCAAGTTGGAATTAATTTCTTTGTGCGTTCATGTCTGAAAGAACACCTTAAGAGGAAACCTGCCAAAGCATGTTTCATATCATATACAGTGTGTTGAGGATTTTTTCTCCAATTTTAATTCCAGCCAAGCAAATCTTCAAAGTCCGAGTATATTTTGCCTTAGGTACAAGATTCTGAAAACAGAAAACCTTGATTTCTGCTAGGAAACACATAGTGTGGATGTGAGGGGACTGATGTAGATGCAGGGTGTCTGACACTGGTCTCAACACAGGATTATGTTTCAGTCTTAAACATCTGCAGCTGCCATTTATGACTGAGAAGAAACATATCACTTACACCACACGTTTGTCCTAACCAAAATTATAATGGATTTTAAAGGTTATGCAGCCCCTGTAAGATTTGACCCAAAACAAAGTAGAGCAGGAAGAAGTAATTTGGTGACTCACACCTCAGCATGTGATATTTGTTAATTATCTTGGAATGTATACAAGACATGTCTGCTGTGACAGCTGCTGCCATACGCTGTCAACGTTGGCTTTATCTTCAGGAACTGTGAAGTCTCTGAAGCACTTTGTATTAATTATATAGCTGCAAAAACAGCCTTCCTTCTAAAGTTGCAAATAAGCTGTTTTATTAAACACTTAAATTGTACTTTCTAATCCAGTAGTATATACTTTCCTTTGGGAAATAAAAATTGAACATGTCTTTCTAACATCACTAATTAATAGAAAGTTGTCATGCAGATCCCAATAAGCTAACATGAAGGATTGAGGAAAGCACTAACGAAGGGTAAAATCTAAATGGATTTGTTCAGTTCTCGTGGTACACATCTCAGTGCTAGTGCCAGACAGTGTGGGGTTTTTTCGTTTGGTTTTTGTTTTTTTACTGGATAACCCTGAAAGGCCTGTGGTGGTGGTGAAGGCTAAACTTAATTTTCAGCAGCTGGTGTAGACCAGAACCTCTTTTTACTTAGCCAGCTTGAAAATCAGCTACCCACTGAAGCAGACAGTTTTCAGTATTGTTAACAAATATTAAAAAGGTTAACAGAAATACTGCCTAAAAAGAGAGACTGAATGCAGGTTAGTTACTTGTAACTCTAGTTGTAATTTTCTGAAAGCCATCAAAAAATTATTAAGCAGCACAGAATTTGGTTTTGAGGGACTGATGGAGTTGTGGGCAGTTTATTGGCACTGATATCAACGCAGGATCAGGTTTCCAGTCTAGGTACCTACAGCTGTGATTTATGACTGGGAAATAAGTCATTTTATTTCAAATCCTTAAGTAAAGCAATAATCTAGGTTTTACTAATTGAATGGTGACATTGAATATAAAATTATTCACAGCGATATTCAGGGGACGGCCTGGAATAGTTTTAAGTGACCGGCTGAATGCTAAGTGCTTTTTAGCAAGCCAGCCAGATCTGTTTATGATGGTGATATTCCACCTACGTGGAAAAACTGTAGGAAGATGCAGTGTATTGAAAGTGATGTGTTGCTATGAATAACACTGAAACACAGGTTGGAGTGGGTCTGGGCAGGAAGGTCCTTACCTCAGCAGTTCATAGTAGCCAGAAGGAGCAGAGGTGAAAGAAAGGCACACTCTAGTTGAGAACCTTTTAGGAATGAGCACTTAGGTTTGTTGCCCAAATAGATCTACATAAGTGTGAAGAATGTTCTGACTAAGCACACAAATAATTACGAGGCTTGCTTATCTGAGGTTTAGGAAGTTTGTTTAAAACTTTCAATATTTGCTACTAAGTCTTAGCCTATTTAGTTGACAGCCCTGAATGTTTTTTAATTCTCTGAATGTGGGAAAAATCTTAATTTCTAATGAACTAAAACCAAGGCTTTGTTTCTCAGCTCTGTTCATAGTGCCACCAGTCTTTAGCTGCAGACCAGACAGGAGCAGGAGGGCTGAGACCTAAAGTAAGATTCTGAAGATGTGGGTTGAAGTCTTGTCTCAGACTTTGCATCAGACCTGTTGACCTCTCCTGTGCCTCAGTTTGCTGTGTTTAAAAGCATAAATAATATCCTATAAATAAAATGTCACAGTGATACTGTAAGTTTTAAAACCAAGTAGTAGTTGTAGCCTGTTTAAGTAGGTGTCCATATAAGTTTCTTGCTAATTAAATAATGTAGGGCAACAATGCAAGTAGTGACTTGGTTCGTGTTGCTAAAGGAAACACTGTTTTGTTTTGTTTTTTAAGTGACTTAAGAAGTCACCTCACTAGAAATGCTGACCCTAAGGCAACTGTGATAAATTTCAGTAAGCATTTCCCAATTTCTCCTGGCAAGCACTGCTTTAAAGTACAGTGCAAATGCTGATTTCTTGGTACTACAAGGAAGAAAAATAATAAATATATATATTTGGTTGTGTGTTTTTGGGAGCAGCTAAGCTATCCAGATACGTGTAGTTATGCAGTATTGAGGTCCTCTTTATGTTCCATGAATCTGAGAGGAAAGAAACGCGGAACTGTCCAAAAAAAAAAAGAGAAAGAAAAAAACACACTGGAAAATACTTGCAGCTCTTCCACAAACTGAACCCTTGCATGCAGAGCAAACTACCTAAAACTTGGTTCAACTAATTGCTATTCAGCAACTTAATATCTTGTGTGAGTTCATATGTCACTTCTACCATGTACTTGGCTGTCACACTTGCATTTTAAAAGTCTTTAACATCAGTCATGAATGCAGTAACACTTGTTTAATCCCCAGGCTCTGAGTTTGTGTTTATTTAATCTGAGAAATGAAGGCTGGATAAGATGTTTTACTCTTATGACAATTTTTATTACCTTCAAGTGTTTAAAAGCCATGAATCAGTTCTCATAATTATATCAGGCCCCTTCAAGGGAGAACAGGGGGGTTGATTTCTGCTGTTAGTCACTGGCATTCCCTTACTTTCATGTGTTCAGATTCTGTCTGCAACCATGAGGCTAGGAACTTCTTCACTTCTTCATGAAGTGGAAGTCATTTGTAATGAAGTGTTTCCAGTTGGTGGAATTTTGCAAAAGCTTTAAATATTTGGCTTGGGTTAAAATTGCTTAGCATGGTAATACTGATTCCTCAAAGATTTCTGAGGGTTTTAGGAATTCCCTAATTCTGCAATACAGGCAAGCACCTCAGAGGGGAAAAAATGTGCTACCTATTTATTTCAGATCCTGGCTATTTCTGTAGGTATTTAGGTGCTAGCATTTAAACGTAGAGATCACTGAGACTGTCTGAAACAGCAAATGCAATTTGGTCTGTTTAAGGTCATGATCACGCTAGCTGGCTCACCGTTATATACAGGTGCAGGCCACAGCTGCCATACAGAAGTATTACTCCAAATATTCCGGTCAGGCCAGATCAATAATTCTCAAGGATTATGTTAAACTGCTGTAGTTTATATTCTTCACTAAGTCATGGCCTTCTAATCTCATGGGCTGGAGCTTTGGACAGTGGCATATCTATTAGGGTCTTTAGGTGTTCAGCTCTTTGCTTGTTGCCATCCAGTAATCAGAAACTGTTGTTTTTGTTAAGTTATTGTTACTCAATGTTTTGAATTGTATTTCTCAGACAGAATGTGCACTTAGCGGTCCATGCTGAGAACTTCAAGTCAGAAATTGTCAGCGTGAAAGAGATGCGAGATATCTGGTCATGGATCCCAGAGCGCTTTGCACTTTGCCAGCCCCGCTTGCTCTTCACCACCTTGGAACATGGCTGTAGTCTGAGCAGGTAATTATAACTTTCCCTGCACCTATCTACCATAGGGCAAAAAAAAGCAACCAACGAACCGTTTACTGGATTGGCATACAGTATAGCCATGCCTAGTCAGAACTTGTTCTGAAAAATAGTATGTGATGGAACATAGATGTGACAAGTTCCTGTCAGCTTCAGGATTTGACCAGGATACTTCATTTGCCAGAATGTGGAGAGCCTTTTTAAACTGTCCACAACCGATTGGAAAAGTCAAACATACATCAGTTGACAATATACTGCGACTGATTTATTCCCCACTGGTTATAAATGGTTTAACTCAGTGACTGCTCCGTGGACTTTATTGATTGATCGGTTTGAATGTGATTGTCCAGAGGGAAATAAGGGAACTGGAAACTCGAGGTTCCTCTACAGTTTCTCTTTGTCCGTGAATCTGATTGTTATTATTAAGGTGGGATAAAATAGACATGAGTTTTACTTGCACTTGACACACAAGACTATGATCATACAGCTCCTAATAATGACTTCAGCATCTCAAATTGAGGTACTGAGGTGGGCTGCTGTCCCAGACCCATGTGTCCATGAGGAAAAGTAAAAGCAAGCAAAGAGAATGCACCATAATTATTTTCTATGAAAACAGAAAGCTCTCGTGCCACAGCCATCAGTCCTCAGGACACAACTTCCTTTCCATTGCCTAATGTAAAATGCTGCTGTTGTGATAGGTAGTCTTACAGTTATTCTTCAGAAGCATAAACAACTCTACAAAGAACTAGGTAGAGAAGAACTGCTTGGTAATGTTTTCACTCAACTGTGTTATTTGCAATGGACTGTAGAAAGCATCCAGAGGCTATTTGCATAGGCTTCAGATACTGGAGGAATGTGCATAGGCTTCAGATATCTTTTTTGCCATCCCATCAGTTGAAGGAGGAGGTGGTGCCAAACATTAAAGTGGAAATGAACTGCAGTTGGTGATGGTAGTTGAGTGCTTATTTTTGTGTGCTCTGCACTTCAGGTTCTATTCTCACAGCGAGGGACATGAACCAACTCTTCTTCTCATCAAGACCACAGCAAAAGAGGTGAGTGAGGTAAAAGGCGACTGATGAAATTATGTTTTAGGCAATTGTGTAATGCTGTATTGCAACACAAAACAGTTTATAATAGAATGTAGAACCAAGAGACCTGGAATTGCTTGTTGTTTTTTTGTTTGTTTTAAACAGTGCCTGCTTTAATTTGTTCCACTTGTTGATTATGGGACTATACATTCTTGGGTCTTGTAAACTAGGTCTTGGTCAGCTATTCTGTCTAAGTGGTGTGGGATGGTGTGCTATAGTAACTCATTCAGTTCTTGGACAGACTCTGTTAATTACAGAATCAGAAGGAGAGGCTGTGGAAGTGTGTTAAACTCATGGTTCATAGAGGATATTTTCACTTTCTCCAGGATATGAGGAGAGAAAGTAGCAGAATTTAAATGGTATGAATAATACTGGACTACATAATGTGAAAGCAAAAGCATTAGCTTTATCTCATGCTTTAAAATAAATAAATGCATGAAACAAGAAAGCTTCCCCAGAACCTCGAGGACCGCACACGAGTACCTTGTATAATGAATGTCTATTCTCTGATCTACCATGCATGACTTCTAAATATTCTGTGTGTAATGTCAAGCTGTTAATACAGCATGAAGGCTTATATTTCTGCTTATGTTCCTGCGGGATGACCACCCATTTAAAAAGCCCCTTTCTGCTCTTTTTCACATCTACCTAATGCTACAGGTTGTTTCATAGTTCTTTATAGTGTTTCTGTCAGTCCCAGACTTGCACTGACATGCCAGTGGTTTATATGATGCACATTATAGGGAAGAGGGAAAGTGTATAAGGTATTATTTTGCTTCTTGTCCTGTAGTATGTTACGAAGTCTAGCTTTAGGTGATACTGTTCTTATAGTACAGTTAGTTTCTTACTCAAAAACAAAACAAACAAACAAAAAAAGAAGAAGAAGAAGAAGTCCAAACAAAAAAGGAGAAAAGCGTGGGGTCTTTTGGTTGGTTGTTGGGGATTTTTTTTTACATGTGTTTGCTTTTGTCAAGGGACACGTTCATCTTCTATTGCAATGTTTATCTTTGCATTTTGGAAAGAAGAAAACTAGTCTTCTGTTGTTTTTTTTTTCTGGCTCTCATGCACTTTGGTTATATCAGATCAAATGGCATTGTAGGCTTTTTGTTTACTTCATGCACGTGCTTTATCTATATAACAGAAATGTTCTTCGGTACTTTTGTCCTAGGATCTCTTGTAATGCTGTGGAATGCTGGTGGAAGCTAAACAGCAAGTGTATTTTGGAACAATGCTGTTTAACCATAGTTCTGAAAACATGCAGTATTGCTTTCATCCCGTTCTTAGACCTTCATTGTTTGGTCTATCTCCACTTGGCAGTGATGCTTGTTGCTGGTAGTGACAAATTCTTCTAGTGCAAACAAGGGAGTCCACAGAAGAATTCAGCCCTGTAAGGCTATGTTTTTCTTTATCGGAAGCTAGTGAGCCCCATGCTGTTTGAATAGGCTGCTTTAAATATCTGAGCTAGTTTAGAATTGACCTAACTAGACTGATTTTAACCTACAGTTTGAAATGGAGAGAGAGCCCAAGACTACTGTTTGCTAGCAGAAAATGTTCAGCCAGAACTACTCATACTGTAATTTATGGTGATACTGTTGCTTCGGATGCCAAAATGAGGAAGTAGAAGTCAGGATTTACAAGTCTGGAGCGATGTGTGTTTTGGTAACTGGGGTTATGTTGGAACGTTTCTCCTTTAAGGCCTCAGAGATGTAAAATAATTCATGAAACGCTTAGTATTTGTAGGGTACTGCCCAGTAGATTAAAGCAGTTTAAATCTATCTTTAGATATAAGTACTTGTGCTGCCTTAATCCACTGATCTAGAGATTTTGAAAATCAAACTAAATAAAACCTTCAGTTCTGGTCTCGGAAATGTTGGTGTCAATTGGTTTAACACGCTTCTTCAACAGAAAGCCTCCTGACCTTGCTGATTGTCCTAGGTCTGTGGTGCTTATCTGTCAACTGACTGGAGCGAGCGCAGGCGAGGCGGAAACAAGCTGAGTTTCTTTGGAACTGGGGAGTGCTTTGTATTTAGGGTGAGTAAAATTTTGTTGTTGCTACCCAGCAGTACGGCAGACCACTGTACTGTTGTAAGTAACTCTTAATTCTCTTCAAATTGAAGAGGCTGGATTATATGCCCTTCTAGTTTCTAAAGTCTACTGAGCTCTTGAAGTTGGGTGGAGAAAATTTTACTTTCCGATTTCATGGTAAGCCTTCTTTTTCCTCATGCACAGAGTATTTTCTAACAAGGTATGTTAAGGTAACTTGGGAACCACTGCATTATTTCTTCAATCACCTAAAAAGCAAAGGTATAAAGAAAAGAAATAACATCTGACCTAAAACACAGTTTGGTCCAATCTTCACTTTGAATGATGTGGGTGGAGTCTAAGGGGCTTGAATGTTGTTTTCTATGCAGAGCTTTCAACATTGTGAATGTTCACTAATTTAAAGTTTTGCTTTTCTCTTTACCTAAATAGCTGCAACCTGAAGTAGAGCGCTATGAGTGGGTGATCATAAAACACCCAGAACTGGCCATGAGTGGTTCTGAGCCAGAAAATCATGTCTCACCAGCTTCCAGCACCCTTTCCTCCAGTAGTGTCCCATCAGACCCATCAGATCGCCTTTCGCCCTTCTTATCAGCTCGGCACTTCAACTTGCCATCCAAAACAGCCTCCATGTTCATGGCTGGCAGCAGTGAATGCATCATTATAGGTAAGTCAGTGTGAGAATTTGAGTATATATCCATGAGCTCTTCCTATCAGCTTTAGATGAGTCACCTATAATTACCATATGTGCATTTCAGTATTGGTACAGTTAGAGAGAAAAGTGGCCAAAACCTGCCATTATTACCCAACAAAACTTTCCATGGGAAAACTTACATGTCATGCATTTTAGAATAAGATCTTTGATAGTAACTCATAGCTTTAACCACAGACATAGCTTCTTCCTGGCTAGTGATAAGAAATAGTTCTTAAAGAGGAACTTAATTTGCACTAAGGCTTTTGAATCACAGGCTAAAGTACAAAACATATTCATTCTTCTGGAACTTTATTGGATCTGTGATGCTGCTGATTTTGGCAAAAGCCTGCTTAGTAAAGTTGTCACCTAAATAGAATTTACAAGCAACAGGTATAGAACTGTAGTTGTTCTTTTCCCAAAAAGCTTCACCTGATGCTTGCTGAGAGAGCAACTAGCCCAGTGATTTCATCTGTACCATCAAATGCCTGCCGATTTCCCACTTAGCAGCATGTGCTCTAATCAACCGTAAGTCGAGCTGCTCCAGTATGAGCTAGGCTGGTGAACACTTAAGTGCGTTTGTAACTGAATTGGAAATCGCTGATATTGATGTATCACAGATATTTGAGAGATCTTTACTGTTCACTCTAGGTAGTAATGAGAGAAATACAAGCTTGGGCAGTAGATACATAGAAATGAATGTTGTATACAATTCCATGTGTAGACAAGGCTTTCTATCCTTTTGATTCTTCAGATGGTTTCTGCAGCTATTCTTACACACTTGCCCTATAAGCAGTAGGAAAATCTTTTTGTTTTCCTAACACTTTTCTATTTAAATCTATTTCACTTTAGTGCATCTATGACTATAAGCTCTGTGAATGTAGATCCACGGATAATCAAAATCCTGTTCACTTCGATGTGTTTTCTAATGATTAAGAATACCAAGTCAGTGCTGTTGCTTGTGGATCTTGGTCTTCTCCCAGCTTTGATTTTGATTGCTAAGTTTCCTCAGTTTTTCTTTACTGAGGGAAAATATGCAGTTGGTAGCTTCCAAGATTCTCCGGCACTGAAAAATAGGTCTTAAAGGCAGGTAGTTGAGTCGGTGTTCTTGTTCTTACTGAACTGCATGAACAACTATTCCGATAGTGTCATTTAAAAGCTATGCATATTTGAGCATATTCTGTTATACCTGAAGATAGCAAGCAAACATCACTTAGGGCTTCCAGCACTTAAGTCTTTTTCTTGTATAGCAGTTCTGTATCCTAAGAAATGCAAAGACAGCTTCAAACTCCTCATTGTCTCTTCACAGGAGGTGGTGATGGCCAGGCTCTTTACCTCGATGCAGACCTGAACCATGGAAGAACCAGCCACTGCAATACTTTCAATAATCAACCATTGTGTTCTGAAAGCTTCCAGATCTCTGTCTTGGAGGTGTGGGGCTTCAGGGACACCATGAATGGCTGACATGACTATCATTACTCAACCAGTTTTTCAGTTGTCTTAGGATTCCCAAGGCAAATTCTAATGCAGGAGCCTAGTTAGAACACAATTTCCTGTGGGCTCAATGTTCCTTAATAATTACTAAGCAGTGCACTTGAATGCAGGCCTTGGTTGTTTACTTGTATTTTAGTTAAGACAGGTGAAAGTGAAGTGATGTACCTGATTAACTCCGTAGCTTGTTACCTCTAGAGACTAGATCTGGCTGGATTCAGGTGTTGCTATTAGATAGAAGTGAAAATGGAATGATTTCAAACCATCCTAAATGCATACAAGTCCATATCGCAGGACAATTTTGCAATTCAATGCAATTCCTCAGAGACACTGAGCTTGCTGAGGTGTACTGTAGATTAGGTTGCCACTGGCAAAAATGTCTGGCTTGAGCCAGTAGTATCAAACATCCATTCACAGGAACATTGGAGACCTCAGATTTGACATAAGGCAGTAGTTCATAAAATCATTGCCCTACTGTAAACAGACATTGTGCAGACAAATCATGAGTTATTATCAGTACCATTTCATGAGAAAGTTATGAAAGCCCTCAATTCTCAAAGGAACTATGATTGCTAGTTACCCTACTCCTTGTACCTGAGCCCTTGATACATTCCAGTTGCATCTGTTTGAGGAGGCTGCCTCTGAAGAAGGCATCCAGAGTGGACAGTGATATCTCTGAGGCTTGATTTTTGTTTACATTCCTATTCCATATCAGTATATGAACTTCAGACTGACTCATGTTTCAGGCAGCTGAAAGCCCAAGATTATATGCAGTCCTTAGACACTTCCGTTTCTTTGTCTTTCATGGGAGCTGAAATGAAGCTTTAAATCTGAGAATAACTGTGCTGATATCACTAAATGTTTGGGGAATTAATTATTGGGATACAGAAGCTTAATGCACTCTCCAGAAGTAAGTGGAGAGATGTGGGAGGGGAATCTTCTGTGTAACATTACTCTGGGAGTGAATGAGTTTCCCAGGAGAACTCTAGGTGACACTGTTTTTCCATATCATGTCTTCCAGTGATGAGATTCTGAAAAAGGTAACTCTCTTTTGCCAGATGTGTTTGGGTAGAGTTTGGTTGATGCAAAGAAGTTTTTGCTTATTCCTGAGAACGCATGCATGCGGTTCTCTTCTGCAAGCGTGCCTCGTGGTCTGTGATGTCTGGAGGCAGCTGCTGGGTGTCTTTATCTAAAATTTGCTGAATGTGCTGTAGAGCTTCTCCCACATGAAGTACAAGTATATAAACATCAGTAGATAGTCCAGGGCATACCACAGGGTGCTCTCAAAACTTCAGTGGGTGATTTACTAGTCAGATGATTTACCACTACAGGTGAAATGAGGGGAAAGAGGAAGTGCTGTTTTTTTCAGCTGTTCGATGTAAAAAAACTCTATTGGAGTGGGGAAAATGTTATTACCACTTAAACTTGAAGTTCATAAAGGGAAGAACTTAAAACTTACAGTGATAAAATCTCAGCTGGGCTGGACAGGGTCATGATAATATTCAGAGGTCACAGGTCAGTCAGGTTGATAATGTTGGCTTGTTCATCTGGTAGAGTGTTGCCCTTTGCAAAGTAGATGAACAAACTTTGCAAAACTGTGAGTTGCTTCTTTAGGTGCCATTTTGAATTTTTTCAAAATAACTCCTTGAAATACTAGACTGCATATACAAGTTTAAGATACCTTCTGCACCGTATATATTTGCAATTAGATTATTTCACACTGTTTGAGAGTAAGCATGGGTCCTCATTCTTTCCTACTTGGCACTCAGTAAGTTCTGCCCCGCTGTTGATTCACGTACTGCTTGCTCTTTTCATAGGTTTACTGTAAGCTTGATGGAACTGGAAGGGTTGATATAATTCAGTTATATTTATGGGTATTGATGGGAAGGGGCTTGAACAATCATATCTGGCTTTTTACAAACACTGATTGATGCTGCCTTCTATTACTTTTTTTCAAAGCTGGCAGTACCATGTTGCACTTGGTAGTATCCCACAAGCTTCCTCTGACAAAATAAATTACTTGGAAAATGTACCACATTTAGTAGGATCTCTTAAGTGTAGGTGGGATTTCTTAGCTTTGTCTATATTTCCTCTCTTTTCAGCTTGTCTATGAAGTGCCCTTGCAAGAAAATAATAGCATTAGTTTTCAGCTTGTTAAGTTGTCGGAAATTCACTAGAGCTGCGTTTTGGCAGAATTTGTGGGACTTCAGTATTACATTTGAAATAAATAGCTTTTATATGCAAAATCTTTCCTGCAGCTGGTGGTGGTGATGTGATTTTCCTCTCTCTCCATCCCTGCTGGATGCAACTATGACAGCAGAACCTGAGTATTGTACCATATCTTAAGCCATATCTACGAAACACTGTTCCTTTCCCTGGTCTGTTCTTAGTGCACAGAGATCTGAGTGTTTGAAACCAGAAATTACTCAGTCGGTCAGAAATTTGTCATGATGTGTTAGTGTGAGAATTCAGGGAGTGATACTAAAAATCAGTGAGATTCAGATGTCTGAGTCTTGAGTCCTTTTCAAAAGTCAGTTGCAGGACTCAGCCCAGATTGCCTTGTATCAAATGAGAACAGCTTCTGGTCCGTCTGGTGAAGGATCACAAAAGCCCCCTTTTAGGTGGCTTATCTGGATGGCCAACCAGTCTTTCACATGGGACTAAAGGTAGATCTTTTCTTCATTCTTAAAGTAACACATTGCATTGGGAGACAGGACTTGGTCATTAGCAGTGTCTAACAGCTGCTCTGTCTGTGCATTTGCAGTTAGCGGAGGTGTGCTTGGACCACACACTACCCATAGAACAATTTGAGCAGTGACTTGTATGAGTCTGCAAACCACATCAGGGTGTAGATGCCATTTCAAACAGGTAAATGGGGTAACAGGTGATCCTCCTTCTGTTGACTATTCATATTCTTATCAATCTTAAACCATTGCTGCAACGTGTACCTCTTTAGTCTGTTGTAGCAATCTCCTCTTGCAGACATCCTGGAGTACTAGTGTAATGTGCATGTTCTGAATTTGAATAGCCTAAATAAGCAAGAGGCTGCAATAATATAGCAAGAGGAATTATACAAAGCTGTGTCATCTTCACACATTCCTTTGGTTCAGTAAAAATGAATGTTTCTTTTCAAGTGCAAATCCTCATGTAGTTTTCATTATCATTGTGAGACATCTTAGAGCAATAGCATTGTGACTTGACTTTCTATCCAGTAGCAAAAGGCTTTTTGTGTGTGTGTCTGTGTAGTTAATGGTTGTTGCTAACCAAGTGTATATCGAAGTCCAGCCAACAGTTTGTGTGTTACATGCAAAACTCTTGAGGTGGACTGCAAACAAACTGCAGAAAACAAAAACAAACTTTAAGCAAATGGGAGCGATGGGCACCTTATCAGAAAGTTAAAATTATCTGAAGCACCCCATGTGCAAAGTGTTTTGATTGCATTACAACTGACTGCTGATGTGCCCTCCGTCTTGTTTGTAGTCCTGTTGGCAACAATGACAGCAAGAGCACCAGTGTCACTTGATAAACTGTTCAATGTGAAGCCGGAGAGCTGAAGGCTGACCATTGGCTACCACAGTTCTGCAAGAGCAATTTGCTTTCCTGAGAAGCTGTTTTTGCTTTGTAATATTCTCCTGAAGTCAGAAAAGACTAGAAACTCCTGATGTTAGAAACTTGCATTTATTTGTAAATGGCATCTAAGCTGGTTCCGGGCCACAGGAACTATTTCCAGCTGCTAGGCAGACTGGACAGACTTCCTCACTAGCCCCCAAAGCTGTCATTCCTACACTTTGACACGCTCGCTTTTCTGATGAAGTACGTTAAAGGGAGGGGGAAGGGGAAAAACTCAGATTTCCTCTGTGTTGAGATAACTGAAGACAATTTGGAGGGGCGGGCAGTACTGTTCTTTGAGGAATTGAACTTTAATGCCAGTAGAGATCTGTGTTTAGTCATGGAGGGGTGGCACTTACGTATCAGTCAACTGCTCTTTGTGCACGTGCATTGAAGTTGTGTACTTCCTCCTTTGAAATGTGTCTTCATTTCTGACGGGGAGTGAGCTTCCTGTGCTGACCACGCCGTTGCCATTGTGACACCAATGCCACCGCAAATGGGGACCAACAGCTCACCTGCAGCCATGGCACTGGAAGAGCTCAGCTGCTGCGGCTGACACCTGGAGTCTGACTGTTGGACGCATCGGAGGCTCTGGCACCCCACTCCTAAGCCGGGGTGCCTTTCTGCCAGCCCTGTCATTGTCATGAGTATCGTACTGAACTACTCACAACTGAGATGAGCGTATGTGTTATTTGGGGTGACTTTTTTCTTCAGATGAGTGGGTGTGCTGCTGAATTGGTTTCCAACCCTATTGTTGGAATTGCTGCCCTACGTTGATGCTGTTTTTGTTATGTGCAGAATCTTGGATTGTATTAAAAGGTGTTTGACTGTGGAAGCTACTGACTTCATCCTTCAGCAAAGCTGTCTGTGGGTTTTTCCTTCCTGTAGACCTCATAGCAAGTGAGAAATAAACCGTTGAGCATGTATTCTCTCTCATGTGAACTCTTCACTATGATGAAGCCTGGAGCTGTGAATATGCAGTTTCTGACTGTTTTAGGAGCTCTCACAAGGCTTCCAGCAAGATCAGGTGTCAAACTGACTGAAAAAAAATTAGGTTGACGAATTCTTCCCTCGGCTGAAGCTGGAGAGTGTGTTTTGCCCCAGCCCAGCCTGTGTTTAAAATGGAGCTTAGAGGTGTCTTCTGCTCACCAGCAGTTGACTCAGATCAGGCCAACCAACAGTGCTGTTGCATCCTTTGCATATGAACAGCATCACTGACTCCACTACGGTCCTGCAGCCTCTGTAGGTCAGCGCTGCTCTCTCTAGAGGCTGCACCTTGCTGGTGACAGCGCAGAGGTGACTTGGCAGCAGGCAGTCAGCTTGATCAGGAAATTGCTTGTTTAAAAGTAGTATTTTTCTCTTGATGGCTTGGTTTTAACGTGGATCTCTTCCCTCCCGGTGTTCCTGATAACAGAGCAGTTGTTTTTTTGCCGTGGTTGAAAGGGGTGTTTCTAGTTAGCAGTGCTGGTTTAAACAAAGTTTCCTGCTACTCTAAGCCGGGTCTTCAACAGCGCCTTAAAGTTTAAGACCTGCGGAAACTACAGAGACTTATTGCTGTAGTTGGAAGGTATCGAGGTATTTTATGAGCAAAGCATCTTTGCAAACTCCCTGTAGGGGAAAGCTGTTTGAGCTTCCAGTGAAATTCCACTAGAAGGCTTGGGTTTTGAGTGAAATTCCTGGCAGGCAGTAGATAAAATAAAATAAATAAATAAACAGGGACCTTCTGTGCTCCTGTATACGTGTGTTTCCAAGAGTAAAGCTGTGGTCTAAGGTGATGCAATGTGGAAAGGAGAGTTTGCTGAGCTTGCAGAAACAGTTCAGGTTGTTCACACCAGCTCTCCGCAGTGCAATGTCGGTGGTTTGCTGCAATGAAAGCCTGTGGCCGCTAGAGGTTCCCCTTCTACTCGTCATCGTGTGGGAAAAGCTGGTTCCTTCTCCCTCCATTACGAACAGAACTAATTTTACATGCCAGAAGCCCCAGAATTTAGTAAACGGAGATTATCGGAGTATTTTTTTAAAAAAGACACAGGAGAAGGGCAAAGGGGTATGAAGTAGGCTTTCTCTAGATAAACATGATTTCCAGAAGTGAGCTTAGCATTAAATACCATAAATCACAAATTTACAACTCCATTAGAGACCTTAAGCTTAATAACAAAGGTGCTCAGTAGTAGGAAAGTGTAACTGAGGGAACTTGAAGCTGAGCAATGTAGGCTGCTGGTTTAGAACTTGCAGCTGCTTTAAACTATGTGGCCTAGGACCTGAAAGGAGAATTGGATGCTTGATTGCATCAAGTGGTGGGAGCTCTTTGTCATGCCTGGAGAACTTGATGGCATGCCAGTTGTGGGTGATGTCTCATGGGAATGGTTGTTCATCATGAAGTTGGAGGAGCCTTGCCTCCTGGAAAAGCAAGGCTGTCCTCTGTCTTGCAGTGGTGGTGCAGTATGAGAAGAGCATGATGCCTGCTAGCTGTACCTTTCTTCTGGATTTTCCATGCACTGCATTTCCTGTAATCATGCCACAGATACCTGCTTCCTTGGGAGATCTTTTGCAATCAGCTGATGGCACAAGACTGCTTCTGGCAAAGAGTAAACATAAAAGCTTTCCTGCTTTCTAAAGCACCCCGTTGGGTGTTTCCAGGCCTGCCTCACTATTGCCCTCCCTAGGCACTTTATATTTATAGTGCCTATCACTGTATTGATAAACACTCTTTGGAACCACTCTGATGGTAGGGGTAAGAACAGGTGTTGGCCCGTTAGAACCTCAGTACTTCTGTTGCATTTCCTCTACATGACCAGCTGGGAGGGTTGTGACCGGGCCACTTGGCCATGCTCTGCTGTCTTAGGCTGTTTCTGACTGTCCATTTTCAAACCATGCAATGGGCTGATCAGTGAAACTGAATTCCAACTTCAGCTGCGTGATGTTTGAGAGCATTCACTCTGTTTTGCCAACCTGGTGCTTGCTTCTCTTGTGCAAATGTAGATAAGGCTCCAGGACTGTCTACACTGTCCCTGAACCTGGATGCGTGCCTCCCTGTTGCTGACTCAGCTCCAGTTCTTTGCTTGGTGATTCACCTTCCTTTTTATGGCTGAGTTGTCCTTCCAAAGTTAATGGCCGTGCCCTCCATCTGCCATTGACTAGTTTTCTGGCTGGTCTTGTAGGCCTTCTGACCTCTCATGGCTGCAAGGTAAGGGGCCAGCTTAGAAAACCCCTATAGCAGAGTACAAATTCAGTGTGCCGACAATCATGCTGCCTCATCCTCCCAGTCTGCAGAAGTCAGGTCCTCTGTGCCAGAAACAGAAATATAAATTTTTGACCTATAATTGTCCCAGACCAAGTAGCACCAGTGTGGGCTCCACTGCTTGGCAGAGTGAGCTGGCCACAACTGGTGCTGTCTCGCTGGTGGTGGCTGGGGCACAGAGTGTTTCTCTTCCTCAAATGTTTCTCTTCATGCTATGAAATCCTGCTTCCTTAAAGGCCTCTGGGTTAATGTGAAGACCTACTTCTGCCTCCTCGCATTGGGAAGCTCTTCGCTGTGCTGTAGAGATTGCCTCAGACAGTCAGTCCCTTTAAAGAAATGACACGTGTGGGCTTGTGTACCAAGGTTCTCTTCTGCAGGGGTCTAAGCTTACCATCTCATCTTGTTGGGGCTCTGAATTCAAGCCCAACAAAGACCACAGTTGCAATGAGTTTGGTTGCTCACTATGAATCTTGCAGAGCAACAACTTGTCCAGCCTTGTTCAAGGGAGATTTAGGGCTGAAACTTCCAGAGTTTTTCACTTTGACAGCTGTTTGCTGGGCTGTATAGGGCATATGTCCAGGTCGGTATTTCGTCCCTTGAGCTCCTGCATGCTGAATCATACATGCTCAATGGAGATGGTCCTCAGCAGCAAGCAGCACAAAGCTGGTAGCTTTGGGGGTCTTGCTAAGATGCGGTGCCCTGGCATCTGTAGTTAGGGCAGCCAGCTGGTGGCCGAGGTGGCAGGATGGGTATGCCTGCATCAGCCCTTGCTCTTCTCCCAGCACCCACAGAAGCTCTTCCACGTGCCAGCTGGTTCTGCACAAGTGATGCAGCACTAGCAGCTGCTCATTCCCCTCCCTCGGAGGGTGCATAGAGACAACCTTGGGGACACTGGAGCAGAGAAGTTCCAGGCTTCCTTGCTGTTCCCACAGCCAAAGCACTGCAGGACTTCTCTCACAGCTCAGGGAAAGGGCTGCAGCATGCTGCAACCCTGGTTGGGCAGCACAGAGATCCTCAGTTAGCCACCTTCAGGCAAAACCAGAGGGAAACCGATTCAGCACTTCCGGGGTCACAGACATACTTGTTGACTTACACTGTGCTTCTAAGGATCTGCCTTTTTTTTTTTTTAACCAGCTGCCATAGCCAGTCTGCATGAATGCTATACTTTCTAATAAGTCACAGGATAATCGGTCATAGCTCCTAAGTAGCAGTGTGATCTTGCACTCTTTTGGGACAGATAAAGGAAAAGCATTCCTCAAAGAGCTTCACTTGTGCCGTGGGATCAGGGACGTGCACCTGGGTTTGTTCCCCTTTCGTGAACTGTTGACTCTAGAAGGAACAGTTTAGCTCCAAGCACTGCAGGACTTTGCTTGCTTATAACTCAGTGTTTTTGAGGGTGTTGGTCTTCTTGGGACAGCTTCCTTTGCTAATGGGCAATATCACGGTTGTGTACAGAAATTGCAGAAGTGGAAACCACAGGGGGAATAACTGACTAGCAGAGGAAATTTGATGAACACGTGTTTGATGCAGCCTGGGGGGGAGGTATGGGCAAGTGTAGAGGTTTCCAAAGAAGAGGCAAAACTGCTCTCCTCCCAGGAGACACCTTGCTCGCGTTTAGTGCTCTGACAGTTTTAGAGCTGCTCAGACTAAAAATTCTCTCCAAGGTGCCAGCCTGAGTTTGGGAAGGGAGCTGTTCTCATTTGGCTGGTGGGAGTAGGCATTGGCTTAAGCCCATGCCCTGTCCATGGGGGCCTCCAGCCAGTGCCTGCCCCCACTCCCGGGCTGCCCTAAGGAGCTGTATCTGAAGAAGAGGGTCTGGGGCAGCCCAAAGGAAAAGGGAAGGGCAGGATCTTGGCATGTAAGTCAGCATAAACAAGTTCCTTTGGCCTGAATTGTGTCTCATGACCTCTACTGTGATCCATCTCTGGTACAGCCAGAACCTGCTTGCCAGGGCTGGATCTGTGTTTCCTTGTACACAAGACAAGGGTACGCTCTCAGCAGCATTGGTACTAGCCAGTTCTTGTCCTGCCCTTACGCTGTTTTTTGAGGCAAAGGATGTGTTTAAGGGCTTAATGTTTAATCTGCATCCTACTAGCTAGAAGAACATGCAAAGGTTAAAGGAGACGGGGAGCTCACTGCACAACATCCTCATCCTTTCCAGCATCCATGTGCCTCCAGCCTGGTAGCACAGAGCTGGCCAGGCCTGAGATCTTCAAAAGCGAAAGGATGTGAAATCTTGGCACTTGCTGGGGCTGGTGAAAGGCATGTGATGAACCACCACCTCCAGGGCAAGGAAGTGCTGCAAGCTCGGGGAAGAGGGAGAAATAGAACATTTTGAGTGTCTGGGCAGTGTTTCCGTAGATATGGCGCAGGCAGAGCGGGCATTGCCACGGCACTGCGTTTCCCGCTGGAGTTATGCCAAGGCTAGCGAACAGCACCTCTGATCCTCCTACAACTGGGCACACCCCAGGCTCTGTAGACCTTGTCCCAAACCAGGTGGGGCTACAGCCTCATCCCTTCCCTGCCAGCCCCGTGACCCTGGCTTGTCTGTGTGGTCCTGCTGGAAACCCAGAGCCAGCCGCTGTCCTCCGTGCAAAGGCTCTCCCCTGGGCTGAAACAACCCCTGTGTTTTCTCTGAAAGGCCTTATGTTGAACAAATCTTCCCTGCTGATGGTTTTTCCCCTGCCATGGAAGCAAAGACAGAATTGCTCTGTCCTTAAAGCCCTTTGGGGCCACAGATCTCTTGGTTGCAATCAGATGTTTCCTGCTGCCTTTCCCAGAGATACACAACCTGGTTTAGACCATGCCCTCCCAAGGGGCAGCTCAGTGAGGGGGAGCCTACTGCTGAGGGTGACCAGCATGGAGCATCATAGAATATCCCAAGTTGGAAGGGACCCACAAGGATCATCGAGTCCAACTCCTAGGTCCCTAAAGGGCAACCCAAAATCAGACCATGTGTCTGAGAGCATTGTCCAAACGCTTCTTGAACTCTGTCAGGCTCGGTGCCGTGACCACTTCCCTGGGGAGCCTGTTCCAGAGCCCGACCACCATCTCGGTGAAGAACCTTTTCCCGATATCTAGCCTAAACCTCCCCTGACGCAGCTTCAGGCCATTCCCTTGGGTCCTACCGCTGGTCACCAGGGAGAAGAGACCATCGCCTGCCCCTCCGCTCCCCTCGTGAGGAAGCTGTAGGCCGCGATGAGATCTCCCCTCAGTCTTCTCTTCTCCAGGCTGAACAAAACCAAGAGACTTCAGCTGCTCCTCGTATATCTTGCTCTCTAGGCCCTTCACCATCTTAGCAGCCCTCCTTTGGACACTTTCCAACTGTTCCATATCTTTCTTACACTGTGGCGCCCAGAACTGCACCCAGTACTCGAGGTGAGGCCGCACCAGCGCAGAGCAGAGCGGGACAATCCCTTCCCTCGACCGGCTAGCAATGCCGTGCCTGATGCACCCCAGGACACGGTTGGCCCTCCTGGCTGCCAGGGCACACTGCTGGCTCATGTTGAACTTGTTGCCGACCAGAACCCCCGGATCACTTTCTGCAGGGCTGCTCTCCAGCATCTTGTCCCCCAGTCCGTACGTATAGCCAGGGTTGCCCCTTCCTAGGTGCAGAATCCAGCACTTGCTCTTGTTGAATTTCATGTTGTTAGTGATTGCCCAGCTCTCTAGTCTGTCTAGGTCACATGGAGCATTGCGCTGCTGTTGCCCACCACCTGCCCCACATCCCTCACCAAGTGCATGGGGAAGAGCCAAGCACCTGTGCCACAGGCTCTGCTGGGGCCAAGGCCTCTCCGGCTTTTCTCTCCGCATGGCAGCTTTTCTGCAGACGTGGAAAGGGGAGGGCTGTTTGCCATGAGGACGAGCAGAGCCCGGAGACAAAGAAATAGTTTGTGTGCGCCTAGTGTCTGCGCATCAGCAAGTATTACTAATTCACATGTAGGCATTCTTAAATAATGAGCTATTCCTGAACTGTCCCATGTGATCCTGACTGTGTCAGCTGATGGGAAAAAATCTCTTTATGGAAGAAACAGCGTGCACCTGATATGGGCCCAGGACTGTGCGTGTCCCCCCCTTGCCTCTGTATTCCCCCAGCTCAGATCCAGCTGTGTGTGATGGATGCAGCGGGAGGGCTGAGCTGCACCAAGCCCCAGGGGAAGGAGGGGGGAGGAACCAAACTCAGATTTGCCTCAAGGCATTCAAAGCACAGCTCTCTGGAGATTTACGGCACTGACCTTAGCAAAGGGGCTTGAATCTAAGGACAGCCCCTCGTGTTGCTGGGAGGTGATGCCAGGGAGCATCAGGCCCCTTTCCCACCCGGGGATGGGAGGACGAGCCCAGCGCAGGGCCAAGCTCCTGGCGAAGCCCTTGCGTGCTGGTACCACTGCCATGCAGCTCATGCAGCTGCCACGCCACAGCTTACGGGTGGCAGCTGGCAGCCCCCCCGGGCTTAGATGCTGTCATCCAGTGGTGCCTTTCTTGCCTGTGCCACAGAAACCTGCTGGTGGGTGTTTGAGGGACTCCAGCCTGCCCCACGGGCACCGCAGGCGCTGGTCCCTGGCTGCCTCGCAGTGGGGCGTTTCCCTCCCTCTTACGGAAGAGACGAAGGAGCCCCAAAGCTGGATTTATTCCCACTGTGAAACCCCTCAGTTTCGTAAACCCCCAATGAACCACACAAGGTGCTGCTGGAAGGCACAATGCTTCGTTAGCTGTGTGGTCACCTGGGCTCTGTACTGCAGCTGTATTTCCTTTGGCTTTCTGAAACCCTGCAAATTTATTTCAAAAGTTAACAATATTGCTGCACAAAATCAGCTTCTTTTAATGTTCCACATATGCTGCCCTTTAATTACTGCACTGCACTTAAAGGATAAAAAGGAGGGTAAAAGGAGGAACTGAGTGTTTTCATGCATGTCCCACATTTCCACTGAGTCTCCTCTAACTTCCCCTTTTCTGGCCAGATATCCCTGTGTGATCTTTTGTCATCCACAAATGCCTTTACCCTTTTCATCCACTCCCCCTGAACTTTGCCATCAGCCGTGTCTTCTGGAAAACCCACTGGTAAAAGCAGCAATGCCTTTTCTCCCTGAGCAAAGAGCCCAAATCCGAGACCTCCCTGCAGCCCTAAGGCGAGCCGTGCCTGCTGAGCCAGCTCTGCATGGGCCTGGGCTGGACCCACGCTGAAACGCCCTGGGCTGAAGCAGAGGGCTGGGCTTCGGAAACCCAGGGGTCAGCCACGGACGGAGCTGTTGCTTTGGTGGCGCATCCTGCAGATCCCCTTGGTAGGCGCAGGGTGATTTCTACCAAACGTTGTTTCTTGGGTGTTTCTCCCTTGAGAGCAGCGTGGCTCCTGCCAGCAGTGCTAGCAACAGCTGGACCCAGCCTTGGCTGAGCTTGAGGTGCCCCTGGTTGGTTGGGCCCCGTGTGGCCAAGGACAGGCATGGGCAGAGGAGACCCCAGCCCGGGAAGAGGTGGGACCATGAGCAGTTGAAAGCGCTCATCCTCCCGTGCCCTCTGGAGCAGCTCTGCAGGCATGGGGCCGCTGCCAGGGAGGCTCTGGGCAGCTCAGATAAGCAGATGCAGCTTGTCCCTGTGATTAGCTAACCGTCCGCACGGCCGTCGAGAACATCCTCGACGATGTTCTGCGTCGGGTGGTGGAGGAGAGGAACTGCCTGCAAGTGAGATGTGAAACCCAGGAAATAGAAAGCAGAGTCTTAAAACAAAAAAGACATTTGCTCCCTCCACTTCCAAAATCCCCCTCCTCCAAGCTTCGTCATGGTCCCGTGTCCCCACACCAGACCCAGTGGCTGTTGTCAAAAAAGCCGTCGTGTTCAGAGCCAGTGGAAACAAGCCTTTGTGGCCTTGCACCTGCCCCAGATGCAGCCTTGGGCTCCAGCAGAGGCTCCTGCAGCAAAGCGAAAAAGGGAAATACTGAGGAAAGAGAGTAATAACAAAATCAAAGGAAAACACATCCTTCTCTGTTTCTCTTCGCTAAACAAAGCGATAACTGAGCACTGTTTAACTTGGCTCGCCCGCAGCATTTTGTTTGGGCACTCCAAGGAGGTGAGGACAAGGCTGGGAAAGCGGCCGGTGGAGCCAGCAGCCGCATCCTTTGCTCAGCGGTCAGGCGGGACCGTGGGGCAGAGCTGTAGGGTGGAAATCCCTGCGCCTCGTAGGAGGGGTGCCAGAGAGATGGGGCTGATTTGCTAACTGGTCCCTTGGTATTCTGATGAGACCAGAGCCAGGCGGGGGGCAGAGGAGCAGAGCAGAGGCTCCTGCCCGCACATGGCTGAGAGGACAGACAAAGATTTTCCCTGGCCACAGTGCAGTAGCACTGCAGGAGCCCAGAGCACCCTGCTAGCCAGCTGGGGGGGGTATTTTTGCCCCATTCTGCCTGCCAGCTCTGCAGGCCGAGGGAGAGCTAGCAGCAGCGGGAGGAACAGGCTTGGGAAAAGGGAGGCAGCGCCATGGCATCGTCCCCAGCCAAGTGAGGGAGGACGGGCTGGGGGCAGCCCGGTGGCTTTGCTGGCTCATGTGCCAAGAGGGCTGCAGGAGGTGGTGTCCCTGAGCAGCGTCGAGCTGGCAAACAGCTCCCCAAGCCTGCAATGGCACAGCAGAGGCAGCCCACACTCAGAAGGGGATGCTGGAGGCTGGGAAGAGGCTGCCAGGACTCACCAGGACTGGGGCAGGGTTCCTGCAGTCGTGTGGGAAACTCACCCAAAGCCCAAGAAACTGGTGCCATTTTGGGGTGTGCACTTGATGGTAAAATTAGCTGTCTGTGCTGCATCGGATAGAAACGGCAATTGCGCAACCAAGCAACACAAGTGGTGCCAGGCAGCTTCCACAAGTAACTGTGGCAATGCGGAGCCAACCTGTGCTATCTCCAGCCACGTGCGGGGGCTCCTGGGGGCAGTCTTGGCCCAGCCCCGCTGCCGGCATCTCACCGGGCAGAGGGGGGCATTGGGTGGAGCTCACAGCCCATAGCGGCAGGGGCACAGCAGGAAAAGGAGCGTGAAGAAAGCAGCTTCTTGCCCCACCATCCCCAGGAGCTAAAGAGACTGGAGAAATGATGGCGATTTCTCACCTGCATTCACCCACAGGGCAGCACAGAAAAATGGTGATGTGGAAAAGAGAGAGAACAGAGGTTTTACGTAGAGCAGGAAAGCACTGCACAGAGAGATGAGAAGGGGGTGGGATTGGATTAGACTAGACTAGACCAGATTAGGTGAGAGGCCACCAACTTGCCTCATCAAGAAGTTCCAGATTAGAAGGAGTTAACAGCCCAGGATGGAAATCAGTTAATTAAGACCCAAGTAGAGTGAGAGAATCCTCATGTGCAAACTGCCCCAGCCGGACCTCTGGTAGGAAGGGCTGTTGTGCCCCCAGGGACGTGAGGCACAGGGAAGAGTCGAGGATGAGCCCACACAAGCACCAGTCCCCGGCCCCGTGACTCCACTGTGTGATTTCGGCAAGATTTTGGTGAGACACCACAGGAGACACCGAACCGGGAAATGCTGCGGCTGGGTTTGCCCCATTGCCAGCGAGTGTTTGCTGCTGAGGCTGAGGGTGATGGGTCCACCACCAGCCCTGCTCTTCCCATCCCCACTGCCCTCACTGCTGGCACTGGCTCAGCTCCGCCGGTCCCCTGGGACCCATCTCCAGCTGTGGCCGGGCTGGTGTGAGCTGAGCTGCAGGCTCCTGGCAGGCTCAGAGCATTTTTAGGACATTAGCACCACATCAGCTGCTGTCTCAGGGGTTTGGGCAGCCAGTGCATCCCTTCCCCGAGCACCCCAGCTTGCAGCCATGCGATGTCACTGAGGTGCAGGAAATCGCGGCTGATTTGGACTAGGCGTTGCCCTAATGCTGCAGTTCAACTTCCAACGCACAATGCCGTGCAGCCCCGAAAGGGCCCACCCGGAGCCAGCCGGGGCCAGGGCAGGGATGCCATCCCTGTGCCCCAGACAGGAGCACCGAGCAGCCGCAGGCGGCTCCTGCTCACAAGAAGCAGCCAAAGAAATCTGCAGCCCAGCGTTGAGCGGCTCTCCAGCACGTGTTGTCCATGCGAGGGTGGACACACGTTCCCGGGGAGGTGGGAAGGTGTCTGCTGTGCAGCTGCTTGCCAGGGCATCTCTGGGAAGGGGCCGGTAACATGCAGTCATCCCTTGGCTGCATTTTGGGGATGGAGTGAGCTGGAGAGCGTGGGCAAAGCCCTGCAAGCAGGGGGGAGAAAAGTGGGGCAGCAGCTGGGCTGCACAAGGATCGACCCCGAGCCCTGCCCGGGGATGCTGTGCGCCAGCTCCTGGCCAGGGACATCTGTCACAGCCCCCTGTGCTAACCTCCCGTGCTTCACCCTCTGTCGTGTTTCTCCCAGCTCTGCATGCGCAGCCTCAGGAAGGTGCAGGGGTTTTTGCTCTGGCCTCTTCCTCACAGCACACATCCAGCCCCCAGCAAACCTGCTGCAGCCCGGGAGAGCCCTTCCCATCCCTGCCAGGGCCCCGGTGCTGCTCACAACGTACCTGTAGCACAGCTCGCACAAAGCAGGGCCAGCCCAGTCCAAAATTAGAGCACAGAACCAGAGACGAGAAATGACAGTCTCCATGGCGAACGCAGCGCTGCTCGCCTCACGTGCTGGGTAGCCGCCGGGTGAGCTCGTGCCAGGAGGGGCGAGGAGGAGGAACTGAAGTTGCTGTGGGAAAAGGAATTTGGGCTGCTCTGCCTCTGGGTTTCTGGCTCTGCCTCTGATACTGCATTTGCCTCTTGGTTTTGCATTGCACCCTGTTCTTTCCTTTCCTATTCCCCCCCCCGAGCAGGAAAGCATCTCTGCATCCCTGCAGCCTGTGCAAAGCAAAGGCAGCACCAGTGTCAGCTCTGGAACGACCGCCCATGTGTCCCCGCGTGTCCCTGCACGTCCCCACACATCTCTGGCCGCCCCCGTGCAGGAGGCAGCCACGGGACTGAGCAGCTCCGGATGGCAGCGGTGGGGTCAGAGAGACCCTGGCCCACGGTGTGGGGGTCTGCACGTGACCCACAGGAGACCCGGCTGAGCGGCAGAGTGCTAGCAGCAGTGGAAGTTACGTGTTTTTAAACAGCAATAGCAGAGGAAGGACTCAACGGCATCTCTTCAGCACCCCTCCAGTCGTGCTGGCACCCAGGCACCACGCACCCAGCAGCTGTGCCGGGCATGGCCAGGAGCCAGGTGAGGCTACGAGTGTTACCGGCAGCATCTGGCCGTCCTGCCTCTTCCCCGTCCCACGACAGCCGCGCGCAGCCCCGTGCCCGCCCTGCCCTGCCCATTGCGACCGCAGCCGGGGCAGCAGCAGTGCCAGGAAGATGCCGGGTGGCCGCCCCTTCGTCCCACCGTCCATCGCACCGTGACGTAAGGCTGCTGTAACACCACAGTCCGGGTGAGAGGGAAGGGGACTGACGCACCCATTGCCAGCGCCCACGCCCTCCCTGTGCACCCCGACCAGCAGTGTGCTTGTACCTGGCCGTGCGCAGGCAGCTGCACCAGCCCTGCCCCGGACACTTCTCGCCTCCGCCCAGCCGGATCCAGCAGCCCAGGGACAAGCAGGGGACAGATGGGCTGAGTAAATACGGGGCGCTCTGAAAATGTAAATTGAAATGTTTTGGAAAAAAAAAAGCATTGACAAAAGTGTAAGAAATATCCTTTCAATGAATCAGCACTTTCTGGAAAAAAAAAATCAAGGGGGCTCAGGGCTGCCGCCGTGACCGCTGCCCACCGCAGGGCTAACGCTGCCAGGGGAATCAGACGGGAGCCAGCCTGGGGGCTGCTGCACCTCTGCCCTCCACCTTCCTCTTGCCCCTTTTTTGGTAAAATCTTCCAGTTCTGGGTGCCCCAGGGGTGGCAGTGCTGGGCGAGCTCCTCAAGACGCCGCTGCCCACCCGGTCCCGACAGCGGGGGCTGCTCTGCAGGCACAGGGGGAAGAGCATCCTCTGGGGGCCCCTATAATGCACCCTGCTCCCCACTCTCCTGCTCAAAACATCACCACCAGCCTTGCCCCCAGCCATGGCCTCGAGCCCCTCACCTGGCCCTGCCAGCCCAAACTTAGCCAGCAAAGAGCTGATGCCGCCAGCACCCAAGAAATGAGAAATTCATCCAACGACCGATTGCTCCAGACCTTCAGAGCAGGGGCTCTCCCTGCCTACAGCACCGGCACTAGTGAAAGGCTTCCTGATGTTAATTGGGACTGCTGGAAACCCTCATTAGTAATAATAACCACTGCCATAGCAACGATGCCAATGCCAGGCTGATGAACTACACCTCCCAGGGTGCAGTGCTGCAGGAGGGGCAGCATGGTGGCGGTGATGATGGTGGTGGTGGTGGCGATGGTGGAGGAGCACATATGGGACCTGCAGCCCCCATGCTGCCATTTGGGACTCTAACCCCGGGTACTACCCCAAACCCCTGTCCTCTCCTCCCTCTGTCTGGGCGCTTTTTAGCAGTCCCTGTTGCAGGCCATGTGCTAAATCCCAACAGGAGAGACCATCACAGAGCCTGCTGCAAGGCCAGCTTCTCCAATGAGCAAACACGTCCTTAACATTGGTCCCAAAGAAGCACCGGGTGAGCAGCGGCGCTCTCCTCGGTCAGCATCTGGTACTCGAGCAGGAGCCAGGGAATTTGCAAAGCGGGATTTAAATCCTCTCCTCGCCTTCCCTGCAAGCTTTGACAAGGCTGAGGCGTCCAGGCGAACGGCAACAATGGGAAAAGGCAGGTGGTCCTGCACTAATTAAGAGGTCTGCTGGTTAAGGACATCACAAGATCAGCAGGGTTTGCAGCAGCAGACAGGGAGGGCAACACCACTCGTAACGCATACCCCAAATCCAGAACCAACGTGTGCTTTTTCTAGGGTATGCCACGTAACAGATGCGGCACCCGTCACGCTCTTCGGACCGGGCACCGGCACGCGCTGGGCAGAGGAGCGGGGAGGCGGAGGGTGAGGAGAGAGGCCCGGAGGGGTCCCCAGCCAAGAAAAGGGCGAGGGCCGAGGCCTGGGCAGGGGCTCGGGGCAGCGCCTCCGCCACAGCGCGGGGACAGGCGGCGGCCGCGGGGGCC
>VXAA01002817.1:48329-66035 GCA_013399115.1 Anseranas semipalmata
CTGCAGCATCGTTTGCTCTGTAGAACAGCGCTTGTGCAGATACCCACGCACCGTGCTCCGCGTTAGGTGGACCGTCACGTCGTGCCCCCGTCGCTCGGAGCATGGGTAAACCTGCTGTGTGATTTTACTGCTGTTCCTGACAGAGCATTTGGTGTTGCCTCATTGGTCACAGTGCACAGACCTGTAGTTTAGGATGTAATCTGGGGAGGCTTCACCCAGTTTCTAAATGCTAGTGTTAAAGTAACAAGGAATAAAACACCTGGGAATAACTGTTTTGCTTCTCAGAAGACTTAACGAGTATCTTTATGTGCACGCACATACAGAATCACAGGAGCATTTAGGTTGGAAAAGACCTCCAAGATCATCCAGTCCAACCTATAACCTAACGCTACCAAGTCCTCCATTAAACCATGTCACTAAGCTCTACATCTCCACGTCTTCTGAAGACCTCCAGGGATGGTGACTCAACCACTTCCCTGGGCAGCCTGTTCCAGTGCCTCACAACCCTCCATCTGCTGTCTAATTTGGCTCCCAGTTGAGGAGTCAAAGCACTCAGATTCAGTAGTGGCTATAGCTCGAGTTGCACATAGCTGCTGTTCGTGTGATTGGCTTCTCTCCTATTAAAGAAGCCTCTGAGATGGTAGCTAGGTCTGAAAGGCGAACTTGTGGAAGCCACTCTTGATTAGTGCAGTAGAGCGAGCTCTGTGAAAAGTAAAGCATACAGTAGATTTAAAAATGTTTGAGGGGAAACTGTTCAGCCGTGCTGATGCTGGCAGCGTGGACTGGTGGCTGGTTTCACACCAGCTGTGTTCATGGCTTGCACTTTACCATGAAAGGCCTGACTGGATGTGTTTAGTCTTGTTTAGTTAGTGCCTGGTAGTGGGATGCAGATGTCCAGTGCTGAGGGCAATTAGTGGCCTACTGCCTTATCACACCTGTACCTGACAAGTAAGGACTTTCCTGAAAACTGTCTGCAATGCTGCAGAAACCAGCTTGAGACTACTGACCTGCCTGTCAGCCTGACAATAACAAAGGAATAGACCTAGTTACTTGTAGGAGAATACAGAGTGAAATGGGAGTTGGCAGATAAGTGCCTGTGGCGGTGATTAAGGTCTTCAGTGATCGCTTCCTCAAAAAAGCTTGGTATTTAATTCCTCCTGCAAAATTCTACTTGAAGTAAAAGAACATTGTATGGCCTTTCAGACACTTCATGGTGTGCCTGTTTGATTCGGTGGAAACCACAGTGAGTGATGCAAGGTTAAGTCAACGTTTTAAAAAGAATTCAAAGCATTGCTTGGCACATCTAAACTAGAAATGTAATATTTCCCAGAAGCTGCAGGTTTGATAACATTGTATTGTGGGATTGCAAGTTAAAGGGGAAGGTTAGAGCTTAAGCTATATTCATGAGGGTTTGGTCACTTACCATGTTGCTGCTGGTACATGACTGGTCTTCAGTTGCAGAATCTGTGTCAGATGGTCCTAATACCAGCAGGCCTGAGACATTTAGTCTCTTGTTAGTGCTTAAGGACATCTGATGAGTTCAGTCACTGGAACAAAGCTAAATCGGATATAGATGTTGCTGATACAAAATTATTTTTTAGTTGTGAACATTAGTTCGCTAAACAAGCAATTCAGTTACTTTTTTGATGGAATTTTGGCACAGGTGTCAACATAGGATAAACTAAAACTTGCACTGTCATGCAATGTTCCTAACTGGGATTTGGTTCTACAACATGTTCTGGTGTTAATTGAAGTGTTTTTAAAAACAAACTTAAGAGCAAGGAACTAAGGCTGTTTGGGCAAATGGTGTGAGATTATCTAAAATTGTTTTAGATCAGTGTTAATTAGTGCACTGAACATGTCTGACTCATGCTGTATCTAAAGATCAGATTCTTGTGGAGCTTGTATTTCAGAGACCTGTTTCTAGTAAACACATTTGAGTTTTATACTGTCCAGGCTAGTTTGATGTGAAAACAGGCAACTTCAGGCAGTACTGTTTGGTGTTTGAACATTAACAGCTGATGTTAAATAGATACCAGAACTTGTTCTGGTCAGCTAGTACTGATGGCAGCTAGGAAGACTAAAAGAGGCTGCTGTGACCTTGGCTGTCTTCAAGCCTGCTTACTCATTTGCTGGTTACAACCCGTTCTGATAGCTAAGGTTCCTTTATTTCCTATGTGTAAAACATGTGGTTGGCTCAGTGTCAGATGATCTTGAGTGATCAAATTATAGAGGCTTTTCCATGTGACTTCTGCATGCCAGAAATGAAGTACAATATTGGGCTAGAGCTGCCTGATTCTGTGCATGCTCATTCTCACAGAAGAGCGTGGTGTCCCAGGCTTACTGCCTTGTGGCCTCCAGAATGCGAAATGGAGTCTTGCTTGGGGTGGGCATTCAGTGCCTTTTGTACCATGTCTTTGATATCAAGAATCTGGAAGGCTGCTAATGAAGAGGACTCTAGCCAGCAGTGTTAAGGTTAGTCCTGTGTCCTACTTATCATCATTGCTGTATAGCTAACAAAATACTATTTATGTTAAACTAGGACCACAGGTATTGTAGCTGTTGGTTAGCTATTAAGTGACACTCCCCACACACACCCCCTCCCATGAAATGGCTGGCTCAGAACATAGCTTGATACTGCTGACAGCCCTGCACAGTCTGATTCTAGAAGACAGCTTGACTGTAAACAGCTTGTACCCTTGAGGGCAAATTATACTTGTGCTTCCTGAAATACTGTCTCTTGGTGGGTGGGGAGGTACTAGAGAGGAGAGCTGCTGACTTCTCAGTAAGGGTCTATAGACCTCATCCTGAGTGGAGCTTGCAGGCTCCTTAGGTGTAACTTGCAGGTGAAAAATGAAATGGCAGAACAGAGGCAGTCTTCTGTCCAAATCATTCAAAAGAACTTCAAAGGCAGAGGGGTAGGGACAGGAAAACTCGATGGGTCAGCTTTAAGCTACCAGATTGTCTACAATAGAGACCAGTATAGACTGTCATCTTTAACTAACAGCAGGTAAAATGGTGGAATCTTAAGATGGAAGAAATAAAGAAATAAATAAAACAGGCAGTGTTTCTACAGCTAAGTTAAATTAATGGAAGACATATAAGGACATAATTTCCACTCTATAAATTCAAGTGTCTGGAATATCTGAAAACAGATTCAGCATCTGTACAAACAGAAGCAGTCTTAACTATTGACTCCACAAAACCTGGCTGAAGCAGGTATGCTGCTGCTTGTGTTCTGTTTTCCAGCTGTGCCTGGTGGGATTCCTGTCTTGCCCCAAAGTCAATGTAGACTATGAAGTCTGTAGGTATTTACCCTCTGATGGGAACACCCAGAGCAGTAGCAGTTGAAACAAATGCCAGCTGCCTCAGGACCTCGTGGTCAACTTCCTTTTTTTTTTTTTTTTTTTTCCCTTCCTGAAATGAGCGTCTTCCATCTGTCCAGAGCCTGACTGGTTGCAAGCTGAAAAACTCTACAGTCTGATCAGGCTGTTAGGTGATACCTGAAACCATAGTTTCACAGAGGTGTGCTTCTACCTGCTTGCTGTACTCAAAACAGTAAAGCATAACCTGCTGAACTTGCTTCCTTTGAATGGTGAGCACAAGGCTTCAGGCCAGGCTGGTCTGGCTACATGCATGTCTGAACGTTGATGAACTTGGCTTTCCCATGCCTCAGAAATGAGGCTTCTTAGCTATGGAGTCCTTCTGGTGAGTGGGGTAAGCTGTTAGGCCAGCTAGATGAAAAGTGTTCCTTCTAACTGGTACACGAAACATCTCTGCTAGTTGGCACCTGGAGTATAGTGGTCCAACCAGCCTGTGAAATGGGTCATCTTTATGTTGTGTGATAAAGGAACATAACTAGTGACTGGGCTTGCTTGTGGTGGGAGTGGTATGTGCTGCTTACTGAAGAATAAGCCTCTATTCCTGGTGGAAAGTTAGGTCTTGCCATACTAATTAAAAAAAAAAAGCTCTTCTGCTATGTAGCAGACTGCATACAGAGTACCAGTTGCAGCAGTCCCAGCCGCTTGGGCAGCTGGCTGGTAACCCCTTTTTATTTTGGACTGCCACTTCTGCAGCATAACCATGAGGAGCTGGTATTTGAGAATTCTTCAGTTCTCAAACTTACTGAGCAAGAGTAAATTGTCTGTTAGCCTTGCGCATTGATTTTTGACAATCCTGATAATGCTGAAAGTTGGTAGCACTAAGCTTTCTTGAAATTGAGAGCAGCTCTGAGGAGAAGGACTTGGAGGTGTTGGTTGATGAGAAGCTCAACATGAGCCAGCAATATGTGCTTGCAGTCCAGAAAGCCAGCAGTATCCTGGGCTGCATCAGAAGCATGACCAGCAGGTCGAGGGAGGTGATTCTCCCCTCTGCTCTGCTCTTGTGAGACCCCACCTGGAGTACTGCGTTCAGCTCTGGGGCCCCCAGCACAAGAAGGACATGGACCTGTTGGAGCGAGTCCAGAGGAGGGCCATGAGGATGCTCAGAGGGCTGGAGCACCTCTGCTATGAAGACAGGCTGAGAGAGTTGGGCTTGTTCAGCCTGGAGAAAAGAGGGTTCTGGGGAGACCTTATAGTGGCCTTCCAGTACCTAAAGGGGGTCTACCAGAAAGCAGGAGAGGGACTCTTTAACAGGAAGTGCAGTGACAGGACAAGGGGTAATGGTTTTAAACTAAAAGAGGGTAGATTTAGATTAGATATTCAGAAGAAATTCTTCACTGTGAGGGTGGTGNCCATATGTCCTCTCATACAATCGGGGGAGAACAAGAAGTACAGTCCCTAATGCTATAGTAGGTCACTCCAGAATTGCAGCCTATATTTTTCTGTAGGGCAGCTTATCTGTTACACCTCCAGTTATACCTGGGGATGGGCTACAGCCAGTCTTCATCCAGTGTGGTCTGAATTTGCATAGGCTCTAGATAGTGTTCACTCATGTGGCTGTCCCTTCTATGATAATGATAAACCCTAACAGGGTTTGTTCAAGGCAGCCGTGAAGTATCCATTATCGTAATTTGAGGTAGAGCTGTGTTCATGTTAAACTTGGTGTGGAGGGGCCTCCAGAGTACCACTGGGGAAAAACCCTTTTCTTTGAAAATGACCACGTTCCTGGCATGGCAGAGCAAAGCCTGTACTTGGCCTGGATGTCACCTCTTGCAGAGTTGTCCAGCTGGTTAACAAGCTGCTCAGGGATGAGCAGGTCTTCAGGTGGATTGATGCTTGCTGTCTGGTTCAAGGCAAGCCTACCTACTGCATATGACAGCCCGTTTGATGTTGGAGTAACTATGAAAGGCTCCAGATGCAAGTCCTTATCCAGAATGCTCTTTCAGGCTTGCAATGATAGCAAACCATGTTATCCTAATTGGAAGTTTGACTTGTGTTACTTCCTAATGCAAGGAAATTCAGCTTATCAGTGTGCTGGGGATCTTTCCTCTGCAATTGCTGTATGAAAAGGTATTTCTCCACGGTGGGACGCAGGAGGAATCACTGGCTCTGAATGGACCAGATGCTGCTGGAGTGTGCGTGGCTGATTCTGAACATCTGTATTCTTGGGCTAAGCGTGTCTGGATTCATTGCAGCTGCTGAAACTGCAAGAAGCTGGGTCTATGCGAATGGTTCTTTGGCTTGAAGGCTCCTTGCGGTCACTGTGTGTAGGTGCGCATCTGTCTACCAAAATTGTCCGTGTGTGTCTGCAGAGCTTCCCAGAAACAATGTAAGGCTTTTGGTAACAGCCTCTTACTGTATTGAGGGAGTGTCACACGAGGTGACTTGCAGCTAACTTAGCTGCAAGACTAACGTGCTCAGTGCATGACCTTACTGAGCACTAACTATAGCTACTAGAGATTGGTCCTATTACTTCCACGTAGATCTCTTCAAACCTGGTTCACTGAGATTTCAGAAAACATCCTTCAAGCTCATCAGGGGCATTTTAAATGTAGTTTGTGAAGTGCATGTGCTTCCAGCATTCACAGCTGTGAAGAAGTTCAAGTCAAGATGTGTAGAACTGACCTAGATGCCAAGTGGCCCGCAGTGAATAGCTGTGCCGCGAAATGGCTGTATGATGGAGGGAGGTGGATCTTTGCTACTTGGAATGTGGTATTGGGGTGATGTCAGAGGTGTGCAGGGAGCACTTCTCAGGCTTGTGAAGAGTGGCGAGACAAGCTGCCTTGTATGCTAGTGGAGATGCAGGGAATTCTCGTGTAAGCCTGCTGGTCAGGATGCTGATAAATGAGCAGATGTGCCAAGCTCTGAGGCTGGATGTGTGGCACTTGTGACTGTCCTGCAGCTGGGAGTGTAACAGCACTTCAGCACCATCTATTAATGTAAGCTGTGTGGCAACTAGCTGCCATAGTGTGTGTAGACTTTATTTGGTAGTGCATCTAGACAAAGTTAAAGGTGTAAGCGCCTGCCTGTTCCGTAGCATTGGGAATTGATAACTCGGAATTAACAAACTTGCTCTGATCACCTCCTGCCCCCACAAAAAGCTTAAGCAGGCTGGCTTTCTGTAAGTGGTGTTACAAAACCAGCTTCTGTAATCTATTGCCACATTAATTGCAACACCTCTAAGTAACTTCAGACTCGGAGGAAGTAATGACTGATCAGGTTTTGAGTAGTGAATTTTGCTTCCCTTGCAAGCCTCTGCTTTTCTGGAGAGAACTGCAAAAGATTAGACAGAAGACAAGTGGCTTCTGCTAAATGTTTTGGCTAGTCTGGGAGTAGATAGTCTGAATCCTGATTCTACTTGTATTCAGTCCGTAGAAGATGTTTCCTCCAGAAGAAAATGTTTCTAATTCAAGCTAGAGTAATTTTCTAGATGTCCTAAGCACTAGACACCTAAACAGTAGAATCACTGATATTACTAGCCAAATTTCTGCACTGATTTCCAGCCTTATCCGTAGCCAGGTGAAACATGTCTCCTGGTTTTGGCTTAATGCTTCCAAGAAAGCTGCAGAATTGATAGACTGATGTAGTTCTGAACAGCTCTTTATACCTGTCTCCTCCATAGTTAAGACTGAAAGGAAGAGGATCCAGGTAAGAGGAGGTTAAAGAGCTTTGCTAATGCAGAACTAATTTGTAGTTGATGAGGCTTTCCCATCAGGTCTTTGTAACTAAAACAACTTCTGGTAGCGAGTCTTGTGTTACTGTAGCAGTATAAGTAATTATTAATCTTCTGAAGTTGTGTAATGCAAAGCCAGGAGGATTACTGCTTAGTTCTTGGCTCCCTCAAGTTGGCTTTAGGTAGTGAGCAGTGGGGAAGTACATAGTTCCTTGAATACCTCCAGCAACTCCTTTGGGTTAAGTGTAACAGCCCGCACTTAAACTAGTGTAAGAGGCAGCCACAAATCTTTGTGGAACAAACAGCTATCTCCTGTAGAAAGCTTAATTCTTAAGTAGTAGACCAGACTTGCATATAAGAAGTCCCTGAACAGTTTTAATACTTTCCAGTGGCCTTCTCGAGCAGGCAAGAGAAGTTTCATGCCAGCTAAACAGGAGTGTTACCTTTGAATATTGATCGACCTGATGGTGTCTGAAAAAGACTTCCCCTTGCAAATACCTGGTCATGCTGTTTCAAGTGTAGTCCTGGATGGCTGCTGACCTTCATATCATCTATTGAGTGGTGGTGTGCGCAGTCCAGAGTTAGTTCCTAAAGTATTCCAAGGTTGAAAGGAAATAGGTCTTTCCAAGTAGTTCAAAATAGTAGAATGAGGTATTCTTTTAAGCTTTTGTGAGACTAGTATAAAACTTTCAGGACAAAAATTACCTTTTTGGGGTAGTACTTTGGGACTCTTGGTTCTAGCAGTTCTCACTTAGAGGTGACAAGCTCAAGGTGTTTTCCTTTGAAAACCAAGTTTTGGATTTGTGTATTACTGGCTGTGTATTCAAGTATCTACCTAGGTGATAAGTGGATCCTGGGGCTAAGGTGGTTGTGGCCATCTCTAAACTACAAGCTATGCCACTCTTTGCTGTGGTTCTGGTGGTTGGATTAGCAAGTGTTTGGACCTGAATCCTTCACAGGTGGGGGCTATTGCATGGAAAGGGAATTGCTTCTCCAAGGACTGAAGTGCAGCAATAATATGAACATTCATTGCTATTCCAGAATGTTTCTGATGAAGCTGGAACTGCATAAGTCCAGGTCAAAGCACAGGCCAGATACCTTTTTGTGGTAGAAAAGGCCCCACGAAGGATAGCACAAGGCAATTTGTTGAACGTTGGGTGCATTCAGGAACTCAGCCCAAGGGTCTCAAAGTTCAGCAACTGTAAAACCCAGCTTTCTGTCAGGTAACACCCTGCTGCAGTACCAAGACATGCTTTGCTGCGTTTTCTCCCCAGTTCAGCTGAGTAGAGCTTCTGCAATGTGGGCTTTGGGAGCCAAGTGCTGAAGTAAGAAGCTGAAATTCAGACCTTCGGTTTTGGTTCCTAAACAGGGAATGCATGTCTGCTGAGGTGTAGCTAGCTTCACAGCAGGGTGGCTTAGGGGATACTCTGTGGCCAGTAGTATTTGAACGTGCTGTTCAAATTTTATCTAGTTTCAGGCCAGGACTATGGGTAAGTCACTTCCCCATCCTTTAAGGGAATGTTCCTGACTGACAAACCAAGTAGTCAAGTGACTGTATTAGACTTGCACAATTCTTCCTTGTGCTGACTTCAGCTGCTCTAATACTGCAGTCTAACAAAGGCGATGTTATTTGGGGATCTGCCTAATGTGTGTTTTTCTCTTCCAGCCTTGGGAGCTGCTTATGGAACTGCGAAGAGTGGCACGGGTATTGCAGCCATGTCCGTCATGAGGCCTGAGCTCATCATGAAGTCAATTATTCCTGTTGTCATGGCGGGTATTATAGCTATCTATGGCCTCGTAGTGGCAGTCCTCATTGCCAATGCCCTTTCACCTTCTATCACACTATTCAAGTAAGTTCTATACCTGTCAGGTTTGTTTAAGTTTGTTCTATCAGTATTTTGATGCTGCTGGATGGGTAGATTTTGCTTAAGACCCCTGGGAAGACTGTTAGTGAAGTTTGCTGTAAATGCTAAATGCTCCTAACCTGAGCTCAAGAGTACAGACTGCATTTCAGATGTCCTACCTAATGCCTTGGCCTCAGTGACAGTGATGTATTAGCTAACATCAGGCACAATATTGCTATAGACAATGTCGTGGCTTATGGCTTGAAAGAGACAGTGTACAGACAGTCTGGGGATAGAAGGCTGAGTTTGTTTCATGGCATCAGATTCTAGAGCTGGAGTACACAGGTCTTTCCAAGAGTTAATGAGGGTCTAAATAGTTGTGCTGTTGCCTGGGAGATGCAAGTGAATAATTAATATTGCTTGCTCCTTTACACGCTGGTAAAGCAATCCTCAAGCTATGCATTGTACCTCTATACCAGCTATAGTCTGAAACTTAATCTGCTCAACTTCTGAGAATAGCTGGAACAAGCTTGACTGATGTTGGAGTAAAACAATGCTTCTGAGGCCTAACAGAATAGGTGTGTGTGCCACTGTACAAGTTACAACAAATGAGCATTGTGATTGCCTGGACAGTAAGCCTTGATCTAAGATACAGCAGGCAAAAATGGTCCTTTGCAGTTACTAGGTAGTCAGATACTGATAAGGACTGCTCTTCAGGTACTCCTGCCTGGAAAATGAGGTCATTCTTGTCGGACATGTACATGTTAATTCCATGCGCAACTCTTGCAGTGCAATAGACCTTAGAATCAGTGGTCTGGTATGCTATTGAAGTGTAATAACGTTGCTAAAGAGGGGAAACAAAAGCAACTACTGATAGGCTGCACAACACTGTGGGACAGGCCTTACTGCAAATGCTAGCCTGCATGGCTGCAGCGATCACAGCACTGGCTGTGTGATAAACCTTGAGCTCACTGTAGTGGCTATGGAGCAGCCAGGTGACTTGCAGGCCAGGCATACATGAACATCAGCTAACGGGATCTTGCATAGCTTGTGTAGGTATTGGAGCTAGGAGTTGTGGGAAGCATCTGCTTCATGAGACATGCTGTGCTTGCTTAGAGTATAAAAGATCTTTCTGCAGGAAAGAGGTTCCCTTTAAATGTTAATTTCCCTCTTTAGGGAGAGAGGGGGGAAAAAGTTTAGCCTGAAGTCAAAGGGTTGGGTGTCCTGTTGCTTGCCACTGAATCTCTTTTCATCTCTGTCCTACAGGAGCTTTCTTCAGCTGGGTGCTGGCTTGAGTGTGGGCCTCAGTGGTCTGGCTGCTGGCTTTGCCATTGGCATTGTGGGTGATGCAGGTGTACGGGGAACAGCACAGCAGCCCAGGTTATTTGTGGGCATGATCCTGATTTTGATCTTCGCTGAAGTCTTGGGTCTCTATGGCCTCATTGTTGCCCTTATCCTCTCCACAAAGTAAACGTTGCAGTATGATGTAAAGAGATGTAACAAATCAACATTTAAAAAAAGCTCCAGAATGAAAATGGTCTCTCCAATGTGTACAGTTGTCCCAATTTGGTAGTTGATCTCTTGTAAATGCGCAATGTACGTTAGTGACTTGTCTGTCCTGTGTGTATTTCAATATTAAAATTGGATGGGCTGCTCCAAGCCTGTTGCATGGCTTGGGGTGGCTTGTGTGCAATTTTCCACCCATTGCTGTTAGTATTTTATGTATAAATATGAACTAGAAATGTAATTTTTCTCTTCACTGGATGTTTATTTATAAAAGACTTGACATGTTCATACACCTATGGAGCAAGGATTTTCAATTTCCCATGCTATATATATATTAATCTTATATATAGGTAGATTACACTGTGGGGTCAATTGTAAGTGCAGAGAATTCCTTGGATGTAACTTTGATTCTAAAGATTGCTGTAGTGTCCTGGTATTGGAGTATGAGAATTTCGTGTTTTATTACAGCAATTGTCCGAAACACTCCTGTGTTTCAGTAGTAACTGCGTATGCTCTGGCATCAGAGTTGTGCACCCAGTGTTGGGTTACAAACTTATACCATGTTTCCAAATAAAACTTCCTCACTACATTGCTGTAATGGCTCCTCTGCCTCTGATTTAATGCTTTTGCTGCTCCTTTAGGAAGAGGAGGGGTTCCCTGAAGGGGAGGCAGGTTCCTTGAAGTGGCTGAGCACCATGCAAAAGCCATGTCTTCAACTGCTAAAGCATTCCCTTTTTCTTGGTCAAAGAGCAATGAATGCTGCTTCCAACTGCTGCTCAGGGGGAGCAGCAGGAATGCAAGGCTATGGCAGTGCTGTCAGTGCTTGGTCCCTGATCAAGTGGTACTTTTTTGCTGTGTGTTGCACAGTAATGCTGTGTAGTTGACTGCAGCATGCCCTGACCAGGCGCAGTGATGGAGCAAGGGTACTGGCTTCAACATGTGACAAGGAATAGGAGCTGCCAAGGAGCTTCCAGGCAGCTTGTCCTTCTGATTGCTCTGCAGAAACTTGGCTGGCTGGAAAGCTGTACTGTTAATAGCAATTGCTGCTGGAGTACCTGAACAATAGTCTCATCAACAAAATGGATTCATTCAAGAACTTGTATTTTTAACTTATAAATCAGGAGCATTCAAGCTGACAAGTTTTGCCGTTGCAGCTAGCAAATACTGAAGCAGTCTTCTCTTGTCTGGAGGATTTATGAATGTCACAAAGCAACACTGGAGCTCATACAGGAGGTGCGTTGGAGCCTTATAGTGGTAGCACTTGTTCCAAATTGCGTTGGGGAAGTACATCACCTTAATTTTACCTGCATAGTTTGGAGAACAGATGAAGCTTTTCCTGGTTCAAGCCAAAATGTTAATATTATATTTAGACACTTAGTAATGCCTTGGTAATCAAATTAAGCTGAAAAGTCTGGAATGATCTGCCTATCTGACTGGAACTGGTGGTATGGGCAGTGTTGTACCTCATGTACACCTGTGTAGCAAACGGGTCTGAAATAATGTGGAGAGCTGTGTCCAGAGCTCTGGGAATTAACTGGGGTAATGCAGCTCCTAACCTGGCAGTAACTCATCTATGTTCAGAGTAGCTTGTCTCCAAACTAGGGGCCACTTGGTAGTATTGTTGGTTATCAATAATTATTAATAAATTAGTTTGCTAAAAGATGATTTGTCTGGATTCATGTCATAGACTGTCAGCTGCTTGGCTCTGGGCTAGGGTGTATTACTGCTTCTATGTTTCAAGTAGCTTTACTTCATGGCACTCAGCAGTGGTACTGGTAGTGCTTGGTGGGGAGGAGGGGTTGTACAGAGTTTTTTCAGAAAATCTGACAGAACTTGCAGCCGAGAGGGGTGAATGATGGATTCGGGCTCTCTGGAAAGCATGCCACATACACTTCTGTCTGGTCAGAGGAGTTGCACTGTGATTGTGTAGCAGGAGGGGAGAAGGGCCTGGCTGGGGTGAAATGGAGATCTTTTATCTTCTTTAAGGGGGACCTGCTGCCAGCCTTGTTTTTAGCCAGATTAGGAGAATATGAGCAAATGTGTTTGAGAACAACTAAAATGGTGGTAGCTCTCATCTCAGGGGTGGGGGGGAGCAGTTTAAGGGCACCAGTCTATAGGAACTCTTTAAGATCCAAATGTATTGTGGTGCTACAGTGGCAGTTACTAGGCTCAGAATCTTGATGGATACTTACATAACCAAATGCAGATAAAACACCATCATTACCATTTTGGTTTGTATGTTGGAATGTCAAGTGCTCCTCATTATTATGTAAACCCGTGCAAGTGAGAAGAGTGTAAAACAAAAATCTGGGGTTAGCATGCATAGGTGAAAGATTGCTTTGCACTGAGTACCTGCAAATACAGGTAAAATTAACAATCTGAGTACATTGCCTTGGCTGACTCCCAAGTGAAAACTTGCATTTTGGGTCCTTTGCTGATGTTATTGTGTGAGCAAATTTCTCGAGTGATTCAAGGTACTAAGAAAATTACAGACCTTTCACTGTCTTTCCTTCATTTACTGACAGCAATGAGCTAGATCAGAGTGCATTCCCATCTACTAGGGATTGACTTTGGTTTAGAAGAGCAGAATGGGCAGCCTCAGACCATGAAATGACAGACTTTGTAGGGTGCCTGATTGAAGAGAGCTAGTGTCTACCAGCACATAAATAGTTCCCTGTAATGTGGCAGATTGTGTGCACTGCAGAGTGAGTCAACCCTGCAGAGAGAGAATGGAGCAGGATGGCTCTGCAGCAGCACAGGGTAAATGTCCATTAGCAGTCAGTTCAGGCTAAGTAAGAGTGAGGGATGCCTGCTGTCAGATGCTGCCAGCGTAGGCAATGCTTTCATAGCGCTTGCCAACCTTTAACTTCCATTTTGGCTTTTATTATTATTATTTAATGCTCTTATTTTAGAAGCAGAACCTACAAGATTGGTCAGTGACTGCTTTTTAGGACTACTTTAGTAAATTCAAATGCATCTGAAAATTAATTGCAATAAAGTAACTCCTGGTCAGAGGACCTCCCGTTCTTCTCCCATAGGTACCAAGGGAACCCTGCAATTGAGCAACACTGACCAGAATGGTGTAAACCAAGCCAAGCAGTAAGAGCTGCAGAAAGCTGTGTGAAAGAGGAGAAAGCTGGACTTGCAGTTCAGGATCTGGGTCCCATTTCCAATTTGTGTGATGCTGAATAGTCTGTCTGCTGTAGTTTTACACTGAAGTGGAGATGGTAATTTTTTGCGTCAGTGATGTGGTTTTAGCTGTTCGTGCAGCATCCAGCTTTGAGAGGGTAACAGGATGGCCTCAAGCAGCGGAGGGTGATAACCACCTACATCTAATGGTTTTGTCTACCCCAGGTAGATGGAAGACCAGTCTTAGGAAATCACTGAAGTTCCCAGAGTTGGCAGTGTTTCCAACTCACAGATAAAAACAGCATCCCTGGCCCATGTGCATTAGGACAATTTCTCAGACCTCTTTGTGAATACATGTGAAAAATGAGAAGCCACGGCTGCCTTTCTTTTGGCAGCAGAGCTAGCCTAAGCCCTCCCTCTCATGGCACCTGTCCCTTCTTTCACATCTGTAGCGCATGCTCCCCTGTTTCTCCCAAATGCGCTGGTACAGCTTTTCATGTGGCCAGGCAGTGAATCTGATTTGGGAATTGAGCCAGGTTAAAAATAACTCAACCTGAAAAGAAAAAGGCTTGCTAAGGAAAAAGCAAGTGAAGCTACAGTTTGTGATTCCCTCAGCCTATTACTGGGGCAGTGGAGAGAAAAAGCATGCAATTATCAGAGGAGTGTGCAATTCTTGGTGATGCAAGACAGGGTTAGTTTATAAAGGGAGAGCGTCCAAAGGGATAATCCTTAAGCAGGACAGATGGATGACATAAAGTTGGGCTGGGTGACACACCTACAGCATTGATGAGGTAAATTTCTATACCTGTCATCTCAGTACAGGCTGTTCTGTTCTTCCAGCAGCACAAGAAGTCCAAGCCATCTTCTAGTGTTCTGATTCAGTGGTTCACTTCTGGCTTGCATCCTAGTAATGTTGTGTTCGTTGCCAAAGGGTTGGTGAAGGTGTGTCAGCAGGACAGACCCCATGGCAGGATCTTTTATAGCGGACATTACTATGTCTAACAGTATTTTCATTTTCCTGTATGTCTCTTCCACTGCCAAGAAAAGTTACTGTCTCAAGTCTGTTAGCATGTACATTCATATGAAAATGCTCTGTTTACCTATAGGCAGTTTGGGTGCTGCTTGTGCCTTTTGACATCTGAATTCAGTTTAGCTGCTTGGAAGGGTACTTCTCCCCTTAGAGAGTTATTTGCTTGAATAAGCAGGCCCGAGATACGTTTTTAGGATTCATTTTCTAACCTGGTATTGGAGTCTCTTTACCTGTACTAAAGCCACAGATCATTCCCACTGACATGGTGCTGGGTGCCCTGGGTGCTGGATAATTTCAACCATGATGAGAACAACCTGTCTGAAGCCATTCCTAGCCTCAAATTCCCCAAACCATGCTGTGTGTGGTATTCTTGGGCTAAACTGACATCATTCCTGGTTCTCCATTTCCATGACCTTTCAGTATCCTGCTGACAGTAAGAGGTAGCTTCATTGTGTGGACAAGCACTGACATATGGAATAAGCATAGCATAAAAACTCATCTAAATTAAATTCCTGGCTAAATGGGAATGTTACGTTCAGGCACAATTACATTCCCTGTCATTTATCTTTTCTCAGTGTGATTCATCAGAGGAGCTCACATCAGCACCCTGCCTAGACACAGTTGTTGATAAGACACTTAACTCTGCAATGCTGTGGGACACTGAACTAGATAAACACAAGAGTGAGAGCGCTAGATGGACACTGCTGCAGCAAACAGCTGCCCGCATGGAGCAAAGAGGATGGAAGGGGAAGCATCTGCAGGCAGACATCTAGGAGTAAATACTTAGTTTGTTGGGGATGCAACTTTAATTAGAACAAAGCATAGTACTTGCCTTTAACATTTTGAAGATCAGATATGATTCCCTGTCTGCCCACAGAGACTGCAGACATCAAAAGGACCACTGGTGGCATGGTCTCCTGGAGAGAAAAGTCTGGGGCTGGCGGTTAGAGCACTGAACAAACATTGTCTTCTCTCCCAGCTGCTGCTGACTTGTCAAATGACCTGAGGAGTGTGCCTACAGCAATGCTGCCAGCTTAGAAGTAACATTTAAAAGAAATAATGACTTACATGTCCAGGTTATGGTTAACTCTCTTTTCCTGAAGCTGAGACTGGAACAGTGAAGTGAGGGGCTCCAGAAACCTTCTTTTGCCTGAGCCAATAAACAGTTTGAATTTCATTTTGTTAGTGTAATTATTTTGGTGTAGTATTGTGCCTAGCCAGATTTCCAAGCAGGTAAGCACTTTGCAGCACGTTGTCTGCCAGCTCTCGGGGGCAAGGATCAGCTGGTCCTTCAGCGACTGGTATGTCTAGCAGACCTGGGTCTGCCAGGGGTTGCCATTCAAGAAGTAAATAACCATGAGTGGGATGCAGCACAGCCTGCAGCATTGCTGCCTTGCACAGCAGATGCAGCCCATCGGCCCCACACAGTACAGCATGCCTGCTGTGGGCAGTCCCACGTGTGTGCAATGTGCTAGGACAAAGCAGTGCAGCTCCTCCAGGCAGACTCATTCCCCAGGGAGGAGCGAGTCCACTATAGCCATTCAAACCAAAGTTACTTATTCACAATTTCACAGGCTTAAAAGCCATTAGGGACCACTAATTCCTCTCATGTGGCCTCCCAGGCCTATGAACTTTGCCAGATAAAATGAATACTTGAGTATAACATTTCCATGAAGGCGTCAGTGTATGCCAGCCACTGGCTCAGCAACGCTTAAGAGTACAACACTGAGACCTGTCAGCATGTGACAGGACTGTCCAGCCAGTGATGACAACAGCCAGTGCAAGAGCTGCATTGTGGCTCGCTGTGGGCTGCAGGATTCTTGAGTGGACAATGCCAAGTACTGGTAGCACGGTGAACTTGTGAAGGTAAAGGTAGCTTGGGCTTACTCTAGTCTGTCCTTGAGCAGAGCAATAGTTCTTTAGGGATAATCCTCTAGACCATCTTCTGCACTGAGAAGCTCCAAACTGGAATGAGTATAAACAGAATGGGAAAAGATACTGCCCCAAACATTCCTAATCTGAGCATAAGGCAAAAGACAGCAGGAGCTGTGTGTGGAATGGCAAGAACAAGGTAATGAGGGGATGGTTGTGATGAGTAAAAATTGGTATTTGCATGGTCAGTGAAGGGAGATGTGTGCCTGCTGCAGCTCCTCCTGATTCCTTGCTCCAGCTTATTTGAGCTTGTTGCATTTGGAATTTCCCTGGATAAGATGGGTTTCCTCAGGAAACATGTCCCTTCCCACTGGTGCTCAGCAGACCTTTTCAAGAGCATTTCATCAATCCTGTTACACACTGGGGTGAAACACTAGCATATGCCGCTGCCAGCCCCGTTAGGAGGAGATGGGACATTGCTCATTCATTTTCATTTAATGCTTAGTGTGATCAAAACAGATCCAGAGAGTAAATCCACGGAGACATTCAGCTGCAAGCTGTGGAGAAGAGCAACCTGGTGGTGCTAGGATGTCCTCTAACTGGGCTGCAGCAGGGTGTGGGAGAGCGGCAGAACAGCAGCAGGGTCACCCTCGGTGTGGTGGGCTGCCCCCAGCTCACGGGGAGGAGGGATCACTGCCCAAGGGAGAGCAGAAATCTGCCTGTTGCGCGTTATGCGGACAGCTGCCCCCAGCGCTGCGCAGCTGACAGGAACAGACTGTAGGCAGAAGGAGATGCTCGTAGCCCCTGTCATTCGAAATTCAGCAGGCAGCCGCGGGGCTGGAGGCTGCGTGGCTCTGGCCTGGTCCCACAGCCCTTCCTAGCTTGCCTTCCTCTACCCTTGACCAGTCCCGCACTGCGCTCTGGGTTGGTACGCTATTTTGGGACTATTTTTCTACTCAGCTGCCTGAAGTGGATTTATTTCGGGTTTGCGGCCCCACCGGCGTGAGTGATGCAAGACCGGCTCCATTACTGGCATGCAGGGAGAGGGCCTGGCTGAGGTCACCGCCCTCACACCGGGCAGCAAGGCCGCCGGAGGCCGCCCTGCAGGAGCTCTGTCAGGGGCTCGGGGGCTGCACCTGTGCCGGTGGCACCGTCCTGCTGCGCTGCGGGGGCGCCTCCTTCCCGCCTCTGCGGAGGCAGCGACCTCCTCAAGATGGCGCCCCCCACCACCACCACGCCGCGCCCTTCCCATGATGGCGGCTCCTGGGGGGG
>VXAA01002817.1:74860-87868 GCA_013399115.1 Anseranas semipalmata
AAAAATAAAATGTGAAAAAGGGTTTAAAGTTGTGGTTTTTTTTTTTTTTTTTTTTTTTTTTTTTTTTTTTTTTTACAAAATTAAATAAAAGGAAATATAAGGCAGAAACGGAATCGGACGCTGCCTGTATACGCCACCTCTGCGGTCCTGGGGGTGGGAGGCGGGTTGAAGGGCGAGGCGGAACGGAGGCGCTGGGGCTGGGGAGCGGGCGGACGGGCGCCGGACGGACNGTCTGGTGCGGCCCGGGCGGAGCTGGAGCCGGGTTCAGGTCGCCTGGGGATCCCCGCTTGGCTCTTGGGGGGGGTTCTGTAAAGGACTTTCCTAGCACTTGTGTCTGCCCGGGAATTTCTCCCATTTTGGGACGCTTTGGTCTGCGAAGGCAAGGTGTTTTTTTCATTTGCTAACGCTTTACGAAGCCCTGCTTTCTGCCTGTTTAGCAGAAGGTACGTAGGGTAAAAGGTGGTCTTAAGGACCGGCCCATGCTGCGTAAGGACAAATGCAGTGTATTGCCAGAGCTGTGCTGGAGGAAATCTCCATCTGCGGAGATGTGTTGTGCCACGGAACAAGCTCCAGGAAAAATAAGAAATTTTTATTTGCGGGCGTTAAAAAGGTGGGAGGGAGGAAAGAAAGACAGAGAGAAAGAATGAAAATAATCAGTGGAAAGTCATCGCTTGCACAGAGTGGCTGCCTTACTGCTAAGGAGAGTTTGTCGTCTCTGATTTTTGTAATGAAGCAATCTTACTCAGTGCCCTCCGAACGGGGAATATTGCAGCACCCTGTGCCATGTTGATTTATGGTATAAAGTGAGCTGTTTACACAACACCCTTCAAGTGTAAAGTCAGAAAACATTTTTTTTAACTTGTTAGTCTGATCTCCCACCTAACACACAGACTTCAGAAAACTCAGTTTTGGAATCAATTTTGCTGGTAAGCAATTTGTGCTGATTTTAAACGTTGTGCCCCATCCCATGTCCAAGGCTCCCCAGGACACGTTCCAGGATGAGCTGGAGTGGTGCATTTTGCAGCTGGAGACAAATCTCCTTCGCCTCAACCCAACCCCAAAACAAGGTATGGTGCCTCTTTCGCCATCTGCAGCTAAATTCAACCCTAGTTCTGATTTAGCGGAGCCAGATAATTTTTGTATTTCTCTTCTCCAATCTGTTTCCTATTCTCATGTTATATGGGATTTGTTCTAAATACAAAGCAACATAAAGCATTGAACTTTAAGAACTATTTGTCTGTAAGCAGCTTTATCTTTTATTTCTGTACTTTGTTTCTCCCTGTTTTCTGTATTGTTTCTCATGTTCTCATTTTCCTGTCTGATTGCTTGCCGTTTGGTTCTGCTACAGCTCTGCTTTTGTTTTCCAGTCTTAAAGAAATACTATATCAGTATGTCTGGCCCTTAAACACCAGTAGGTTTATTTTTGTGAAGCTTGGTCCTCGTTGTTCTTATTTGAGGGAGAAATTACTTAAAATTGTATAAAATGCTTTTCAGGAGAATGCAGTTTTATCCAGTCAGTCCAACTTGTTAATATGTGAAGACGTGCGTCCTGCTTCTACCAATGGCTAGTGCTTAATATTTAGGGGAGAGGTACCATTACCCTTTGTAAGATGCCTGGCTGAGTGTTTGCTGATGCACCTGAGAATGCAGCAGCAATTAACATGTGCCCACCCACCATGCTTGAGCATCAGGCCGCATAGTTACACCGGTATCTTGTGCCCGGTGCCTAGTGTCACGGAGCAGCAGGGAAGGCATCTAGGAGCCCAGCACAGTGACAAAGCAGGCAGAGGCAGTGACTTGGCTGGAAGGGGGCATATTCACACAGTACCTGGCAGAGGAGAGCGAAGCGGGACTGCTGAAAGTAACCACGCTTTGCCTAGAGTCAGATTGCCAGAGAAGTCTGTGGTGATGGGGTAGATCCAAACTCTAGCCGGGAATTCAAGCGTAGATCAGGATCAGGGTCTGGATCAGTGAGGTGTGTGGCTTCGGTGGTGCTGCAACATAGCTCAGGCAGGCCAAGCATGAGATCTTCAGCTTAAAATAGCTCACAAGTGAGAGAGCATCATAGGGTTTTTAAGGCCCACCTAACCCATTTTTTGTCTCTTTCATTTTTTTTCTTGAGTGCAGCAGAAGAGACACAGCGCATTCTCAAGGTCCTGTGCTCTCGTGAGACTCCTTTTGTGAAGAAGCAAGAAGTGGTGAACCGCGTGTTTGGGGATTATCATCGCAAGATAGCTGAGGATTGGAAGAGCATGGAGAAAGCGGGTAAGCTTGAACAGTCCCTTCAGGGGAGGGTGATATTTGGTTCTTTTCTGTAGACTTCCCATCTCACAGCTTTTGGTTGGGTCACCTCTCTGCGGCGGTGCTTTATAGAGGGAGTTGCAGTAGGAGTGGCATCCCCATAGTAGGAAACAGGCATATTGATAGCAACATTATTCTTTTTCTTTTCTAGACACAAAACCTGGTGATGTGGAAGTACAACAAGGCAATAGTCAGGCTTTGGATGGTGTGGTATACAGGAAACAGTCTGACCAAATCTCTGAGGGAAAACCAAAGTGGTTCATGTCATCTGACAACAACTTCCGATTTGATTTTACACTTTCTGAGATGGACCCAGAAGCAACTGGTGCACCTTTGGAAGCAGTCCCTGGTGTCAATGGTGCTGAACACATACAAACCAATGTAAGAGCCACCGAGCAGGAGAACTGGACTGGAGCTCTGAGTTTTGCTTCCTCTGGACAAGAACCCAAATTTGCTTTCAACTTTGCAATCCCAGATGAAGACTGTCCTCTGGTCCCATTAGTTCCAGCAAGCCAACATATAGAGGGTACAGCAGATCATGTGCTGGATAATGCACTGCCTGCTGAATCAGCAGACATGCTGCAGGTTACAGCCTTGCAGAAGCCTGAGTTGGCTGAAGCTGCAGGTAGTACACCCAAAGAGGACGAAAGCCACTTCACCTTAAAGATCCCCAAACCAGAGAGTGCTCCTGGAGATATGACAGCAATAGAGAAATCAACGTCAGATGGAGCTACCCAGAAGAAGAAAAAGAAGAAGAAACAAAAACCGTTTGTCAGCAAAAAGGACAAAGAAGAAACTGAGATCAACAGGAAGACAAAGACAGATGCTATTGGATGCCAGAATAAAGATGCATCCCACCAGGATGAGACTTTGCAGGTATTTAAATATTGATAGGATCCCATAATTTATAAACCCTTCAGTAAAAGAGAAACTTATTGTCTATGTGTAGTTTAACAATTAGTATATTGGCATGAGATGAAATATGAAAGACAAGGATTGCTGCTTACTTGGAGCAGCTGTTTTCTTCCTATGCTAGTCAGTTAAGAACCTAATCAGTGCAAAGGGACATAGTGTTCCTTTGTTTCCTGTTTCAGACCTGTGCTGAAACATTTCATGTTTAGACTTGTGACAGCTAATCCTGGGAACCTGGGTACCACATTTTCTTTAAAATAAAAAATAAAAATATTGCGGGTAATTGTCCTCAGTTAGTGCCAAGCTAGTGTCTGTGAGTGTTGAAGCAGGCACTGTACCCCTGACTTGCACGTTGTCAGTTAGGATGAATTACATAATGCAGATAGAAAAGTTGCTAGCTGGTGTAGCCAAGGCTGTGGCGGGTCCCAGTGTGAGGCCTAAGGGAACTTCCAAGAAGGTTCCCACTGTGAGGCATGGCCGAGAAATCAACTGAAGTTGCAAGTTACCTGTAAACACACCATTAAGATTTTCTGATCTAAATACATCCTGAGGTTTCCTAATGTTCTGCTAAGGTCCAGGTCTCCATTTTATTTTTCTTTTCAGCATTGGTGTCGTTATTATTAACAAACAATGCCAGCTGAGCAATACTGAAATACAGAATTGTAAAAAAGTTGCTTTGTTAATATTCTAGTCTGAAGCATTCCATCCAAAGTACTGCTCACCAACAACCCTACCAGTAAACACTACTGAGTATCAGAAAGGTAGAAAGATTTGAAGGTGATGTAAAGCCCTTCCCATCCATTGGAGGGAGACTGTTGTAAGGAAAAGGAGATAGCCTGAGGGCTATTGTGTTTATGTGTACAGAACAGTTAACGATTGCTTCAGACCTAGGGTGCAGCCGTGTTTCTCTCCCTTCTGCTCAGTTAGCTAGCAGGCTTTGTGTGATAGGACTTGGCTCCTTCCATCTTCATGGGCTTCAGCTCCCTAGTATTCATGCATTTCTGGTTGAACAAGCACACAGGAGCTGAGACACCAAGACTTGGCCTCTGATTTTGTCCATTGCTTACCCTTTGATTTCAGGCAGGTTTAGGGGTATTTTTTTGTTTTGTTTTGTTAATGCTTATCCCTCCCATCCATAAGTTGAATTGACAGCTTCTTTAGTGTGAAAGGTCCTGGCCAGCTTTCCAGAAAACTTTGTCATCTGAATGGCAGCCAGATATTAAATCCATCAAACAAAGGCAGTAAGTTGCAACAAAACATTTGTTCAGTGCTTTAAATTTATCCAATGAAAATGTAGGGAATAGGGAAAATGTATTGAAACCTATAAAGTAATCACCAGAACGTGAAATTCTGGATAGTCCTGTCTTTATGCAGATTTTTGTGTGTGTGTGTGTGTGTAGCAACTGCTGCTCTGATTTTTGGATGATTTATTTCCTCACGCTCACTGTGTTCCGTGTTGCGTAGCAGTCAGATGACCAGCTGTGGAAAGAGATAGACTGGTGTGTGGAACAACTGGAACTTGGCCTGAAGACACAGAAATCCACTCCAAAGCAGGGTGAGCATTCAAGTAAATGAGAGATCTCCCCTGTGGGAGGGGTTGGCAGGCAGGAACAGTGATGCAGGGGAAGACCCTGTGGGGTGTCTTAAACTGTCGGTTGTTTCTCCTTTGCACTGCTTCAGTCGAGGAGGCTCTCCGTGCAATCAAGACATTGCGCAATGACAAGGCTCCACTGGTGAAGAAGCGTCAGATCATGAGAGCCATGTTTGGAGACTACAGGAAGAAGATGGAGGAGGAGCGGTGCAAACAGCTGAAGCTTATGCAAGCAGGTAGGAAAACTTTGCATGGAAGGGGAAATGAAGAGGAAAGGACTTCACTCCTGCCCTCCATATAGCTCTGCAGAGTTGAGCTTGATGAGATATATATATGAGATGACTAAACATCTCTTCCTGCTATTTTCTCCCCTCTTTAAGCTGCAAAATCTGCCAGGGTCATAGAAGTGAAGGAAAACATCCGCAAGAAGAACTGCCAGGTCATCAGGAAGCGCTCTGGAGTGTGCAGGAAAAGCCAGTGTTCAGCAGGATCCCCTTCAGAGTCACCCAGGACGCTTGACACAGGCTCATTCAGATTCACAACTTCCCAAGAAGAGTTTCGCTTTAATTTCTTGTAGGAAGGTCTTTTAGATTAAAACTGCAGCTAAAAACTGTGCCAGATCTCCTATAAACTTAAGAAGGATGCTGTGCAGTAGAAAATGTTTCGCAAGAATCTCTGTGTATTTCCTGAGGAAAGGACTGTCTTTCAGAGTGCCTTTAGAGGTACAAAGATCTGCCAACTATGCACGTGACCGCAAGACTCAGTGACAATGCAATAGTCCTCTATCCTCGCGCTGCAGAAAGGCACGTTTGCAAAGGTGCCTTTGGAGGGATCTGGTTTCCTTCCTGCAGAATTGACGTTAACCTAAGAATGTCTTTTATAGTGGGAGATTTTCCCACTGTCCTATCACTTTTAAATAAAGCAGGCCTTTTACAGCAGATGAGGAAGCAACACACCCAAAAGGGAGTGCTCTGTAATGAAGATCCAGCTTCTGTGAGGAAAAAGGAGAAAAGGCAAGTGTAAGCATACTGCGTAGTTGAGTGCTTCCATTCCGTATGATATCTGTGTGAATGCAGCTTCTGGTATCAAGGAAGCACCGGGCAGTATATGTAAATAACCATTGCCATCTATAGAGTACAAAAGTTCAGGATCTTGGAGGAAAATGAGTGAGAATAATCCTTGCTCATTCATCTGTTTAATTGACAGATGTTGACTTAAAAGAGAACTGTAAATGCTGATTTAATCCAGCCTAGGGATGTTAGGGCAGTTGTTTCCAGACAGGGAAAGATTTTTGTTTCTGAAATCAGGCTCTTGCCAGTTAGGAAGGATGCACAATCAGTTCTTAAAAAAAAAAAAAAGAAGAAGTTTACTTTGTAAGTCACCAGCAGTGACTCAGAGGATAAATCTGCTGCATGCTAAACCTTGGGTGGTGGTGAAATGAACGCTGAGAGCCCAAAGGTTCTCTTGCATTTGATTTGTATTAAATTTTTGCTTTCTGGACAGTTGAATGTATGTCTCCAGTGTCTTGATACTGCTTCAGCCAATGAACCCATCTCCTATGTTCGTGCAGAAAATCTTCTCCATGCAGCCTAAAAAAGCAGAAGGAACACAAGTCCTTTAAAAGGAAACATGGTATCAGGTGTCCCTAGGGTGCAGTGCTTTCCTTCCTTTTTATAGTCCAATCAGTCATCCTGCATGAGAAGCAAGAAATGGAAGTGCAGGCAGATTCCAGGGTGTATTGAGAGCAACTGAAAGATGGTGGAAAACATTTGCTGGGAAAGACTTCAAAAAAAACGATGCTGCCTACAAAAAAGAAATTTATTTTATTGCTAAGCTCTGATGCAGCCAGTTGCATCTGTGATACTTTTTTTCTTTTAAATGTGTTAAATAATGACTGTCTAGGCATAAGGAGAAACAGAACCTGAGTAACATATCCAATGAGTAGAAATACGGAGAGAAGACTTAAATAAAACTGGAAGTCAATAGGTTAGCTGATTCTTCTACTTGCTGGAAAGCACTGCTGTTATTTTGACTCTGTGGAACTACACTATACAGTATTTTCTGGATTTCCAGGACTAAACATAGAAAAGCTGACCTGTTCTCAAACTTTTAGTGTTTTCATGGCATTTACTAAGATTAAGGAGCATCCTGTATATGACCTTGGAACTACAGCTGTTTCCTTACTTAGCTGTCTATGCAGCATATGTCTGGGAAATAGTTATTTTTCTCCTTTTCCAGGTAAAGCTAGAGCTGATAAAACATTATAAATTCCTGTGCTGTGGAAGGCTGCGGGAGTATTCTGGGAAGAATTCTTACATAATTGCCTCGTTCTACTTTTCTTTAGGCGTTTGCTATTGGAATAGAGATACTAGTGAGATAGACGTTTGGTGTAACTTAATCCAGCCAGTTTATCTCCAAAGAGGGGAGAGAAAAAAATGCATTCTAATATGTGAGAGGCTGCTGTGTTTTTTCAGAGGTCTTCACATAATGCTGACTTGCAAAGCCAACCCATATTCCTTTTGAGTGCTTCTTTATTGGAGGACTCAGAAAGCAAATGCTGATCAAAGTGATACTTCATAGCCCTGAGTGCCATGCTCGACCTATGGACTTGAGTGTAAGACCAGAAGTTGGCTGGGTCAGTTCCACAGGTAGGCTGTGTAAGCTTTGTAATGTTTGAAGCATCCCTGCTGCATTATCGTTTGATTAATTTGAAAGGAAACCAACAATATTGATAGAAATTAAGAAATGCTGTTGCTGCTCTGTCAGTCCATTCCCCTTCAGAGAAGTCATAACAAGCAAGGTCCTGCACCTGGGTCAGGGCAATCCCAGACATGAGGTACAGGCTGGGAGAAGAACTCACTGAGAGCAGCCCTGCAGAGAGGGACTTGGGGGTTCTGGTGGACGAAAAGCTCGACACGAGCCAGCAGTGTGCGCTTGCAGCCCAGAAGGCCAACTGCATCCTGGGCTGCATCAAGAGGGATGTGGCCAGCAGGTGGAGGGAGGTGATTGACCCCCTCTGCTCTGCCCTTGTGAGGCCCCACCTGGAGGACTGTGTCCAGGTCTGGGGCCCCCAGCACAAGAAAGATGTGGACCTGTTAGAGCGGGTCTAGAGGAAGGCCACAAAGTTGATCAGAGGGCTGGAGCACCTCTCCTATGAAGAAAGGCAGAGAGAGCTGGGGATGTTCAGCCTGGAGAAGAGAAGGCTCCAGGGAGATCTTACTGCAGCCTTTCAATAGTTAAAGGGGGCTTATAAAAAATCTGGAGAGCAACTTTTTGACAGGACAAGGGGGAATGGTTTTAAACTAAAAGAGGGGAGATTTAGGTTAGATGTTAGTAGGAAATTCTTCACTGTGAGGGTGGTGAGGCACTGTAACAAGTTGCATAGACAAGTTGTGGCTGCCCACCCCTGGAGGTGTTCAAGACCAGGCTGGATGAGGCCCTGGGCAACCTGGTCTAGTGGGTGACATCCCTGTTTGTGGCAGGGGGGGTGGAACCAGATGATCTTTAAGGTCCCTTCCAACCCAAGCCATTCTATGATTCTATGATAACACAGTCCTAATGACATTTAAAAATAAAATGTTTCCCCTTTTTAGCATCGCTTTCTTTAGGATATCAGTCACATTTATGGTTTTTGTGACATGTCTTTGCTCTACTAGTTACTGTAATACATGTGGCTTGAGGCATGGTACATGCCCTAAGGCATTAAAAATGTACTGCAATGGGGGAGAAAGGAGAAGTCCTTATCTGCTTGGAGTTTTGCGTTCCAGTGTTCCTGTTTTAAGAAAGTGTAGCTCAGTTTTGGTAGAAAATGTAGTTTAGTTCTGACCTGCCTGTCTCTTTCTGCATCCCTCTCTGCAGCTTTGTGCCGTGCACTTGAGATCAATGTGAAAGGGGTGGCTGCATTTGTGGTACCATATCTCTTTGGTGACTACCCACCTAAATGTAGTGCTGCAGTTCCAGGCCCAGGCTTGTGGCCGGCAAACTGCCTACGAGATCCTCCAGCATGGTTGTGACCTCAGGAAAAAATTAAAGATGAGGCAAAATGGGAGTGTAAAGTACAACAGTGCCTCTAGAGAGTAACTTGCTTAATAGTGTTGGTCTTGAAACAGTAAAAGTGGAGGATCAACTTCTGAAGTGAATAATGGGATGACAAGATGCTGTCATTTTTCTCAGACCATTCTCCTTAGCAAAGCAAAGGAAATGTCTCACTTCTGGGAACAAAGTGAGGAATTTTGGAGTTGTTTCTGTGGCAGCTTGAGACCAAGAATGTTAACACACCGAGGCAGCAGAAATCTAGGCGTGATCTCTGCTCCTTTTAGGCTTGGCATCCTCATCTGTAAAAAGATCCCTTAGCAAAGGTTAGGAAATGCAATCCCATTCCATACAGACCCTGCCTCTGAGGGGGAGAGAGCAGTGCCAATGGCTGGCCTCCCACCTTGCAGGCTGGCCCTGTCCTGGTGACTTCGTGTCCCTGCTTCCCTTTTGGCTGTTAACCTCAGTGCTGGACACTAATTGGTAAGTTCTTCCAATCCCCTCTCTTGCGCTTGGTCAGTGGAAATGCATTTATTGGTCCCTGGGCTGCCTGTCTTCTGTCTTGAGTAATCGAGGGGCAGAGTCACCGAGGAGCAGCCTACAAAGGCTCTCCAAGGGATCCCCACAAAGTTCAGCTGAAATCATCTGAGTCCTGAGACTCCCTCTCCCAAGGCCAGCAAAGACAGAAGGAAGCCAACAGAACTAGTCCTACTGAATCTGTAACTTGCGTGACTGATACTCCCTTCTGATAAATTTTTTGAAGAGTGCTGGGGGTAAACTGTGGAATCAGCATCTAATGACCCCCAAAGGATAAAATATTGTATTATCTTCCTAGGGGAGGAAAAAAACAATCCTACCTTATCTTTTCTTTGAATTAGAAAGAAGAAAACCTTACCACTTCAAGCAAGACAAGAATTCAAATGCTATAAAAGAAGGAAAGATTTTTGAAGAGTAATAAGCATTGGACCTGCAGTTTCTTAAAACAGCAGTATTTCTCCTTGTTTTTGTTAAGATCATACGGAGCTGTGACAGATGATCTATCTTTCTGCTGAAGCGATTTTACTCCAAGGACAAAGCTGTTTTATTTTCTTTGCTTAAATTTTTTTGCTGTTCACTGTGCTGCTTTCGTATTTAGAACTGAAGGAAAGTTTATAAGCCCCGCTGCTTAAGAACATTGAACTTTGACATTAAACTACCAGAGCTCTTTAATTACTGGCAACAGTCCTTTCTCGTGGATGCTGAAAACTTTGAAAGAGTGAACACCTACTGTGTTTGGCACATCTGTCTTTTTCCCTTTGAGTGCATCAACACGCACTAGCCCCTTCATATCCCACCACCAAGATGGAAGAAGTCTGGGTTGTGTATCTGTGCCTGATCTTGCTTATTGTGGTGCTTCTTCTAATGAGGCATAACCCACATTTGGAGGAGGCCAAGAAGGAGAGGGAAAGCAAAAGCCCTCCGCCATCCTCTTCCTTTTTTCCCAGTAATGTTGGCAAACAACTGGAGCACACCCAGGAAGAGCTGGAGCACTATCTGGAGAGGCTAACCCATGTCTTGTTTGACACAGAAGCCAGGAAAAGGGATGGCCACCATGATCAGAAGTCCCACCATCATCAGCACAGAAGCGCTGATGTTAAGTCTGAAACTAAGGAGCATTCAGGAAAGGAGGCAGCGTACTCTCAATATCTGTCAAGCCATACAAGGGTTCAGGTATGAGGCCTATAAAAACCTCCAGACTCAACCAGACTTAGAGCTACTGGCTGAGGTAGCAAAGTCTGTTGTGGGGAAGAGGTGGGGGGGAAGCCTCACTATTTTGAAGTATAATAATGCATTCATATTTTTGCACTGTATATTTCAACATTAAGCAGTCATTGAAAATAGCTGTATGTGACACAACTTGTATGTATGTTGCATGTATAAGATGTTAATGTTTGCATTAGCATCTATGCATGTGTGTGTATCTAAATGTAAATTACGCTCCCTCCTGTATAAATAGAAGCGGGCATCATTCCTTATTTTAAGAAATTATCAGGCAAATTTTCAGCTGTGTAAAATCTCCCACTTTTCTCACATACAGTAGTGTTTTGCCAGTTTGCTCAGCTAAGGATCTGGTCCAGTAGGGTACAGGAGTTCTGCAGACATCTATCCTAACCAGTGGTAAGCACATTCTGTTGAGCCATGGGAAATACTTAGGTAATTTTTCCTCTTTGCATGAAGATCATGCATATTGTACTCTGAAAACATTAAAGTTGCTATTGGCAACCTGCAAAATTCTGTTGCTTGGCCAACACACTTTTTTAGGGAATGGAACAAGATGCATGCCTTTATATTTTTATCGTTATCCTCATTGCAATACATCAGATTGTGCCCTTGAGATGACAGAGTTGCATGGCAGCTATGCAAGGCTGTTACTTTATGCTAGCAGCTGTTTATATTCTTCATTCTTGAGACACGTATCTTGCAGTGCCAATATCCCACTCTGTCAGTGAGCGTGTTCTAGGTCCAGGTGGGAGCTGAAGCCTTCACCTTAGAGGGGAGAGTCGATCCTTGATGTTGATAACTGCACCCTGCCAAAGAACCAAGAGACAGGTTTCTTTTCTTAGCATCAAAGGTGCTGCTGTAAACAGCCTTTTCAGTGAGCCAGGCAGCTCTCTGAGAGAGTCCATTATGCCTTCTTAGTCTTCAAGAGCTGCCTGAGCTATTTGGAGGAATCAGTACATTCGGTTGAAGGGAGGGGGCAAATATACAAAATGTGAGACTGTTGTGCAGAATACATGGGTGGAGGGAGTAATTCAAGTGGTTGTTTACTTACTGGCATATTTCATTTACTGAAGAAAGTGCTATTAGTTTTATTAGATCTATTGCAGATCAGAAAATAGCAATGATTTTTCATATGAAAATGCATCGTGTTGCAAAACAACAATGTTAGTTTGTTTTTTTTTCCCTACTATGATTAAAGATGACTGTAGAATACAAACTGGGGAGAAAGTGCTGCGGTCACTATTTTTGTACAGCTTAAAATAGTGCTGTTTAAGTTCAGTGAACATTCACTTGCTTTGATAAAGGGAGTATAATTTTTTCACAGACTTGATGCAGCAGATGATCCTTCTCTGAACAGTTGAAAGCTTTAATGTAAGCTCCTTTGTTACATTAAATGAACACTGAACACACAGAAGCAAAGTAACAAATCGTATTTTGTTGTTCCTCACTTTATGTTTTGGGAGCAATAAGAAAGAAGTCACAACCTAAACACTTGTCAGTAAGCTGTCCAGAATGAAAGGCCCATTTCTGTTCCTACTGAAGTAAAATGAAAAATTTTTCAGCTTTGCTTGGAATATGCTATTATTGCCAAAATTAATGCTAAAATATTGCTATTAATGCCAAAACTGCCAGGGTTTTTATTTATTGGTCATGCGGATTATAAGTGTTAGGACAGTTTCAGGAGTTGTATTTGAGTGAACATTTTTACCCAAGTGCACGGCATGATGGAGATGCAATCAGCTCAGAATGTGATTTAAGTGCCATCTGAGAGCGTGGGAATGCGTGGGTATACATATGAAGGCTTTTGGGTCCCTCTCCCAGGTCGAGGTTGATGCTTTTGTTCAGGAAAGAGATTCAGAATTCTTTTCCTTCTGAGCATTTCATCTCTCTTTCAAAGTGAATGTAGGTTGTTGGAAGGTGCCAAGTTAGGATCTCTGGAAAATGAAATCCTCAGTGTTGTCTAGCAGAGGTAGAATGGCTTGCAGTAAAAGCTTCTTCAGAAACGTCAGTCTTCTTAAGCAGTCACATCGAGAATTTCTGCTTGCTTTTCCTGCCCAGTTCTGAGAAAGCCTGCAGCTCTGCTGGTGCTACTGTGTGGAGGGGAGTGATGTAAAACCCTGTAATGATGGAGACAGAGAAAACACCACCCAGCTGGAGTAGGAGGCCCTGGACAAAGGCATTCAGGAGCAAATCTGCAGAAATTCAGAATAATGTAACTAGTATTGGCAAGAGGCCATGCAGTTTTCTCAGGGGTATTGGACTTACTTATTAAATGGACTCTGGAAAAAGTCACAGCTGGTCAGCGGTCAATGTAGACACCTTCAGTTATCCCATCTTCCACTGGAGAAAGCTGTTCTGTCTTGCAAATAGATGTTCAAAAGGAGCTGGTTGGTTTTTTTTAGTTTTTTTTT
>VXAA01002817.1:87887-111891 GCA_013399115.1 Anseranas semipalmata
TTTTTTGTCTTTCATTGCACTCATCTAAGCCCTTGCCTAGCAAGTTAGAATCCATATCTTCTTATAAATTTCTATTTGTTTTTTACACATGAATATATTAAATGATCTAAAAAATAATTTTCAGTTTTCCCCTCATTTTCCACTGACTCCCTGTTGTCATGGAAACTGAGCAGTCCACTCATTACAGCCAACACAGAGCAAGTGAATGTATTCAGAATTGACAGTAAAAAGTGCAGGAGGGTAAGATGGGTAAAGGCAGTAGGTGAGACAGAGAAGTAAGCAGATTATTTAGGAAAAATGTACTCAGAGGTTTTCCTGCTTCATTTAACTAAATCAGAGTGGGGTTATTCTCAAGTTGTTTCCAGAAGCAATGAAAAACGAGTGGTAACAGATGGCAAAGAGGCGTGGGCTTCCTACATACTGGAAAAATGGATTACCAGCCAATCTACGGTACCATGGGTGGTAGAACACATGTTCCTGTGAGGACAAGGCAGAAGCTGGAAATCTTTTAACATAGCCACGATTTAGAAAACCCTCAGTGCCAGCTTTGAGCCATGCAGTGGTGAAAGTGCAGTGCCCCAGCTGATGATGACTTGAGAGTTGTTTCCGAAGGGGCTTGCCTGAATACTGGTCCAGCTGATACCAGCTGGGTAAATTCATGGTAACTTCCCCAACTCAAGCGGAGTGACTCCCCTTTTGTTAGGGGGTGCACCTGAGACCTGAATAGGGACCTGTGTTTGTGTATGCCGTGTTTGATGTGGGTCAGGAGGCTCAGTGAAACTTTAGTGCTTCTGCTGGAAGTGCCTCCCACAGTCAGGGATCTCCAGTGCTGTCCTTAACTTGAATATCTTCTAGTTGTACCCCTGGAAATTCTCGTGATGACATGCCAGTGCTAATACAGCTGTGAATCGTGTGTGCATGGCACAAATAGGCAGAACTGCAAGGAAAAATAGTTATTATTTATATACACAAGGTTGACCTAAGTGTTATAGTAGTGGGCCTTCTCACTCCTCCAGATCTGGCAAGAGCAGCAAGCTTTCTGTAGTGCATTCCTAGTGGGTTTGGGGTGGTTCTAGTTACACTGCAAGAGGGTCTACTACATAAGTCCATCAGCTGATTAGGTTTGCTAGTTCAGCCCATCACAGGTCCTGAAAACTTTGTAGATAGCTAACTCAGTCATGTGATTAAATGTCTTTGTGTATCTTAAGCTGCAGTGATAGACACTTGAGTTACATTACTAAAATAAGTTTACTGTTAGGGTGTGTTTCTGAAATCCTGTTAAGGCCTGCCATCATGCTGCTTTTTTAGATACAGCTGTGTCATTTAAGGTTTGTAGGTAGAGAGGATATTTATGATTACACCTCTGGAACTTATGTGCCTGAAAGTTTCTGTGGCTTTTTTTTTTTTTTTTTCCATCTGTACCATTTAGTCTAAGAAAAGATTATCTGTCTCCCAAATTTGTGTTTCAGGGTGCCTCTGGGCTATATAGTCTCTTGTAGAACCACGGAGTGGATGAGTTTGGGAGGGATGTCCGGCAGTCGGCCTGGTCAGCTAGACCAGATTGCCCTGAATTGTGTCCAGTCAGATTTTTAATATCTCTGTTTAGATCCATCCTCTACATACATATGTACATCCTCTAACACAGTAATATTTGACATTTATATACAAAAACAAAACAAAACAAAATACTATTTCTTTTGAAGTCTCTGCTTCTATCCATGTGCTCCTTCATCTCTGTATTGTGTCTGGGTATCTCCTAATCTCATAACTCTCTAGCACACATTGTAACCCCAGCAAAGTCCTTTAGGCAGATATCAGGATGTGTATCTAAAAACAGAAGTTTTGCATTTGTGCTTCAGCCCTGACTTTTAGTCAGGTATATTCCAAGTAGCACATGAAACATGGTGAACTTCTAAGTTTCTCTTTTAATGTGAGAAGACAGTTCTGCCCTGCTTTTCCTTGCTGTTAAGGAAGCCAGGACATTCCAGCAAGATGATCAGAGGTTCAGTAGCTTTCAAGCCTATCATGAGTAACAAGCATTTATTTACAGGTACAGAATTTCCTTCTCCTTGAATCACTTTCTCTATCCTGGCAGCTGCTGACATTTGAGTAACAGCTATATTTGTAGTCTAGCAGATTAGGATTTTTTAACTTGCAAGATTTAACTTCCAGTTGGCTGAAAAATTAATTGTGACATAGCTTTCATGTGATCCACAAGCTCTGTAAGAATCCAGCATGTCCCACCAGTTTGTAATGTGAGCCAGCAATCAGCAATGTAGATGTGCATGGATCTACCCCATACATTACAAGAGAAGGACTGATACAGACTGAAAAGGAGAAGAAAATGCATTTAATCATTTGTGCTTTGTTAGCTTCTAGGGGGTTTTGTGGACTTGATATTTGGGAGTTGATAGAAGAATATTCAGAGAGTAAGTCAATATCATCATCCTGCACACACACCCATTTTTATTGGGTGGGTATTAATAACAATCATTGTTGAATGATTTCTAGTTTCAGTAGTGAATGTAAGATTCATATTAAAGAAGTTAAATGGAGGGGTATAAGATGACAAATTAGCAGGAATATTAAAATGGCAGAGGATGGAAATTTATGTTCCTCTATGGAACTTTGCTCTTGAAAGACTGTCCAGAGTTGAAGTTTCCAAGAGCTCTGCCCCAGATTTTGAGGACTTTGTGCAAGTATATTTCAGCCTCTGGGTTATTTGTAAGCTGATTGTATTGCATATGTTATGCATTTGGTATCACCTTCGTGCTTTGTGATGAGGCATCTTTAATCATGTGGCACTTGCTCATACAGCTGGGTGAGTCGAGATGAATAAAGAGGATATGATCAACTCAAGAAGATATTTGGTTCTTTGAGGAAAAGCGTAGAAAGAGTTGATGTTATTCGAAGAAAAACTAATGAATGTTTGGAAGAGTCTTGTCAGCTTCTGGTGTTTCCTTTCCTGGCTGTTTGAATTAGGCACTGTTGGTGAGAACAGGTAGGCTGTGGTGATACTGCAGGAGTTTCGGCCATAAAAGCAACACTTATGCAAGCAATTGTCTTTCAGCAAAAGGACTTTATGCAATGCAGCCAGTGAAGGGTACAGTCTCATAACATGACCGTGGCTGCCACCTGCAACTGAGCTGGTGCTGAGCTTTAGTCTAAAGTTTTCACAGAACAGCCCTTGCAGTGTGGCTCACCACTGAGCACCATGTTCTGACCTGTGTATGGCCATGTTTCGTGTAACTGCGAAGTGCCATTATTGAATGCCCTAATCTGCAATTTTTTGCTACCTGCTTATAGCAGGCATTGTCACTGTTTGCTCTTTCATGGCTATAGTTAGGAAGGTCACAGCTGAAGCACCTTTGTCATATCTGCTATGTCAAATCTGGGCATCATTTCAGTACATCTGTCCATTGATTCTGGTTGTTAAACACCACTTTCTTTGTAGTGGACTTTACAGACCTCCAAAAGGCACAGGGAAGGTAAGAGGTCGCAGCAACAGCAGAAAATGACCATAAACAGGCAAGCAAGCTCTTAACATAGTACTGATGATAAAATCAGGATGGTTTCATCCTCACAGTTAGCCATGCCTATCAGTGCTCCTTACTGGTTCTCACATCAGTATGTCAGTTTGTCCTCCAGGCTTTGCTTGGACTGGCAGTGTCACAGCCTTTGACAGATAAGAGTCTGTTTAACTGAGAGGAAATTTTGATCACAGTGTTCTCTGTACTCTGCGCAAAGTGTTACCAAATCTGGAACAGTACCCGTGCCAACCTCTTAAGGTGAGCAGAAGTGACCTCAGGGGTATTCACACTATCTAACTTCAGACATTTAATTTTGGTGCCCTGAGAGAGGTGTGATTTGGAGCACTGAAGTTTTGTAGCAAAAATAAAATACCTAACGTAGCCTTGATTAAGTGTGTGATTAACCATATGCCAACTCCTTTGCCCCTACCTGCACCACTCTGGTAATCCATGACATTGCCACTGAAAAAGAAAATGAGATTTGGGAGTGCAGACTTGCAGCTCAGGAGTAGCGAAGTGTTCAATGGTGCCATGCTTGTGAGCACTTTTAAGAGGCTGGGCCAGAACCTTTAACTTGTCTAACTTGAGACATATGTGGGAGGAGAATTCCTGAGCCCAAACTTATGTGCCTATAAGTTAGATGTCTGAAGTCTGAACTAATTAACCGTTGCTTCCTCTGTAGACAAGGGGAGAAACAGGTATCCTCAGGGTTGACTTATTTTGTGCATCAGCATTTCAGATCAGATGGATTGCCTGAGCTGGGTGATGAGTCGTATCCCTCTTTATGGCACAGCATAGTGTGGCTTAGATGTACCCGAGCTGGTGGTGGAAACAGGCAGTGCAGCTCTGCCAGAATGGTGCTCCACTCGCACTGATTAGCTCAGCATTCTCACAGAATCACAGGATGGCTGAAGTTGGAAGGGACCTCTGGAGATCACCTAGTCCAACCCCCCTGCCAAGCTGGGTCACCTAGAGCACGTTGCACAGGATGGCATCCAGGTAGGTTTTGAATATCTCCAGAGAAGGAGACTCCACAGCCTCTCTGGGCAGCCTGTTCCAGTGCTCTGTCACCCTCACAGTAAAGAAATGTTTTCTCATATTCAGCTGGAACTTCCTGTGTTTCAGTTTGTGCCCGTTGCCTCTTGTCCTGTCGCTGGGCACCACTGAAAAGAGTCCGGCCCCATCCTCTTGACACCTTCCCTTCAGATATTTGTACACATTGATAAGATCCCCTCTGTCTTCTCTTCTCCAAGCTAAACAGGCCCAGCTCTCTCAGCCTCTCCTTGTATGAGAGATGCTCCAGTTGCCTAATCATCTTCGTAGCCCTCCGCTGGACTCGCTCCAGGAGCTCCATGTCCCTCTTGTACTGGGCAGCCCAGAACTGGACACAATACTCCAGGTGTGGCCTCACCAGGGCTGAGTAGAGGGGGAGGATCACCTCCCTCGACCTGCTGGCAACACTCTTCCTAATGCACCCCAGGTCTTCCTTCTGCTGTTGATATATCTGAAAAAGCCATTCTTGTTGTCCTTGACACCCCTTGCCAGATTTAACTCCAAATGGACCTTGGCCTTCCTTGTCGCATCCCTGCATCCTCTGACAATGTCCCTGTATTCTTCCCAAATGGCCTGTCCCTTTTCCACATTCCGTATACTTCCTTCTTCCACTTGAGACCTTCCAGGAGCTCCTTGCTCATCCAAGCAGGTCTCCTACCCCCTTTGCTTGCCTTTTTGCTAATAGGAATACATAGATCTTGAGCTTCAAGGAAGTGATGCTTGAATACTGACCAGCTCTCTTGGACCCCCTTTCCTTCTAGGGCCCTGACCCGTGGGATTCCTCCAAGTAGGTCCCTGAAGAGGCCAAAGTTAGTTCTCCTGAAGTCCAGGGTTGCAATCCTACTTCTTGCCCTGCTTCTTCCTCACAAGATCCCGAACTCCACCATACCATGATCACTGCAGCCAAGGCTGCCCCCAACCGCCACATCTCCAACCAGCCCTACTCTGTTTGTAAGCCCAAGATCCAGCAGCACAACTATCCTTGTTGGCTCCTTGACCACCTGTGTCAAAAGTTACCGTCAATGCTCTGCAGGAACCTCCTGGACTGTTTGTGCCTAGCTGTATGGTCTTTCCAGCAGACATCGGGGTGGTTGAAATCCACCATGAGAACCAGGGCCAATTTAATTTCAGAAAGCATGAGTCTAAATTCAATTTAATTTCAGAAAGCATGAATCTAAATTTCAAATGTGTCTGGGAGAAAGCCACATGAAGAGAATATGGTAAAGTCTGTAAAGCTTGAAGGACACAGGTAAGGTGAGTTGGGAATGATGGTGTACTAGCTCTCTTTCCCTGTAAAAATATGGGTTAGCCAACAAAATTGCCAAGCATTGGATTTCAAGCAAAGAGCAGCACTCACAAAGCACATAGTTTAATTGTGAATTTCTGCCACAGAATGACATGGAAATCAAATGTATTAATTGCTTTTTAAAGAACTAAACACATTTATAGAAGCTGGGGATATGACAGGCTCTTAAACATTTCCATCCCAGATTGCAAGAAGCCAGAAGGACGAATAAAAGTCCTGCATGTCCTTAGTTAATAAATAAATAAATAAATAAATAAATACTTGTTATCTTGTGTATGTCATGTCTGGATTTGGACTGAGAAAGACTTTTCAATGTCCACTGTCCCTCAGAAATTGGAATAGTTGATAAGTAAACTATTTCATAGGCTAAATGGAGGCAGGGCATGGCAGGCGTGCTGAACATTTAGCCTTTGCAGTCCTGCCCAAAAGGATGAGTTTCTCCAGCCCTAGCCAACATATAAAGTGAACTTGCAGATAAACCAAGAGAGCCATTTGTTCCAATCTACCTCACTTCTGATAAACCAGGTTTCAAGATCTTCTGGTCATCAGAAGGGAATCCAATGTGGTTGCTAGCTATCCAAACCTCAGTAATGAGCGATGATACCAGCATTTGTAGTGACAGATTTACAGTTGATCATATATCAGTCTTCAGGTCTGGGACAGCTGAAGGGCTTTGTGAGAAATGCTGGTGCATTACAGAGGGCTCTGAAAGAGCACACAGGCCTACAGCAAGATGTGGAGCCAAGCTGGGTTGAACCCTTTGAGGAATCATTATAAGCCTAAAGGTAATTTCCTAGACAGGATAATGACTCCCATCTTCTAATGGGCCACTTTCTTGAGATGGATCAGGTGGGACTGACCTTTCAGGATTTGGGAGCTGATGGTGAAGTAATAATAACTAGTATTGAACTCTTTTTAGATTCCTGGTCTTTGGTGAGTAGAAGGACAGTATTATGGCCTGGGCTTAGCAGTTCTGGGTTCTGTTCCCTGCTTCTCCACTTCAGCTTGGGTAAGTCTCTTGTAGGCTTTATTTTGCAGAGCACTTTGAGGCAGCCTTCAACACCAGGTTCACAAAGAGAATAGCATGTTCTTCAGATAAACTCTGAAGAGCCATTTGGGGCCACTGCTAACCATGTGCCCACATGTTGCTCAGAGGCCACCTTCAAAGCTTTTGAATGCGTGGAAGTTGGACTGTACATTGTGCTCCTAGGAGACATAACCTTAGTCTGTCTTCTGACAATGAAGTTAATTTGCCCATACCTAAGAAAGCTGTAAGGAAAGAGCAGTATGGGAATGCGAGAGGAGAAAAAATAATGACTCATCTAAGCCTTTTAACTCTCCAGCCATCAGATAAGGAAAATGAATGACCAGGAATAATGAAAGCTTGTGTGCAGGTCAAAGTTGAGAGGTGCCAATTAATACTCTGAGGCTGTGGAGACAGTCTAAGGTGACTAAGACAGAAAGGAAATGATGAAAGGTCTTCCTAAGAAAAGATAGAGTGTGCCTATGGCACATCAAGTTTGACAAAGGTGATGTAGACATCTAAGAGAGGATACCTTGGAAGAGACACCAAGATAAAGCATTGATATAAATGAAGTAGGTGGAAATCAAAAAACTTTTTTTGATTTTGCTCAGAACTGACAAGAACCAATTCAAGAGTAGAGAGGGTGACTTCTGGCACAGCAGCTTCCAGCAGGAACTGGAAGAATTGATGGCAATGTGAGTACAGAGAGGGGCTAGAGGGCTGTGAGGAATAGAATAGGACAGTAAACTGCTCAAGCAGATGAGTATGAAATGTAAATGGGAGTGTGACTGAGGAGGAATGAAAGAGGAGGTATTTCAGGATAGAAAGCCAGATAGGACCAAAGTCTGTGGAACAGGTTCTGTGGATTTACGGACTATCAGTAATGGTTTCATCAGGGATGGAAGAGAGGAGTTGAGATGAATTTGAGGAGTCATAGGACAACAGGGTTGAATGTAGCAGGTCAGGAGTAGCTAAGTGAACTTCCCCAGGCTGAATAAAGAGGGTTGAAGGCCATCTCAGCAGTGGACGAGTGGACAGGGAGTTGCTAAGTCCAGAGAACCTGCAGGATAGGGAGAGCAGGGCAAGTCCAGAGTGGTGATAGGGGAACTGTGAGAAGTGGCCAGGAAGAAACTCAGCGAGGGGAATTGCCAAAAAGTGGTGAAATACTCTGTAGGTTTTAATAAAACTCCTCAACAGAGCTTCAGAAGCTATCATGTGCATACTTTTAGTCCACTGCAAGTGTGAAGATGTGTGTTAGTTTAAATCACTCTCAAGGTGTTCTAAGTCATTTTTGCTTTGAAACCAGCATATGCCTTGGATCAGCTGACTGCTAATGCGCTAAGATGCAGTCATTTGATCCCTTGTAGTAAGTCTGAGGAGGGATGGAGCAAAATCACCATTTGCATTTGGCTGTGTCCAATGGTAGTGGCACATCCGTGGGTGCCAGTTCCTTGGCAGGCCTGAGGCTATTTCCATAATGTCTGCTCTGCATCAGACACCCTTTTGGATTTAGGAAGCACAAGTCTGTGAGAGCTGGGGTAGCTGTAACTACATAATATCTAGTTTGTTATACTCTACTAGGTGCAAGGGAAGTGTTAATCCTGTGTGTAATTGCTTGGCAGCAGGTGTTGCTGTGGTTCTTCTATAAAGTGTTTGCACCCAGGGGAACTGGCAGTTTTGAGTTCAACATCATCAGCATGTCAGATGCTTTGCTCTGTTCCTCCTGGCTGCTCTTGCTCAAGTTCTGGTCTCACACAGGGGGCTCCCCTGCTAAATGGTGTCCCTGGTGTTTCTGTGCAGGTGTGTCAGTGGGCAGCGCTTCACTGCGTTAGTGGAGCCAGCTGGAAAACCCATGGTTCTTGAAAGCTGTCACCTATGGTTTGAAACCTGTCTTTGTCCCAGCGTCCCCTTTGCATGCTGCCACCGCCTGCCCTCTCCAAATGGCGTTCATGGGGCGCACGGCTTCCAAGCAGCAGCCAGCGGCCTTGGACTCCTGCTGCTGAAGGCAGGTTGCTGTGGTATATGGACTGCCTGGCCAGGACAGTATTGAGTTACAGTCAGGCCCCTGCAGGAATGCAGGACCCTGCCAGTATGACCTGTTCAGATATCCCAACCAACAGCAGGAGCCATTGGCAGTCTTTAAACCAGATAGGTCAAGTTAATGTCACAGCGCACCTTTGCCAAAAGGAAGGCTTCTGAAAGTGCAGTCTGGGGGAGATAGCTGGATGTGTTTCTCCTGTCTGTTCTGTATTTTTCCATTCCTTTGTTTGATTGTTCCCTCCCACAGCTCAGCGCTAACCTGCTGAGAAAACATCAGGTTTTGGATGCTGGAGGGCAGTAGTAAAGCCCAGGTGAGCCAACCTTTTCACTGGTTGTTCAGATGGTCTTTTGGGGTTGTTGAAGCCCCTCGCTGTTACAGGATGAGTAACAAAATACAAACAGACCTCTGGAGGGCAGACAGCACTCAGCAAACAGCCCAAATAGAAGTAAATCCCTTAGGGAGTTCTGCACACTGAACAACAGTTTTCTCAGCTCAAAGATCAGGTCCTGATCAGCTGTCTGGGCTTGCCATTTGAGTAACACGAATCCTTGCACCAGCTCCCGTACAAGGAAACTTAATAAGCCACAGCTGTGCTTGGAGACAAAAGAAACAGATTACTAGGAGCTGAGTTCAGAGGTTTATTTCACAAGCATATGAAGAGTGACCCTGAAGGGTGCCTGCTTGCAGGAAAGCCCTGTCTGTGAGCTGGCCCGAAAGGCAAACCTGCTGTTAACAGCATCAGCACCCAGGTTGCTGGACTTGCAGCTGATCCAGTATAATCCATAGGCTAGGAAAACAATCTAGCACATCCTTAATATTAAATACTTGTGTGAGAGCTCAAAAGTCACTTGTATGCCCAGTTTCTGGTTCGTAGCTCCAGTGTGGGGTTTCGTTGTTAGACTGCAGGACTGTCTGTGCAGTCAGTGCTGGTTGCAGTTACTGAGAGTGAGCAAAGCAAGGGGAGCTGTCTGGCTTCAGCCAGCAGACCTGTAAACTGACTCCCAGCCTCGTTACCTCCCTTGCTCTGACACAGCCCTCTTCTTTAAGTCACATTCATTTACAAGCTTATAGCACAGGCAGGATGTGTGCAGAACATGCAAGCCATGGTAAAGAGCCCAGAAGATATTTGGGGATTGGTTAAAATATGATTTCTGCACTGCTTTCAGTTTCTTACTAACCAAGGGATGAATCTTTCTGAGCTGGATCCCGTGGTGAGCAGGGGAAGGGCAGCAGGCATTCCAAACAGTGTAATGAGAGAGAAGTTACAGTGAGAAGCTGTTGGCAGCAGAGGGCACAAACAATAACAGCAGCATATAGTTGACATGCACAGGATCGAAACTGGTAGTTTGCACTTGAATTAAATCAAATTAGTCTTGTTCTTTTATCCTTATGACTGTAGAAAAGGGGTCCTTTGTTTGATTTTTTTTAAGCTTCTTTTATTTTATTTGCTCTCTCTATTTTTTCTTAGTACCAGAAAATTGGATGCCACTTCATGAACTCAGTGGAATTATTTCCTTTGTTATCCCAAATAACAAAGCACCAAATACTCCAGCACCCAGGGATCAATGTGGTCAGTATTTCCACTGAGAAACTCTGTGAACCCCTAAAGAAATTCATAATGTCATTTCAACCCATTTCCTATCCTAATTCAGCTTTTTCTATACACGCTATGGTTGCTGAGTTTAATGGATTAGAAAATGCTATACAATGTATTGGGGTATTTGCATGCATCATTTGGCTGGAATTGGGAAAGCCGCATTAATGTTGCAGGCACGTTAGCAGAGTGATGGGATTCCCATTTTGCCTCAGCAGCAAGGATCTGTTCTTTCAGTGCAGGAGGGTGAGATCCAGCTCCTGAAAACTTCAACATGTCTGCAGGCAGCTCTGATGGGTGCAGCTGGAGGGGGGGCATCAGCTGTTTAACTGGGCTGCAGTGCAAATGGCTGTGTATCGTTAGGGTTTAAACCCTTTGTATTTGAAGTCTCTAATATTTGGTTACTCTAAAAGTATCATTCATAGTATCCTCAAGTATGTTTGCAGGTTTGGGAGCAGCTTTTTTCTTCGTCATTTCTCTGCGTGCATGTCAGTCACGTTAGTGGTGTCTTTTAGAAGGATGAACTGTGGCTCTTTTTCCCAAACTCTGGAGGAAGCAATGCCAATTTGCAGTTATCTGAATGTTGCTTTATTAAGGAAAAAACCCTGAGAAGGACTCAGCTCTTGAGGTGGTCACGTAGCAGCATAACTTGAAGGACTTGCACTGGATAGGATGGAGACCACTTTGCTGGGTGGAGTGGCTGAAGGCAGCAGATTCTGCTGTTGAGAGCAGGAGGGCTCCGGTTCTGTTTCCATGATGTTTGTGGTGTTAATCATAGTGATGATTAACCACTAAATGGTAGAGTTCTCTATTTTTGGTGAAGTCAGGAGGGGGGTCAGTAAAACTGCTACCTTGGACTTCCGGAGGGCAGACTTTGAGCTGTTCAGGACACTGGCTGGCCTCCACTGGGAGGCAGTCCTGAAGGGCAGAGGAGTCCAGGAAGGCTGGGCACTCTTCAAGAAGGAAATCTTAAAGGCTCAGGAGCAGACCGTCCCCATGTGCCCAAAGATGATCTGGCGCAGAAGACCGGCCTGGCTGAACAGAGAGCTGTGGTTAGAGCTCAGGAAGAAAAAGAGGGTTTATGACCTTTGGAAGAGGGGTCAGGCCATGCAGGAGGATTATAAAGATGTTGGGAGGCTGTGCAGGGACAAAATTAGAAGGGCCAAAGCTCAACTGGAGCTCAATCTGGCTACCGCTGTTAAAGACAACAAAAAATGTTTTTATAAATACATAAATACAAAAACGAGGACTAAGGAGAGTCTCCATCCTTTACTGGATGCGGGGGGAAACTTAGTGACAAGAGATGAGGAGAAGGCTGAGGTGCTTAATGCCTTCTTTGCCTCAGTCTTTAGCAGCAAGACCACTTGTTCTCTGGGTACCAGCCCCCTGAGCTGGTGGAAGGGGACAGAGAGCAGAATGTGGCCCTAATAATCCANGGAGGGAGGACACGGGAAACTACAGGCCTGTCAGTCTGACTTCAGGGCCAGGGAAGCTCATGGAGCAGATTATCTTGAGTGTCATCCCTGGAGGTATTCAAAAGACATGTAGATGTAGAGCTTACTGACATGGTTTAGTGGAGAACTTGGTAGTGTTAGGTTATAGGTTGGTCTGGATGCTCTTGGAGGTCTTTTCCAACCTAAATGGTTCTGTGATTCTGTGATGAACAGGAAAGCCCCAGTGCTTACTACTCTTCTCTCAGAGCAAAGGGACAGGTCAAGGGGGCACCCACCTGAGGTTGTTATTCTTTTTTGTTTGTTTTGTTTTGTTTCTGAACAGGAGAAAACCACTCCTCCTGGAAGCACTGAGAATATTGTGGAAGAGATTGGTGAGTTGGGCCAAACTCTGAGATTATGGCCAGAGAAATCTTTCTCCCATGCAGTTATTTGCTTTTGCCATGTCAACCAGGAGTGAGGGGGAAAACACTCCTGGCTTTGCCATCTCATGCATGAATATCTGTACTCCCAGTCAAATATTCAGCTTTTTTTTCCTAATTAGCACCCAGAGTCCAGTTGCGAGTGCTGTGTATTACCTGCTAGGCAAGTGGGCATTTCCCTGCAGCAAGTTTTTGAAGGAAAGCAAACCTACAGGGAAATCAAACAAAGAGCCATCCTGGGGCATTGGTTTCACGAGGGTTTCACATGCCAAGAGACTGTTCTCCTGAACACTGTGTTTATGCCTATAGGGCTCTGAAAACGGGGTCTGTAACTAGAAGATGCTCCCTGTCCCACTGGCCTAGCAGATAGTCTGCAAGAAAGTGTGGCACTGCAGCTGGCATGCTCAGCCTCACAGCACCACGTGTGCTCTGGAGGATGCTCTCTGGCCATGCCTGAAGTCACGCTTACCAGCTCACATACAAAAGGGAGAGTGTGGTCCTAGCCCTGACCCATCACAGCCAGGGACTCCTCAGAGAGCAGATGGGAGAGAGGGTCTGGATATTTTCAGTCTTGCCTTCCTTTTCCTCCCATTGGTCTCCTCCAGCCATCCACCCCAGCTGGCGGCGGCTGCAGCCATGCCACCAGCTCCACCAGCACCAACTCAGTAGCACCCCAATGCCCAGCTCTGCCTGCCCAAGGAGACCTGGCTCTGAAACTCTTCCCTAAGCTTTTTCCTCTCAGCCTGATTTGCAAATATGTCATTGACTTCAAAACCAAATTTTATATTCTGCCCTTACAAACTGATCCTTCCTTCATGTGAAGGCAGTGACACCAGAAGTTGAGTCTTCACAGACAGAGCTGGTCCAATGAAGGAGGGTTTTGACAGGATGAGAGCTGAGTGGGGCTCATGCTTATCCCAGCCCATCCGCAATCAGTGGGTTTCAAAACAGCCTTCAACAAAATCTGGTTGACAGCTGCTTTTGGTGGCAGCTTTTGGAAGCTTTACATGGTTTGTTGCTTATATCCACAATTGCAGCAAGTATTTTTGAACAAAACAAAATAATTAAATCCATGTTTTGTTTTACAAGAAATCTTCTGTTGCCAAAAGATAAACATTTATCAGTAACAAGATAATCTTAGTGCAGATTCTGTTCTCACATGGAAAATATTTAAACCTTTCCACCTCCAAATCTACTTTTGTCTCCCTTACCTTCCACCCAGATTTGGTTGTTCCCCCTTAACTTTCGTGGGAAAAAGGTGACTCCCACTGGACCCCTGCACTTGGCATCGTATTTTTGGGGGTATGTTCTAGATAGACACAGTCACTTGCAAATAAGAGCATTGCCTATGCAAGTGTTTAAATACTTATGTAAGGTTAAATACTTAGTCCTATTGTGAACATCCTTGCAAATGCCTGCCTTTGGTTTGCAGTACCTATAGAGGATCTTCAAATCCCAAGAATTCACTCACCAAAGGCTTACTGAAGAAACAGCTCTCAGATCTGCTAGGCCATGTGTTGGATGATTTGACCAGCTCTACAGCAATTTAGTATTGTGTGTGTTGAAGGGAAGGAAGCCTTCATAATTTTAGTTTCCTCTGTTTTATCACACACAGGTAAAGCCACTTCACCCACTTCCTTCCTTATTATGTATACCCTACAGATTTGTGTTTGGAAACCACAGCTTATTTATATACATACTTATGCTAAATGCACACACACACATTTAACATAATAAGTATGTATACCATTTCACAATGGTGAAATGTGTGTGCAACACAAAAAGCACAGGCACAGATTTTCAGTTCACCAGCTGGCAAGGAAGGGACTGAACAGCAACGAGCTGATGGCAACTGTCCAAAGAGGGAGTCATTTCTGGCCATTTTGTGTTTTGCTCTTCTGTGCTGTCTGAACCAATGTGAGAAATCCAGCAGGTGAAGCACTTCCTAAGAAAGAAGGAAGGATGGCTTCAGATACTAAAAGAAGGTATGCTGCATTCATGAAGCCAGCTTTGCTGGCCAGCATGGAGGAGAAGGTAGGCCAATAGTGTGGCCATGAAGCCATTTGGAGACCATTGCTTCTGTGTGGGCACAAAGGCAGTGATTGTGCTGGAAGCCAGTGACTCCCTTGTACTGGCTGTGTGGGGCCAGGTACAATCCTTGTTGCAGAAGCCCCTCCTGGTTCTTGGAGAGTGCATTAGCTATGGTCTCCTGTGCTGTGCAGAGGTTGTGATCTTCAAGAGGTCAATGTGCTGGGTTTCCAAACATACTACTCAAAAAGAGGTACCAAGATAAAAAAAGTATAATCAAGCTTGAGAGGATAAAGGCATTTTCAACCAAGGAAAGAGGGCCTCAGTATAGCTTTCAGGACTTTTATATGAGATGCAGCACTCGGGGGTGCCATTCCTAATCTCCCACAGCACTTAATCCCCACCAGCAGCTATTACCAGACAATCTCCTGCAGGGCCTACTGAAGATTGCAAGGAGCTTATCAACAGAGGTATATCTTTCTTTGTCCTGCTTCCAGAGCAAGCGGTTCAGGAGACGGTAGACACAGATCTCTATGTGAGGAGAAGACAGCGCCCGACTGCTTCCAGGAGATACCGTGAGGGTCACCGGTAAAGACAGTTCTCCATGGGCACACTTGTTTTGGCTGTAGTTGTCCTTGTCACCTCCTTCCTGTCTTTTCTTGCTCTTCTGGACTCTCTTTCTGCTAAGCTCAGCCATGTCCTTAATGGGTTGGGGTGAGAGGACAACTGTTGGCAGCTCCCGTGGTGTTGGTGTCTCTGTGGGGGAGGTATTTGGTGGCCCTGGGGCAGGGGGCGTTGCTGCAGGAGGCAAAAGCAGCCGCAGGAGTGGGCTGGGGAAGGGCGAAGCTGTGAATATGGGGGATGTAGAGGAACACAAAATAGTCCTGAGACGCTTCTCCTCCTTTAACGTGGGGCAGGAGCTCTGGCCATGAGAAGAGATGAGGAGGAGGTAGTATCATTTTCTTCCTTGGCATGGGCCAGTGAAGAGAGTTTTTCAGGAGTGGCCCAAATTGGCTGACATGTCAGCAAGGGCCCTGCATGGCTTCCATCATTCACTGTGTGTTTCTGGGGACAGGACAGTATCTTGTTTTGGGAACCTCAGTGGAAATGGAGGGGTCTTTCCCAGTGTGTTGTCTCTGGGTGGCAGCTGAGCCCTTGATGGAGCCCAGAGTCTGGCCAGCATCCTAATGGGCTGCAATGGCTGTGCCAGGTAAGACCCTGGACACAACATTGTAGCTTGGTCTTGCACTGTCTGAGCTGTCCTTAGTCACTGTGCAGAGATGCTGGGAGTTATGCTTTTGAGACAAAGAGGAAAGGTTTTATTTCTGTGGCAAAACCCCTGCACTGCAGACTCGTCTATCAAAATCAGCCGTGCTGATAGACTAGAGCTGAACAGCCATGTTACAGTGGGCTCAGTCCAAAGTTCACCATGACCTAAGTGTCAGGAAAGGAAGAAATTGCACCTATGGAAACTCCGTGTGGGCTCTTACATCCAGGCAACTATCTGTCTAGTTTCCTAGCCACTTCAGGAAAAAGGAGGAGAGCAAGTGGGATATAGGGTTTCTGCAAAAAAAAATCATCTTTTTATGTTGTCCAGCCACTAAAAAGCACCTGCTTGGGATTTTTTCCTCTCTGTTTCAGCGGTCAACGCTTGCACACTCAGAGAACCTTTCTATAATCCACAGCTTGGGGGAGCTTGGTTTCACACAGCCACTGCATTAGTGCTCTCTGTCTGGTGTAATGCACGGTGTATAGATGAATGTATGTGCATATATAGATACATGTGTACGTATTCATCTAGAACATCCTTTGCTCACTTCCACCTGCTTTAGCACACGTTAATTTGTGTGGGTTTCACAAACTAAATGCAGTTGAAGGTAGTTTACATATGCACACTGATTGTTAGGTACTCCCACGTAGGGATATTTGTGATGCATTAGCTGTATACAATATATTATGTCATATACAGCATGTATTGTGTGTATGGTATGTATATGTAATGACACAGTTTAACCTTGCTTTGTCTCTGCAAGGTAAGTCATGCCAAATCCTGTCACAGCAATTTAGAGCTGACACAGAGTCCCTAAGCATCAGGTTATCTTGACAGCTGAAGTAACCTTCCTCAGGCACGCAAAGTATCTGCTAGTTTATAATTAGAGCCCTTTCCTCAGCAGCTGCACCAGTGCAATGCCAGTTCAGAGGAAGGTGGAGAGGGGGGAGGAGGGTTGCTCATTCCTCGTAGGTGTGGGACCCTTGTCAGTAACGTCAGCCACGACCCGCCACATTGGAGAGAAGGCAGCTCGGTGTGACCTGCTTCCCCAGGGCTCTGCTGCTGGCAAAACCATGTCCTGGTCACAGTGCTGAACCTCAGCAGACAGCAAGGGCCTGGCTCTGCGACTCCATTGTGGAGACACTCAGCCGGTGCCCAGGAGTGGGCAGACGTTCAGGCAGTTTCCCCTTCTTGCCTTGAACACGCAGTAGAAAGAGCATCAGACTCAGAGAGCCCATCTCGCAGGAGCTAATAAGCGGGGAAGAAGACATCCCTTTCTGCCACGGTTGCCTGTAATTGAAAGCAAGAACTTCTCATGCTTCCCAGAGTCAAGGCATAGGTGCATGTTTTGACCCCCTTTGAAGTAGGTGCAAATGTCCAAGCACTCACTGGACAAACAGTTTCATCTTTTCATAGCTGAAATGCTCTTCAAGAATGGGCACTGGGCCCCTGCATGCTGGAAGGGCCTTTGACAATCTGATCTGCTGTGGCTGCTGGTTTGCTCATCTGTACTCTGTCACAGCTCAACTCTGGTCTCAGTTCATTCCACTGTAAAGTCCAGCTTGGGATATTGAAGTCATTTGGGTTTTACACCACTGCAAAGAAGATGAGAGTTCAGGCTGGAGCTGTCGGCGTACAGAGAGCTCTGCAACTGGATTGACAAACAGCAGTCAGGTTGAGCTGATTCTCCTCTCTGTCCTTACCTTCCCCTGTACAGCAGTATAAATGGGAGCATCACCCCAATCCAGCCTGAGCATCCCCAGGCTTCTCTGATACCCTGAGTAGTGATGCCGAGCAAGTGGCTGATGCAGGAAGCCTCCTGCTTTGGTCTCCCATGTCCTTGATCTGAGCTGTGTCCTCAGGCCATAAGCAACATTAGCGGGTCTTACCTGCAAGCACTGGGCTGAAGGACCACTGCTCTACCCTAATGAAAGTGTCCTCCCCTGCAAGGGTGACACCACTATTTTGTTTCTCCTCTTGGTTCACGATGCAGTTGTCTTCCCCTCACTGACTGACTGTGTGTTTTTGTTTTGTTATTTTCTTGCAGGCCTGAAGCAGCCATCCAGCCTGAGACCGACGATACTTAGAGCAGTTGCTGGTAAGTGTCCTCACTTGCTGCCTGTTTTATGTAGCTCCATCAGCTAAAGGGGTTAGGTGGCCACAGCTTGTGACACCCATCTGCTGTGGTCATTACATGCGGCTGTTCTGTCAATCCCCCGTGTCCATGGATCAAGAAACAAACGGTCACTGAGAAAGGCCATCTCTCCTCCCTACTTCCTCCACTGCCCTCTGTCCACACTGCCCAACTCCAAGGAGTCCCCTGGGGAGCACCGCAGGCCATGAGGGCTGGTCTGATGTCCTGAGCTCAGGCTGTGCTTCCTATTACACCAGAAGTCCCAACAGGCTTGGGGTCCCATTGCTTTTTCCTGGCCTGCATGTTATTGCCTCCGTGCCTGGACACTTCCAGAGAGGAGGACTGAGGGTGATCCCATCTCTTCTCTGCCCGCATTGCCCCACCACTGCAAGTTTCCTGCCTCAGTCTCATGTTTTATGTGGTTTCCATGGGTATGAACTTGTTACCAGTTTGAGACTATCTTGGCCCTGCTGAGATACAGCCTGAACCTCTCTAAACAATGCAGAGCTGCCAGAGGTGTTGCTGCCTGCAGGACTTTCCAGAGCCATTTGAACCAGCTGCTCACTCACTTGAAATGGCTGCAGTTGCATTCATCCAGTGCCCAGTGAGCTCCCACTCATGGCCCAGCAAGGGGCCAAGAGATGGTGAAAGCTCCTGTGTTTGTCAAGGTGACCAGAAATCCAGAAATGGCCTCTGTCTCTATTGCCATTATTGTCATCTGCCTTGAAGTGAAACTAGCCCTGTGGTGGATGCTTGCTTCTGGAGGGCAATTGAGGTGCACACCAGTAGTGTCCAGTACCATCAGAGTTGCCTCTGGGATCTCCCTGGCCTCCTGCTAATAATCCAAAAGGGGCAGGTTTTCTGTAAGACCCGAGTTATAGCTGTCAGACCTTGTAGGAGTTTTGGGTGCCATGTGGCATCCACAGTGGAACCAGACACCTATGTTTAAGCACCTAAATTGTGCCCTGGTTTCATCACATTTCCCATATAGGCTTGCAAATGACATTTGTCTTGTGTGCATGTGCTCTGGGCATTGTAGGAAAAAGGACTGTCCTTCCTCCACCATTGTAGAGATCCCAGCAGTCTGCTGCTGGTGGACAAGACTGGGAAAAGAAAGGGAAGGGAGAAGAGAAAGCAGAGTCCATGGACTGGGAGAGAAGGTCCTTCTCTGATGCACTCAGCACCAGCATTGCTGGGTTTGCTTTCGTACCAGGGCATGTCCCGTCAGTGCTTACTCCTGCTCCTCCTCCTGGAGTCTCTGTGTACTTCCCACTCCTGCATTTTGTGTCTTTGGGAACCATCTTCAGTCTGGCCTCATTCGCTTTCCTTCTGTTCCCCAACAGCTCCAGCTTCCATGGTGTGTGGTGGCAGCTTGCAGAACTTAGTGGCATCGCAGCCTTCCTGGAGGAGACCTGGAGAGAACCAAAGGGTCTGGTGGGGTGGGAAGGGATCAGGGCATCTTTATGGGAGTACCTGGGTGAGGGGAGGATGAACACTTAACATTGCAGTTCTACTTTGGGTAGGGCAAAAAGCTTTCCCTGTGCTGAGGTTGGGTCAGGTACATTTGCTGTTTCTTGAGAATAAACACCCCATCTTGTTTCTACAGCTGCAGTCTTAATTTGATCAGAAATTCACTGGCTGGAGACTGCTGCTCCACATCAAGCCCTTCCCTGCTCCTCTTAGCAGCTACAGCTTCCCGCACAGCTGGTGGGCCTGGTAAGCACCACTCGACACTGAGAGAAAAAGGCAATGCCTAAAAATAGAAGGCAGAATCTCAAGAAACACCAAATGATTTGGCCTGCCCAGTTTATTTTGAGTACACCACTGCAGTAAGTGCCCGTTTCAGGCACTTTGCAGAATGCGAAGCTATTCCATGACCTGAGAACTGCTGGCATTTATAGCTGGTAGCTGCCTGGCCTGACCCTTCTGGCTGAGTTGAGATGGGGTTTGCACAAACACTGGTGACACCAGGGCCTGGCAGCACTTCCCACTGTTGAGGGGTCCAGACTGAAGCTGTTGCCTGCTGCTTTGGTTCAATATCTGTAAACTGAGAGAGTAGCCAGAGAGCGCTGGGGCTGAGCACTGGAGCAGTTCTTTGGAGCGTTTTCCCTTTTCAAATCCCCCTCCCACATGGCAGCGCTTGGAAGTCAGAGGAACTGGACGTGACCAGTGACACTGGTAGGCAGTGGCAGAAGCTCAGTGTGGAAGAAGAGTAAATACAGCTGGTAGAAACGCTCTAGGTGCTGATCCATCATGTGTAACCCGCTGTACCCCATCCACTGGCTTTTTCAGTCCTTTTTTTGCAGTTTAAAGACTGCCCCCAAATACCTTGTAGTACTTGCTCAGTGCACTGTACCTGCAGTGAGTATTTTACATCCTTGGGCTTTTTGCCCTTGTGCCATGGTCAGGTGGGCTGGGAGGAGAGCCTTCCCAAAGGCTGCTGGGGGATGCTCCTCTGGGACAGGCTTGGAGGTAGCAGTCTCTTCTTTGTCCCCTCACTCTCCTTGGCTTTACTGGGCTGAGTTTCAAGTCCTACTCCGAGCATTTACACTTAGCACAGGTGGGTAGAAGGCGAGAAATGCACCCCGCAGCTGGGCTGGATGTGAGATCTGTTTTGGGAACTCCTCTGCTGTTTAAACAACGCTGCTGTTGGACTCCTGGGCTCACAGACAGGCACATGAAGGAACATTTGCTAACTGCTCCTTAGCCATAGTCCTTTTGTTGGGACAGGTACCAGTGAGATCACATGGGAAGCACAGTACCAATGAATTTAGTCTGCCAAGAAAAAAAAAACAAACACCTCTCTGCAGATCTCTCAATTCATGGCCATTCCAGCTAGCAACGGGGGAAGGAAGAAAGTTGAAGTGGATAAATAGTGAGGATTTCCTCAGGATTTCATCTAGAGTGGATGCAGGTGAGCAGCATAAATGTGCTGAAAATAGCCTCCAAGCAGACAATGGCTGTCAGGGTCACCCTGTGTTTGGTGCTGTCCTTCCAGGCAGGATCCTGGTGGCATACAAAGCCTGCAGGGGAAGGCTGCAGCTCCTGGAGCTCTGCCCCAGTTCCCCCACAGTCTTCCCAGACCCTGACATCTCATTCTAGGGGTGGAGAGCATCTCCTGGCTGGGTGGTATAAAATTCTGCCTGAGGACTTCACATTGCCCCCCCAGTGGGTACATACCCCCATCACTCAAGCAGTAAATGTCCGATATCTCTCAGCCTGCAAGGGATAGGCCGGCAGTTCCAAAAGTGTTTTGCTGGAAGCAGCAAGGAGGTCTCCAGATTCAAGAGGGCAATGCATGTTAGACTTGCTTGCAGCAGTAGCCTTAGAGGCAGCACGCGCTAGGTGAGAGGTATCGCAACAGCCTGCAGTGTAGAGTAGCAATAACATGGAAAGGTCCTTTTAACTGCAGAGGAGCTCAGAGATGCCTGTGCTGTGGCAGCAGCGCAGGCGTTTGGGCAGTGCTGCTCCCCGCACAGGCTCAGACTACAGCAGCTCCTCCACCTGCTCCACAGAGGGAGGTAGGTGCCCCGCGCAGACATGGCCAGGCTCAGCTCCCCATGGGCTGGGGCACAGCCCAGGACCTCGCACTTCCCACGGCCGCGTGGGCACAGTTGGAGCCTGGTGCACAGCGCAGCAGCGTCAGCCTGGGGGATTGGGTACAGCTGCACTCTGCCAGGCTGGCATTGCTTTGGGGCTGCCTGGAGGTCTCCTAAGGCAGCCTCCAGCAACATGTGTGTGTGTGTGTCTGCGTGTGCAGCAGAGTCAGCTCGTTCCTTGTACAAACCACGAGTGATCAGAGCAAAACCAATAAACACTGAGCTCTTAGTGCCTCCTGCCTGCTTTAACCTGAGTCTCGTTGCCCATTTCTTTGCTTCACCTCCCCACGCCCTCTCACTGCTCCATGTGCCTGCTGGCATCTCAGCCAAAGCCACCTGACCAGCACAACAGGGCACCCATGGCCACATCTGACTGTCTGGACATGGTGGCCACAGCTGACCAGCTGGACACGATGCCCGTGGCCACAGGGAGCCCCTGCACCCCCCGGTGCAGTGCTGAGCACCCACTACTGAGCACACAGTCGTTATCACCACAGCCACCATCCTGGGCCTGGCCACACCCCTGCCATCCTTGCCACCCCACGGCAAGGCCCATTTGCTGAGGTACAGACCAGCTGTGCTCCAAAACCCTACCGAAGCAGCTTCCTCTGTTGCGGGTGTATTTTTGACACTAGAAAAACGTGCCCTTGCATGCCATCTGAACTGTCCATGTTTTTCCTGCCATTAATAGCCCCAACCGACAAGAGCTTATTCAGAATATGGGCAGGAAATATGTTCTGACAGCATGGTACGTTTTCCTAATGAAGTGGTTAAAGGTTTTGCATGGCTGCAGACACTCAACCGATGGAGCTCTGCCTCAGCAAAGCTGCGCCATGCTGGATGCTGTACTCTGTGTACGCTGGAGGGCAGAGACACAGCCATGTCCGGACAGCAGGTCACTCCCGAAAGCAGTGAGAGCTCAAGCTTTCCTCCTTATGCTATGTCCCAGGGGTGCTCGGCGCTGCCGGCCCACATACCAGCAAAGTGAACACAAAGAGAATTGGGGCATCAGCAACAGGGCCCAAGTACATCAGCCGTGAATGGGACACGAGCAGGAGGTCCTGCGCCATCACCCCGGGCCCTCTGGCTCCCAGCCGTCTGGAGCAGCTGGCAGGAGACCTACCACCAGTTCAGTCCCCAGACTGCCCTTGTTCTGCCTCCCCACAGCTGTGGGCTATGGCACGGCAGGAAAGGGCCTGGAGGGGAGGAAGGAGCTTTCTGAGTGCCCAGGCTGGGCAAAGCAAGCGCTAGGCCAAGCACTCGGCGGAGGCAGGGGTGCAGGGAACGTGGAGTGGGCTGAGACCCACTGCAGGCGAGGCCAGGAGTCCTGACTGCGATTGTGCCATCCGGGTCCAGAAAGGGATGAGTCAGGGCCCCTTGGGTAAGGGTGTTTCCCCTCCCAAACAGCTGTCCACCACCCTTTGTAGTTCAGGAGCCTCATGACTGCATAAACATAATGTCTCCAAAATCTGATAGTTAAACTGAATAAATTCTGTCAGGGAGAATATAGGCTTATAGTAGAGAAAGTGGAGATATTGTGCGGGTCGGGGACAGCTCTCACACTCAGCTCAACTCCTCGTCACTGCGTAGTGCCCCAGCAGCCAGTCAGATGAGCCAAACACTGCCCTAGGCCCCAAGGAACATTTGAGGGCAGCATCCTTCCCCTCGTGGCTCAGCCTCTTCCCAGAACAACTGCAGCTCTGGTAAAGACACAGGCGGAGGCAGCCCTTCTGGCAGAGCTTCCCCCTTGCGCTGGAGCCCTGGTTTCCAGTTACAAGAGGGAGGAAAACACCCGGCTGCTGAGTCACGAGCAGAAGCCCACATTTGGCCCTGCAGCAGGAGCAGCTTTGTCAACTGGGTGTTCAGCAGCGAGCAGGACGTGCTGCTCCCAGCAGCCAGCTCACCCCACTGAGCCCCTGGGCCCGCTGCAGCAGGGCAGTAACCACAGGCCTCTCCCAGCAGGGAGACCCAGGGAAGGGGCCTGGGCAGCCCCACAAGGAGGCCTGGGGAAGCAGGGCCCCAAAGTTGGTGGGGAAGAGGAGGAAGGTCAGGCCTGCCCCTTGCCAGGGAGCAGGGTCCCAGCACAACCTGCGGGGGGCCCAATGCTCCCCCCAGCCAAGCAGCAGCATCTGCTCTTCCCTCCACAGCTGGACAGGCTGGGTGCCAGCTGCTGCACAGTGGAGACACAGCGCCAGGGTGCAGTGGCTTGCGGAGGCCGCAAGGACCAGTCCCACAGGAAAGCTCTGCTGCTGCCACCAGAGCAGGCTGGGCAGGGCCACCCGGTACTGCCGCAGAGCCCTCCAGCTGCTGGTTCACACACCGAGCCCGGTGTGAGTAGAGACACGTAGAGCTCTGGCAGCGCTGGCTGGGGAGTTCATCGAGGTGCGGGAGGCAGCTATACAACAGCTGCACATCCATCCATCCATCCATCCATCCATCCATCCATCCATCCAGAAGGAGAGGGGCCGGGAAGAGCCAGAAAAGGAGCTTCTGGGACACGTGGACGAGCGAGCTTATTTGGGGGATGGAGCCTTGTCAATGGCCGTCAGAGA
>VXAA01002817.1:112089-137135 GCA_013399115.1 Anseranas semipalmata
CCTGCCCCGCAGCTTGACCAGCTCTGGGGTCCCTTCTTTCCCGCTGTTTTCTCTCGTTTCTTGTGGCTTTCCTTCCGTCTCGCGTACACCCCCGGACGGGAGCTCCCCCTTCTTTCTCTGTCCTGAAACTGAAATGGGGAGAGAACATGGAAATAGGGCACCCGTGAGGATGGGCTGCAGGAGAAGGGAGTAAAGCTTCTTTTGCTTCAGATGCTGGGCAGGACCAGGAGTCTGCCAGGGGGGATGCTAATAGTGATTTTGTAGAAGAGCTGTTCCTGAATGGGAAAGGAGACGTTTTTGGTACCAAGCACCTGACAGACGAGAGGGCAGCTCTGGGGCTGGTCCCGTGCCGTGGAGGCACAAGGCGCACGTGCTTCTCAGTTTTGTGTAGCCAGAGAGCAGGGGAGGCTAAGGGGTCCCTGGCACAGCAAAACGGGAGGGCATTCAGGGGCAGAGCAGCTCACTGTCACCTCTCCATCAGGGTCTTTTGTGGATCACATCAGCTTCATGCTTTGGAGTTACCGTAGTTTCTTCCCATTTGTCCTGGGCTTGGCCCAGGTGTCAGCTTTCAGCACGCACAGCGCAGCTTGCTCTGGTGGCAGCGATAAACTGGGCCAGACTGGCTCGCTCGCTGCTGCTGTCAGTAGCCGAGGCTGTGCTGCCATGGTCCCACTGCAGCTGGCACTTCAATTACAAGGATTGCAGGCATCCACCCACACAGGAGTCACCCCTTTGACTCAGCCACGTTCTGAAGGAGCTGGAGGGTTAGGTGCGCTCCTCACCCATCGGCCCTGAGTGGATGTGTCCCCACAGCACACGGAGGAAACCTCCACGTGTCCAATCTCAACTGGATGGGGGGCTGGACTGACACAGAGGCTGCACAGAGTTCACCCAAACTCTGCAGGTGATGGTACAGCTGTTCATGGAAACCTCTGTAAGTGGGAGAACAAATTTCATTTTTTTTCCCAAGCATCTTCATTTGTCAGTTTCACACTGCTTACTCTTCAGACCTGGCTTCAGAAACGATCGAGTCGTGCTCTTTCTCACTGAGAAATCCATATGGGCAAATGCTGCTGCAGATCCTGTGGGGCGTGTTGCTGATACACGCGCGGTTCTCCCGATCCCTCGGCTGCATCTGCCAGAGCTGCGGCAGGGCTGAGTTTGCGTGGTGGTCGGTGGGGCTGCCCTGTGGCAGATGTGACAAAATTCAGCCACAGCCATCTGTCCTCACCTGGATGGGTACTGTCATCTTTAGTGCTATTTTGTGTTAATTCCCATGGAATAAATTGGACTCAGGGAAACAACTATTAACAGACACCATGCAACATTAAATGTTCACGCAGATCTCAGGGCTTTGAACGCTGAAAATGGCTGGCTTGTCCCATTGCAGTCACTGTTATGAATCTTGATAAACCTCTGAAGAAACACAGGGAGGAAAAATTAGAGATGTCCACACATACTGGGGCTTTAAGTGCATTAAATTGCACTGGTGTGTTTCTGTGTTTCCTAACTAGTCGTCCGCCCNGAGCTGAGCTGGGAAATCCTTGTTCAAACCGTATCTTTCTCAGTCCGATTTTTGCAGGACTGCTGCTTTGCTTTGCAAACCGGAGCTCCCTAGAGAAGTGCCTCTTCCAGTGCCTCTTCCAGTCAGCATCCAGGCCAGAGGCCTTGTCTTGCTGTCCAGCAACGGCCCAGTGGCAGTGGTTTCTTTCTGTGCTGTTGGTGGCTGTCAGAAGGACAGGCCGGTTCTCTTCTACATCTGAACTGAAACAGAAATCCCAGCTATTGTCATGGGAGATATCTGGCTGGTTGGATTGGTGGTGCTTGTGTACATCTGTTTTCCCAAGGCTGCTGCCCAGAATCTCATAAAAAAAAACAGGGACCAGACAACTGAGCATACCCTCTTGATTAACGAAGTCAATGCTGACACCCCAGGAGAGGACACTTCTGAGTTTGTGGAGCTGTATCACACCAGTGGTCAAATGTCCCGTTTGGATGGCTACTATCTGGTTTTCTATAATGGCAATGGAAACCAAGCTTACAAAGTTTTGAATCTCCAGGGCAGGGTTACTAATGGCCAAGGGTTCTTTCTCATCGGCTCCTCTTCTGTGAACCCTGCAATCGTTATTCCTAAGAACACTATCCAGAATGGCCCTGATGCGATCGCTCTATACTATGGAAAAGGGAACTACAAGGAAGGCATGAGCGTCACGAATAACGGACTGGTAGATGCCTTGGTCCATAAGACTAAGAAGACAGACAGAGCAGATACACTGGTCAGTGTACTGACCCCTGGCAGAGATGCTTTGCTGGAGGACTCCACCTTCAGGACTACAGATGAGTCAATAGAAAGGTGCCGTGGGGCAGATTCTCAGTGGATCTTCCAAGTGGCTATGCCTACCCCGGGCACAGACAACCACTGCATCCTGACTTCTCAGCTGAACGCATCTGCTGTCCTCATCAGTGAGGTCCATGTTGCCTCTTCTTCTGAAGATTTTGAGTTCATAGAGCTTCAGGGTCCCCATTCCACTATGCTGAGGGACATCATCCTGGTGCTGATTGATGGTCGGACCAAAGACATTTATTTCACCATGGACGTTTATGGCAAAACCTCATTGGATGGGCTTCTTCTGATCGGTCCAGCACAAAGCAAAACCCCAGGTAAGCACTGCACTTTGATGGCTACCTCAGAACTGGGAGAGACATCAGCCAAGTTTAGGGATGGAGGATGCTGTGTTTTTGCATTCTGATAGATCAGTGAAGACGTGAGCTCAGTACTCAGTGGCAGATAAAAGAGCTAATAAAATAGTGGAAATTATTTGAAAAGGAATTCCTTAAAGCAAATTAAATATTAGAAATTATTAAGAGGAGAAAAATGGAGGTCATATTTTATGCCACTTTATAAAATCATTATTTGCTTGCATCTTGTCTTGTGTGGTACAATGTCTTAATCTCATGTCTTAAAGATATATTAGGACTGGAGAAATTCAGAGAAGGTCAGGAAGGATGGTCAGTGCTCTGGAAATGCTTCCGCAGAAGAAGCAACTAAGTATGCTAACACTCCACAGCCTAGAAAAGGGAAAGCTTAGGAGGGCCATGACAGACGTTTCAGAAATGGGAGCAGCCTGAAGAAGATGGGCAGGGATCATTGCTTGCTCTCTCATCTGGTACAAGAACTAAGGGGCATCAGAAGAAGCTAGAAGGAGGTGGTTTCAGGACAAGCAGGTGAGGGCGGTGTGCCTCACAACAGAGGCAGAGTTGCTCAGACGAGGAACCCTGTGGAGGTTGGAAGTTCACAAGTTCTCATGGGGAAACTGGGCAGGTTCATGAAAGAGTCAGTCCTGTAGATTTGCTGAATACACACAGCTGCATTCATCTGAGAAGGTTTCTGAGCTAGAGTCAGACACAGACAGCGTTCAGGAGGAGTATCTTGTGTGTTTGTCCTCATCTTCCCCAGATACCTGGGTATGGTCAAGGTCGGTGGGAAGTGAGCTTCCGCTCTGACCTGTCCTGGTGTCCTCGGGCACTGCCTGGGGATGTGACGCGTTATACCAGCTTGGACAGAGGTGTTGGGAGGGAGCTGGCTTGTGCCAGTCTCTGGAGAAGGCTGTGCTGGGGGACACCATCCTGCTGCCAGCCAGCCCAGCCATACCATGTCCCTGTGGTGTCCCCTTCCCCACGTGTGGCTTGGGGTCACTCCCAGCAGACACGGGCTCTCCCCCCGACAAAGCAGGAGGGCTGTTCTCTTGCTGTGCCATGTCCCGGCTGTACGACGCTGCCCTCACTGCTTCCTCCCAGCACTTCCAGGCCACGAGAGGAGGAGGAAACGTTTCATTACTTTGGGCACTCAAAAGAAGATGTTGGCGCCTGGAAGCACTGACTCTGCAGATGTCTTGTGCAATTCACTGACTCACGATTTCTGAGTCAGGGCGTGTGTTCCTCTCTCACAAATCTGGTTCTCATTTGCAATTCATTAAGTACACAGAACTGCTGTTTCGGAGTCAGCAGATGGGATGCTCAACAAAGCCAAGCAAAGCTCAGACGTGCTGCGCAGGATGGGGGAAGCTGAAGCACTCTGCACTGAGGTTTGCTCTCTCTGCAGCAGCTCCCCAACATGTTTCACGCCCTCGTGCTCAGCGGCTGCTCACGGCACCAAGTGCAGGCACTGCTGGCCTTGCTCCGTGGAGCAGGAGGAAGAGCGGCTGCGCGGTTGCTCACAGCGTGAGCAAGAGATGAGGAGAACAGCGAGATGAGGAGAAATCCCACTCTTTAACATTGCCTGCATAGCAGCAGCAGACAAAAATACTTCTGCAACTATAGCATTTTTTTGGAAGTGGTTGAGAACCTTTTTCAAATTCAGACTGCCCCAGATAATCCCTTAGCACAAAGAGAAGAGCCAGTTCTCCATTTGGGCTCTGCTTTTCTCACCAGAAAAGCTGCTTTGCTTGTTCCTCGGCGGCTGTCCGCAGCTGGTAGGCTTGGGGGGCTCCAAGTGGCATGAGGGCACAGCCAGCTGCAGGCTGAGTGGGACATTTCTGGGCATGGAGTTTCACTGTTCCTTGAGGCTCCATCAGGTCAGCAAGGTGACTGGAGATGCGCTTTGGCATTATTTTTTTTTCCTATGGGGCTTTATTGAGATGTCCCCAGCATACTGCATATGTTTATCAAGCGGGGAACGGCTCCAGGCAGGGGCACAGGGGAGCGGCCGCTTGTCCTCGCCCCTCTGCCCTGAGCCCCCCATGCAGGGAGAAGCATGAAGATGTCAGCAGTGCTGACACGGAGAGCAGAAATGCTGCTACTTACTGTGCTCAGCAACTCCCACTGGGTGGTAGGGAAATAGCTGGGGAAATAGGGAACAGTACATACAAGGAAGGAAATTGTGAAAATCCACCAAATTTCAGCCTTAATTCTGCTGGTATCCTGGACCCTTGATGAATATGTTTGTGTAGGTATATGTGGGTGTCTCTGTGGGTGTATGAAGAGTGTGTGTGTTTGTAAAAACCAAGGACTGTTAGTGAAACGCTAGAATAAAATATTTTAATTTTTGAACATTTTTGTGTACTATTAAAGTAACCGCTGCCTTAACACCTAGTTCATTTTGCAAGTATCTTTTAGAATTAAAAATCAACTTTACTATGAACAATGTCACATCCGCACTTGTTTTCCCATTCCCCTACTTATGCGTGAACCAGCTTCTGTTCTGTACCAGTGCAGAAGAACAGGCGCTGCTCACATTTCCTCCTCCAGCCTCCTCTAGACTGCCGATCTGGCCACGAACACGGGAATTCAGGCTGTGAGAACGTGGGAAATGTTAGTGAGCAGAAAGGGGAGGCTGTGGATGCCAAATCTGCACTAACCAGCCCACCCCAGCCATTTTTTGAGTTACTGCATCTGAAGCGATGGTGGTTTCCTGCTTAGGGGGAATTGCTCATGTGTGGCTTATGGAGCATCCCTCGCGTATGGTTTATGGGGTGTTGCTCGCTTATGGCTTACATCCCATCATTGTTACTTTCCTCACTTGTGTGCAGTGGACTTGCCATTCCCAGAGAACTCTACTCATCCTGTCCTCAGGGATGGCCCCAATGCCATTGCCCTCTACAGAGGCAACAGCAGCAGTTTCACCCTGGGGAAGGCGCTGCCAGCTGCTGGCCTGCTGGATGCCTTCGTGTACACAAGCACCGAGGGACTGAGCCCCGAGGGACTGAGCCCCGAGCTGCTGGAGACCCTGACTCCAGGCAGACCTGCCTATGAGAGCACACGGTGAGACGGGCTGGGGGGTTGCTGCTGAAGTGGTCCTTGCTGCTAGGGTCATCCCTGCCCCGTGTCTTCACCCCTCCAGAGAGCAGCGCTGACTGCAAGGATGTCAAAGTCACCTTGGGGAGGCCGGGGGTGGGGGTCCCGAGCTGGGTCTCGACTGCCCTGTGACAAAATGGCTCATCGCAAGCAGAGCCCTTGTGCAGTGAGTGCTGATGGCATCTCGGGTCACATCCCACTCCACCTGGATTCCCAGCATCCTTGCCCAGACCCCAGTCACAGCAGGGCTGGAAGACTAGTGCCACCTCCAGACCAGGGTCTCCTTGTGGTAATACCAAGTCCTGGCTGGTCCGAGTGGGGAGGTACCCCCCTCTCCTCAGCAGACCTGGCACTGCAGAATAAAGTATCTGGGGAGAAATTTTCTGACCAAATGATTGCTTTTTGTTTATTATTTTATAATTTTAATAATTTATTAATTATAAAACTGTATTGGTCAATATCATAGATTTTCCAATACCACTTTCAAAAAGAAAAGGTTTTCCTTAGGTTTAGGATGGAATTTCAGGTCAAAATGAGGGTGAGGGAAGGCCTTGGTATCTCTGATGGTGATGATGGAAATCCCTGCCCTGCTTCATCCAGACCAAGGCTGGAAGCTGGGTTACACTTCATTTGAGTTGAGCCACTTTCTTCTTTTTTCTGGTTTTTGAAGAGCATAGATTTGCTTCCGTGTAGGCTAAGGGGAACATTAGTAACCTCAGACCTCTGCGAGACGTGGGAACTATTTCCTTTACATTTGAGGCATATTCTGCTAACTGGAGAAAGAGAGGACAGAGTGGGTGAAGGGCAGTGGAGCAGGTGGAGGAGCGGAGGCAGTGATGTGCCACTCACATGAAGTTGGGTACGTAGGACCAGGCAATAAGCGAAAAAGATCTGGACACGCTCTTGTCTGTGGTTTTGACGGCAAGGCACCAGACTTGACCTCTGGGTGTAACTTGTCAACTAAATACCAATGCCCTGGCTTTGTAGCTGGGAGAGATTTGCCCTTTCTGGAGGGGCCTGAGAAAAGACTGTTTGAGACTACAGTAGAATCAGCTGCATCAGGAAAGAGTGTGGTTCATTCCCATGGCAGGGTCACCACTTATTCACAGCACGTTCCCGTTCCTTCTTTTTCTCATCTTCCTCCCACTTGTGAAATAAAATCTGTACTTGTCTCAGAAGGAGGTGGTCTCCCCTGAGGAGCTCTGAGCAGCTCTGTTCTGTGCAGCTCCTCGCAGCAGAGCTTCATCCTCTTTGCCTCTGAGCTGAGGGCTCCTGCCCAAGCATTTCACCCGTAAGCGCTGCCTTTCCAGTTTCTCTAGCTGCACCCCACCGCTGAAGAGCACCTGGGTCTCTGGCTGGCAGGTTGTATTTTCTCTTGTTTACACATCTGTCTCTTTCAGGCACCAGCTGGGAGATGTGTCCATGAGCCAGTGCAACTGCTGCTCTGTGACCCGGGACTCCTTGTCCTATGTCCTCAGCAAGCCTACCCCTGGCAAGTTCAATGATTGCCCCAGCAAACGCTTCAGCCAGACCGTCTCCTTCTGCCTTCATGTAGCAGGTGGGTGTTAGTTACTTCTGCTCCTGTAGGCTGGACCTCCTAAGGACAAGAGCACGTGCTCAAAGCCAGAGCTGTCTAGGACATCCCCCCAGAGCAGTGCTGGGGTACGTGCAGATACACTAAAGGAAATGCAACCAGGATATCTCTGCAATATTGTTCTTCACGGCCACCCATTCTGGGCTGAACTTCCCCAGTCTTCATTCCCACACCCAACTGCTCTGGGTGACGTGGAGCCTTTTGGGCCCTCTGAGTGATGAGCAGGAGCTGAGTTGCACCATGCAGAATGAGCTGGAGCTGTGAGTGAGTTTGCAGTGGCTGGGTAATGGTTGGCTTTTTGTTTCCTAGATTGCCAGGAGTGGCTCCCAAAGTCAGAAGAGGTCCTGATTACTCTGGTCCAGGCTCTTGACCGATCCTGCAGCTGCGGAGTTTCTCCTGCCTACTTCAAAGGTGAGGTGGTCAGGAGTGGGGTAGCCCAGGGACTGCCAGTGGTTAATGCCCATCCACTTCTGATTTCTAGCCCTCGATTCCCTGCTGGATTGCATCCTCCTGGCTTGGATCTCAGCTAATCTAGACTTGGTGCTGATCATGAAAGCATTGAGTGTTAGGCAGAGCATGGTGCTGTTCTGCAGTGTGCTCCCATCTGCAGCTCTGCCAGCCAGCACACATCAGTGCTCATTTGCAGACCACCAGCTATTTTGTCCTTGAGCAGTTGCTGCCAGACAGATGTGGCAACACGGCTGACATCTCAACTAAGAGTTTGTTGCTTAGCTGGCCTTGTGATTCATTGTGAACTAAGCCAAGTTGTGGCAGAAATGCAAGTGGACTTACTGGTCTGTGTTGTTTTTCTGATATCCCTACTAGACTAGTGCACAAGTGTGATGAGCACATGCAGATACATGAAGAGAAGAGCCATGACTTTGCAGCATGCATTGTCGGCAATAATATGTTCAGCTCGGCATGCTTAAATGCTCCAAAGTGATCGTTCCATTTGCTGTTGGGACTGCGAGGCTTCCAAAAGGATGAGGACGTATCTGGGTGGGCTGTGTGACCTGGTCTCAGGCACAGGCAGACAGGCTGCAGGGCTCACAGTGTTGCACTGACAGCACAAGCTGCCCAACCAAACCCTTCCCCTGCATCAGCCTGTCCAGGAGGGCAGCCGGTGGCAGAGAGGAGCTGGTGAGCTCTGTGTCCCTTCCAGGACAAAGTGTGTCTGTGGAGGTGTGGTGGCACTGAGGCAGTTCTCTGTTTGTCTCTGCAGATCCAAAGGCAGCCTGCCAGGACCTGGGGCTTGTGTTCACCACCCTGCTCACTGCAAAGTCAGAAGATCAGCTGAGCAGCCTGCTGCTAGCCTTCAAGACCTTCCTGGAGATCCCCAGGGTTGTGAGTTTTGACAGAAAGAATATCACAGCAGAAAGCTCCTGCTTCAAGGATATTAATGTGCCAGACTTGCCTCCAGGTACTGGTTGTCATTCTTGTGTGTTGGGGGACGCCATGTTTGAGGGTGGGCATGTGGGTCTAGCTCCCCCAGAGCAGAGAGATGTGCCTCCCTGCATTTCCCTAACTCTGGCAAAGATCCCCTCCAATGCCATCTCACGCAGTTACTGGATGTTGCTCATTATCTGGAATAACAGCAAACTCTGTTGTTAGAGCTATTAGGCAGATTATTGTCAGGGCTTTTCTAAGGAGTCTGGAGCACACAGATGATTAAACAATAAATAAAAACTGGAGCTTATGGTCAAAAATATATTCAGCTCCTTTATTTTACTGGTGTCCACATGCAGACAATCTGATATACCATAAGCTGTGAGCAGCCAGAGAGGGGGTTTCTTAATTTTCTCTCCTCTGGTTCCTCTGCGTGTAGGGACACCACTATGAGCTGGTGCTGTGTGAGAGGGGCAGCTCTCATCGCCTGCAGGACACCAGGCTCGTGTAAGGCTGGCACAGCCTGGCTCCCTGTGGATGTCACAGAGATCCGTAGGGAACTCTGCACGCTGTTGCAAGAGGAGGAATGTGTGTGTTGGGGTGCTGGGCCAGCACCCCAGTCTTCTGCTGAATTTGGTCACACCCCAGCAAAGTGTGCAAAGCTGTGTTCTTTGCCCAAGGTGCTGTGCTTAGGCCCACATTCATGACGTTTTTGCTTTCCAAGGTGTCCCATCAGAGATACCAGAGGGGACTCGAGAGCCCTCTAGACAAGTGGGTGAGCTGCTCATCAACGAGGTGAACCCGGACAACCCGGGGGGAGGAGAGGACGCAGAGTACATAGAACTCTTCTACACTGGACGGACACGCTTTGACCTCCAGGGATACTGGTTGGTCCTGTACAATGGCAAAAACAGCCGGGCCTACCGGGTGTTGGACCTATCTGGACACCACACAGATGAGCTGGGTTACTTCCTGGTGGGGAGCAGCGCTGTGCGCCCGGCACCCATGGTCAGGCTGCCCCCCAACACCATACAGAACGGGGCGGATGCTGTGGCTCTCTATTACAGCAACACCACCCTGTACACAGTGAACATGGCTGTGACCACCGAGGGGCTGGTGGATGCCATGGTGTACACATCCCGAGTGCTGGAGAAGGCAGACCAGCTGCTCGAAGTGCTGGTACCAGGGCAGAGCATTCTGTATGAAAATGATTCTCACAGCACTGAGGATGAGTCTCTGAGCCGCTGCCACAGCCTGAGCCCGAGACTCCAGAGCAGCTTCCAGGTGGGTTGGTGGCAGATGTCTGCTCTCCATCCATAGCCACTGGGAAAGCATTGGTTGTGTTTCGGTATGTCCTTGATTTAGGAGAGCGAGGCATTCTGGTGACACAGTGGCACAGCACTTCACATCCCTGAAACCCCGCTTCCCACGGGCCAGCATGTGAAGGACCTGCCTTGACCACTGGCGTGATTGACTTGCATTATTTTGTCCCAACTCTTCTTTCTGTTTCTAAATGTCTAGCTTTGATAGTGCCCCTGAGGGAACGCTGGCAGAGTAAGTACACTTCTTCTGTACAAAGCTGGGTAAGGGAGGGCTTTGCTGTTCCACTACTGATGTCTGCTGGGATCAGGCCAGCACAGAGGAGTGCTCAAGCCAAAAACCAAGGCAGTGAAACTGCTGCAGAAGCAGAAGAGGTCTGCTGGCGGCAGGGAGGTGCTGAGTGGCCTCCATGGTTATGTTCAAAGGGATGTTTTCAGTGGAAACGGACCCCGAGCGGTGCTGGCATGGGGATAGGAGTGCAGCAGTGCTCCTGACCTTAGAAGAGTTGCTCTCAGTCCTGAGGGTGAAAGCGAAGGCGGTGTGGGGATGCATGGGGATGGGACCCCTGGGGCAGCTGGGGGGAGGCAGAACTGCCACGTCCCCTTGGGCCTTACCAGGCCCCCACAGGGGATGCGTGCAGGCAGAGGGGATGCGACCAGTGGGCTCTCCACCTGAAGCCATGGGAAGCAGCAGCCATGGCAGTGACATTGTGTCTCCCCACAGGTGACGACAGTGACACCGCTCAGGGACAACTCTTGTGGCAGCCCCCCCCCACCCTCCCCACCTGCTGTCCGCATCAGCGAGCTGTGCCTGGCGGGCGGCGGGGCCGGTGGCTTCGTGGAGCTGCAGGGGCAGCCAGGGGCCAGCCTGGCCGGCCTCAGCCTGGTCATCTTCGCCGGCCAGGAGGGCGCAGTGCACAGCAGCGTCCCGCTGGGCGGCAGCCTCGGCTCCTCAGGGCTACTGCTGCTGGGCAGCAGGCACGGTGAGGCAGGCAGCGGGCACCATGAGGCGGGTGGCGTGGGGGGGCACGGGGAAGATCTGCTCGTGCTTGTCCGGTCTGTTACTCCTGGCTTTTCTCCCTCGTCCGTCTTGTTACACATTTTTCAGTGTTTGTTCCTCCATCAGGGCTCTGCTGAGCGGGGCAGGTGGGAGGACCGGGCACCAGGACCAGGGGCTTCAGGAGAAGCGGGGCTGCTGGGGCTGGGTGAGCCCGAGCCCTGCGGTGCTGCTACCTCCCCCTGGCCCTGCCACGGCATTGCCTTGGCATGTCTGCCCATCTTGACTCGTTTTTCATTGGTGGTGGTGGTTTTGTTTGTTTTTGTGTGTGTGTTTGTTTTGTTCACCTTAAACTCTGGCTGGCCTGTGTGCAGAGGACTCCACATCTCAGGGGAGCCTTGAGCTTTTCAGAAACATGCCTTCACAGCAAATAGCCCCTTCTCTGCAGCTCTGCTTTGCCCCACTCACCATCACTATTTTGTCTCCCGTTTCTGTCCTTGGAGCTCTCCACTGAAAACCCCTCCTTGCTACCAGCTTCTCCTGTCAGGCTCAAGGCTCTGCCCAACCCTATCTAAATGCTCACCCCATTTATTCCCCTGGCATTTCCAGATGGGACAAAGCTGATGTTTGAGGACATTGCTGCTAGTGAAGTCCCCAGTGCTGTTGCTCTGTACAGCACCAGTGTGATTTCTGGTGGCATGAAGGCAACGTCAGAGAACTTGGTGGATGCCCTGGTGTACACATGCGGGCCAAGCACAGCGGGAGGACACTTGGACATCCTTGGCCCATTGTATGCTATGCCCTGCAAGGATGACAGGTGAGGCTGCTTCTCTGGAAAACATGTCTGGTTCTTGGTGCCGAGAGCCTCAGTTGGCACATTGCTGAGCTTGCTGCCTTGTCCTGCATCCTGTGTGGCTGGGTATATTCACCAGCCTTGTCATGGAAAACGGAGAGGTGGGCAGCGTTATCGCAATGGAAAATGATTCCTCTCCTTTCGTGTAGGCAGTTGAACTTTGTTACTCCACTGCTCGCTTAACTTGCTTCTCCCAAGGGATGTAAATGGCATCACATGAAGGAGTGCAGCTTTTACAGATAGCACACTTCTTTGCCAAACTTTTCCTTTTTTTTTTTTTTTAATCCCTGTGAGCAGAACAAAGCAAAACCTGGCATTCCTTTCACTCCCAGGTGGACTTTGCTTAACAACAAACGGGGTTGAGCCTTTCTCTTAGTTGGAGTGCTAGCAGAGTTTCTCCTGTCCACAAGATCACCTCTTTTAGTTAAACATGTTCTCCTCAAGTCCTCTGCTCCGCTGTCTCACCTGGTTGGATAGAGGCTCTGAGTTCATACGTGTGCACAGAGCACAGCCGCATGGGTGCTGTTTTCCCAGGAAATCGAGATCTCCGGCTTCTGCCTGGCTTAAACATTGCACTGGAAGACTTTTGCCAGAAACCAGTCACATCGAATAGGTTTGCTGTGGCCAAGCCCAGGTCCTCTGCAGCTGATGGGGTCAGTTGGACCCATCTCTGTGACAGCCCTGCAAAGGCTGATGTCAGCTCCAGCAAACTATCCATCATCCCCAGCAATGTCGGGCATGGGGGCGTGGGGTGAGATTTGTGGTCGGAGCCTTGAATAGAGGTGTGAGAGGCACTACTGAGCTCAGTCTCCTCTTCTGGGGGACAGGCCCATGTCCCTGAGCCGCTGCCCCTCCGGTGATGCCAGCGCAGAGCTGCAGTTTGCTGTCTCAGAGCCTACCCCTGGTCTGCAGAACAGCTGTCCCCAGGATGCCTTCGCTGTGGGTCTGGACCTGTGCTTCCTGACACCCAGTAAGTGGGACTGCATGCCCCCCTGGCATGCAGGAGCAGCACTGTGCTGGCCACAGATGCCCATGGGAGCGGGATGCTGGTGGGGACCCTGCTGCCTTCCCTGGTGCGTCAATGCGATGGAAAACACACCACCATCCCAAGCGGGCAGCCTTGCTTACAGTTTCGGTGTGTGCTTGTGTGAAGGTGGCTGCATGTTTCATTTGAGACATCTGGAGGCTGCAGCTCCTGCTCAGGGTCCCACCGAGCTGTACCTGCACCTTGCTGAGCTTCGCTCCTGAGCTTGGGCAGGAAGCCAAGCATTTAATAAAGGGAACACAGCTGGGAGGCAATCACCAGGCCTGAGCTGCACCTAGGCAATCGCTTCTCCACTTCTCCTCTTCCCATAGACTGCTCCACCTGGACCCTGCACCACAGAAGGACACTGGAAAGCTTGAGAAGAGTCTTGATGGGCTCTCTGGAGGAGGAGTGCTCCTGTGGTGTCTCCGAGCTCTACCTGCAAGGTCAGTGCCCCACTCCACTTGCCTGTTTTGCAGTGTCCCCCCTTGCCTGCCCTGCTGGTGCCAGGCAGGGAGAGTTGTGTCCCTGCCCAGCTGGAGGGGCTGGAAGGGCTCATCGCCAGGCAGCCAGTCCCTTCGTCACCCCAACTCACAGGCTGCTTGCGCAGAGGGAGTCTGGGATGGGCTGCTTAGCAGAGGAAGGGTGAGCTAGAGGGACTGAGGAATGGAAGTCTCCAGTTTAGCCAAAGCATCTTCTCGAAGCCATGTGTTCCTCTGTAGGGCCAGTTCTGGGGCTGAAGGCAGAATCCATCCAGCACGCCATGGGATTAGTGTGCCACAGACCGCTGGAGGTGGGCCCTTGTTATCCAGTGACCCCTAATACAGGTGTCACTCACCTTCAGAAATGGTCGTTGTCCCTCATGCAGTGCTTCCAGGCCAGACAGCTTGGGATGGCAGCTCCGATCTCCCCACCAAGTTGCTCGTTAGTGGGTAGCTGTTGGTTGTGCTTTGGGACAGGAGCTGGGGCAAGGCTGCTTGAGAAAGGCTTTCTAAGTGATGCACTGAGATGTCTGGGAGACACACTGAATATCCTAAACCTGCAAAGAGGACTTTGGTTCTCAGCCCTTTCACAATCAGGTTCCTTCAGAGTCCTATATTTATTTGAAGTGCCTGGACCAAAAAGTCGCTTCTGGAAGTCTTAGGGCTGTACAGCTTTGAAGGATAGGAAGAAATGTTTCCTATTTTTGGCTGATTTTGGAAGGAAGGCTTTGCAGTCATGCTGGCTGCCAGCCCTCCCTTCCCAAACACCTCTTTGTCCCTTTGAACAATTTCAGACCACTCTGACCAATGGGTAGAGACCATGAAGTTGTGAAGCATAGTGCAAAGGATTTTGCTGGGTTGGGAGGACAAATCGAAGTCCATTTTGTCACTGAAAAGAAAGGTCGAGCATGTGCTCAGGTTGCCTGTTACGAAGTGCAGTGCCCTGCAGCATGATTTCAGAGAGGTGGTGTAGAGAAGGGGGGAGAGGGGCAAGAGGGGGGGACAGGGGCAGGAGGGGGTTCCTGGAGCAGGGCCAAGGTGTTCCCAAGCAGCAGGAGGGCTCCCCCCTGCTCAGGGTGCACTGGTGCCTCTCTGCAGAGCTGAACCTGACGTGCACGGACTCCCTGGTGAAGGTCTCGGGCCGGGTGCGTGCTCGGCTGCCGGTGCAGCAGCAGTCCATTGAGAGCTGGCGCCGGGGCCTCCTGGCCAGCCCCCACCCCTTCTCCGTGGACGGGAGGGTGCTGAAAAACAGCCCTGAGTGCATCACCCCAAGAAGTACATCGGTGTCGTCGCAGAGCAGTTGTGAGTGGGAGCAGGGCTGGGCACGGGGACCTCCATCCAGCACCACCAACGGGGCTGGGCTCACACCTCTGGTGCTGCTGCTTACACAGAGCTGTCTTCTAAAACCAGTGGGTCATTAGGAGAGAGGTAACAATGGCTGGCTCCCCCTGGTGCCAGGGGTGATGGGGTAGTCACCCTGCCATGTCAGTGCCCCTGGAAGTTCAGGTGCTCGCATCCCCCAGCGAGGCTGGGGCAGCCCCGTGCTGCTGGGTACCGACCAGAAGCCCTGAAGCCAGCTGCTTGAAGCCAGCCAAGGCTGGAGCAGGAGCACCATGGGGTGTTTGCAGGGAGGTGGGAGAGGGGTGTGTGGGAGCTGGAGCCGGCTGGGCAGGGTCCTGACTGCAATGTCCCGTCTCTGGCTTCACCCCCAGCCTCTCCCCGGAGCTGGGAGATCGCCCTGTTTGTCGTGGGAGCTCTGCTGGTCATGCTCCTGCTGGTTGGCCTGGCATTGCACTTCATCAAAAGGTGAGAAATAGTCGTTAAGGTAATCATCGATAAAACCATGGGTAATTCCAGGTGTGTGACTAAGCACAGTGTAATGCCCATCAGCCTCACGAGGTGGTGTGGAGGAGAGCAAAGAGCTGAAGGCTTGTGCACAAGGGGCAGTGAGGGGTGGCTGCAGCTGCAGGGAAGAGCTGCTCCTTTGAGCAGGCTGGAAAGTGATGGATGGTTTAGGATAACCTGGAGAGGAAACAGCTTCCACAGTATAGCATGACACCACTTTAAACAATTACTTGTAGCCCTAGCATTGTTAGCAGGTAAACAGCTGCTTAACACTCAGGCAGTAAAAAACAGTGTTAGTGGATGGGTTATTTAACCAGCCCAGGCGATTTATTTCCATGAATATTCTGTGATCTTTTATCTGTGCAAGTGTTAGAAGTTAGGAAAGTTCTTAAAACACATTTGGGGAATAGAAAACTCTGTGTATTTTACAAAGAAATGTAAAAAATACTTTGTCAGACTTAGGGAATCTCTCAGAAAACAGGGTGATCTAAAGTTGATGTGCCAGATGATGGTAGGTGTTCTGCCCTGTTTTTCAACAAACTGCTAACAGACACCTTAGTAAACTCTGTGCCTGCTGAAGGCTGGTCATCCAGCCTCTTTATTTTAAGTGCAAAGCTGAGATGCAGCTTTAGCATCACTGGGTGAGACCCAGGTGCCCAGACCAGGAGAGGAGATGGGACCAGAGAGGAGATGGGACCATCATTTCCTGTCTTCTGCAAAAGAGCAGAGCAACTGATCTTGCATTTTCCTTTGTCCATTGCTTTTCAGACGTCCCCACAATTACACCAACATTGAAATGAACAACTGCAGGGAGATGGCAACAGACTTCTAATGCTCCCAGGCACAGCTGTAGTGGCAGAGCCACCACCACCAGGGCCTGACTTGTGTATGCAGGTGGCAGACCAGCTGTCCAGCTCCCTCTTCCTCCAAGGTTGCTGCAAAGACCTGCAAAATCCCAGGTGTATATATACGTGTGTGTGTACATATAGACACACACATATATGTACATACACAAAATACCTGAATTATTTTTATACTTACAATTTTTTTGCCTCAAACTAAAGGAGTTCGGAGAAACAGGCTGGTGACAACTTCTTCTAGGCAAACTTTGTGCCGACTGTGGTGGCCAGAAAGAAAGAATCGTCCTTGGCTGACACATGCCCCTATTGCAGTGAAAGTCCTGCAGCCTCCCTTGAGCCCTTCTTGTCCAGGCAAAGGGGTTCTCAGCATTGTGCCTCTGAAACCTCTCTACTCCCGCAGCTCTGTACCACCAGCAGCCTGCTATAGGAGAACCCTTGCTGCTGAGGCCATCCTGCCCACTCACAGAAAAAGGGGTCAGAGGAGAGGGGAATACGCAGCTCGTGCCCAGGTACAACTCTGCTCATGTCCCTTACATGTACAGTCCTGCAAGCTGGAGCGCAGCCCATACCCACATGGGCAAAAGCAGGGGGCAGTGCCAGACTCCAGATGTGCTGAGAATCTGGGGGGTGAGGGGCTGACCTGGGTAGAAGCTGCTCAATTTATAGTCTGCTTCCTACACACATGAGATTTATCCCTAATGGTGTGGCGGCTGATGCCAGGCCTCTGGCAACATCTTTGGTGTGTGGAAAGATGGGCCCACCTCATGGGTCTGAACACTCCACACATGGTGGCTGTGCCCAAACCAGGTCCAGCCCATGTGCTAACGTGGTGAGTTGGGTAAAATGAAGAAAGAGATCCCACAGTTTCTCAACCATGTTTCTCAACCATACAGACTTTTACTGAACAAGGCTCTGCAGGGGGAGGGCACAAAGTGTTTCTGTGACTGTCACAACACTGACCCTCCTGAGAGGAAGCCTCACCTTGAGACCACCTCTCCGCTGTGTCCCTCCCAGCTGCATCTTCTATTTGCAGCCCACCTGAGCTGCTGCAGTCCGTGGTTGACTGGCCAGCTCCAGGGCCAGCCAGGATGGGCAGCATGGGAGATGCAAGCTTTCCCTTCCCTCTTGTGCCCAGCAGCACCTTTCAGCCAAAAAGGCTGAGGCAGAGCAATAGGTGATGCAGCAGTGACCTGCTCTGCTAGACACCCCACATAGCCCTCATGCAGCTGCCATAGCCTCTGAAATGTCAGGGCTTCACGACTTTGTCCTCTGGCAGTGCCAGCCTGCCCTGCTGCTGGTGCAGCCCTGCTAGAGCACCTTGGTATCATACGGGGCTCAGATGAGCTCCATCTTGAACTGGTTGAAGTTTGGCATGGTGGGCGAGGGCTCAGCCATGCTGCTGAAGGGGATGCAGGGCTGGTCGGCTGCCACGGCGCCATGGTTCACAGCGGAGCTGAGCTGTTGCAGCGTCATCAGCATCTCCTGCTGGAACCGCTGCTGGTGCTCCTGCTGGCGTTCCAGGCAGCACTGCCTCTCCAGCACAGTGTGCAGCGCCTGGCTCAGCTTCTGGATCTCTATGTGTACAGCATCCAGCTTCTGGGCAATGGCCTGGGAGCTGGGAGCAAGGGGAAGTGTTGCTTCACCCCAAGCAAGGTATTGATTTCCAGGGCTTGCGGGGTTCAGTGGGGCAGTCTGAGTGCTGGCATCTTTGACCTGGAGTAGCAGGAGGCAGGAGAGAAGTGAAGGTGAAAGATCGTCAGTTGCTCCTTCAGTGGGGATGAGCAAGAGAAGGATTTATTCTGTGCTTCAGCTGCAAGGCAGGAGGGAAAACCGTCCCCTCGTGGTGGACCTCTGGACTGCAGCATGCTCTGACCTGCTCTTCCCTCCCAGCCCCTGTGCCTCTGCTCATCAGGCACACGTGTTGCTCCGCATGCTGCCAGGATGTGCTGGGATGCAACCGGATCGCCTGTGCTCATGCCAGGCCTGTTTGCTCTGCACGGACAGAAGCAGTGTATCCTGGGTGTCCCCTCCCTGCTTTCTTGTATTGCACCATGGAGAAAAGGGCTGTGCTGCTCTCCAGGAGGGGTCAGGTGCTGGGCTTTGAACCCCTGGGGAGCCTGTCTCCTGGAAAGGGTGTTGAACAAGTGTCCTCCAAAGCAGCTGGCAAGGCCTCTTGACAAACACCTGAGCAGACTGGAGCAGACCTGTGTGGGGGGGGGCACCAGAGCAGACATGGAAAGGTAGATGAAGGCTCAGCCTGATTCAGGGCTGTGTTTCGTACCCGGGATACCAGGCGCTAGTGTCTTGAGATCCTCCATTGGGCAATAGCATCACCCGTCAGTAATGCCTCCAGAGGTGGGAGTCTGCTCTGAAGGCATGACCCTTGCACTTGGGACAGCACCACGGCCATGCTGCCCTCCTGCAGCCTCCCAGGGGCTGGTCCCAAGACCACTGGGTTGCTGGCATTTTTCCCTGCAGCTCTCCACAGCCGCCAGGAAAGCTACTCTGCCCATGGGAGCCGCACACCCACCACAATGGGCAGGATGGACTCTGCCCCCACGTGGGATGCGGGCCTGCTGGGACAACCATGAGCATCTGGTACGGCTGTGTGTGCATAGCTCAGGGGTGTCACGGAATGGTGAGGTGGGGTGTATGCGTTAGAGACTGCTGTGGCTGGAGCTGTCCCAAAGGGCAGCTGTCCTGGCCACCTCGCCCTGTCCTGGCACTCCACTGCCCACTGTCCCCCTGCATGGCTTGAAGCTGCTTGGCCCCGAACCCAAAGTGTCCCAGCTGCTCTCAACTGGGGCAATGTGAGAGCCTCCCAGGCACACTCACCATGGGTGACGTTCAAGTATCACTTAGAAGTGCGACTGGTGGAGGTCTGGTGCCCTTCTTCCCCCTTGCCTCCCCTCCCTGCATGGGCTGGACAAGGATGCTGCAGGGTACCATGCAGGGCTGCTCCTGGGGGTAGCCCGGTTCTGGCTCTGGATGGAGCAGATGGGTCCTCCCCACCCTGCTGTGCTGCCCAGCATCCTACCTTTTTCTGCAGGAGAAGAGCCCTGTCCACAATCTTCTTCTTCACCATCAGGACTGGGTTGCTGGCAGGAGGCATGACCAGCCGACCCCGGACAGGCAGCAGCTGTGTGGGCGCAGCTGGTGTCCCTGGCGTTTGGCAGCTCCCTGGAGCTGGGAGGGCACCCATGGAGCCACTGTCACCTGCAAGGGACAGAAGAGAAATGCCTTGAAAGGAGACTCTGTCCCCAGGCCTCCTGGGAGAGGACGGGGAGCCCTCACCCTGACAGGCCTGAACGGGGACCCAGCCTTACCCTTCCTGGGGGGCAGTCCCACAGGCAGGGCTCCCCCCAGCTGCCCGCTGCCCTGGCAGATCGAGGCCACGCTGACAATCTGGATGTCCTCCTTGCTGTCCTGGCCACTGGTGGGAGCCGCACTGGGCAGCATGGGGGCCCGGGGGCCTGGCAGCTGAGGTGGCTCAGCCTCGTGCCCCCGCAGTGGGGGCCAGGGCTGCTCTTCACCCCAGCTGCCCACCGCTGGCCCTGGCTCCACACTCTTCCGCTTGAGGAAGAGATACACAGCCTGTGGCGTCACCCGGATGTCATCCAGCTCAAGCACCTTCTTGATCTTGCGGAAGCTCAGCCCTGCCCTACGCAGCTCCACGATCCTCCTCTTGGCGTGGTCGTCCAGGCGGCCCATCACTCCTGGCACCTACATCCCTGCCATCCTGGCCAGCCAGTGCCGCTGCTCAGCCCCACAGCGCAGAGCGGAGCTGACACGGGGACACGGCGTCCCCCAGGCAGCACTGCATCCAGTGCTCAGGCTCTGCTAGCACTCTGCCACCAGGCTGGTGGCTGCGGGTCCACACCACGCCATCCCCAGCTACAAGCAGTGATGCAGGTCCCAGCCAAAGAGGAGGAAGAAGGAGGAGGCTCTTCCCGCTGGGAGTGACCACAGCTGGCCCGGAAACTTGTTTCTCACTCACGTGGGACCCCTCAGAGCAGGGGTCCAGCCTGACACCCCAGTCCCACAAGGGCACACAGGATGAGAATGGGCTCAGCTCTGCCCGATATCAGCAGCACAGCAGTGAATGGTGGGGAAGAGAGCAGGAGCAGAGCAGGTTCAGGAGGGCGTGCATCCCTTCTGACAGAGAGGGATGTTGGAGGACGAGGTAGGGGAACAGAAGGGTAACTCCAGATCCACTCAAAAAGCCATTTCTGAGCCCACTGTTGGTCTCTGTTGTTAGAAACTCAGATGACCATGCAGCGCTGGGACGTGTGGCTGGCCAGGACAGCCAGGCCCCCTCATTTCAGGCAAAGCTGTTGTTGTCTGGGCTGCTCTGGCTCCTGCTGCAGCGTCGTGTGGCTGCTGCTCCCCAGCCACTCGCTCGCGCACTGCCGCAATCTCTCAGTGGCCGTGAGCCCGCTGCACCTGGACTGCAGCAGCTCCTGTCTGCAGGTGGCTGTGCTGCAGACGTGTCCCAGTACCCGGTCGGGGTCCCCAGCAGCAGCTCAGCTCCGCGGGGAGCTGGGTGCAAGTCCTGACTGGCAGCGGGTCACCATGCGAGGCTGGCAGGTCCCCCGTGGAGCCTCACTCCTGCTTGGTGGCCAGGAAAGTGGATCCGGGACGTTGACGCCTGTGGTGTGGAAACTGTCAGTGCCTCAGAGACGACCCGTCAGGTCTGTAGATGCCGCTGTCCCATACCTTTGACAGAAATGAAAGCAAGTGTTTATGCCCCATTGTAAAGAAGGCCCAGGTATGCATGTATGGCTGACGGCTGCACCTCCTGTGCTTCCCCTTCCCCGTGCACACAGCTTGGTGAGGACAGCAGGTGGGGACATGGTCACACGCCGCGCGCACGTGGGACTACACCATGGGTACAGCCCCGGGCTTATACCTACATGGGGATATACCTATAAATATGGGAACACATCACATCTGTGTGTGTGTATCTAATACTGCAGTGGAGGGTTTTTCCATTTCCTATCAGAATCCTTCATCTGCACGCATTTCTTGGAAAAATCAGTGCTGTATCTGCTGCCTAACGGACATACATTGGGGTTTCACCTCCCCAGAACAAATAGCTCCCAAGAATTCCCCTAAGACAGCACAATGTCTTCCAGATTAGCAGTATGTTACAGGGACCACATCAAGTGGTCACTGCCAAGCAGGTGTGATCCAGGAATCTTTTCCAAATCCTGCTTCCCCAGACACATGCTGGTCTCAAAAATGACATTAATGTGTTTTGCCCGCCAAGAAGGCAGACTATTGCAGATCACCCACAGAAAGCCACAGGGAGAAAGAAGCCAGTTATTTAGACACAGCAGTTGTGCACCTTTGCATTTTACTTCTTCCATAGCAAAAGAGAGAGGCATTACCCAAGAGATGTAGACTGTACCTTGATCCCGAGCTGTTTGTATCTAAAGGCCATCCCACACCCTGCTACGGGCATGAGGGACCTTGTAGATAAGAGCTGGGGGAGAGCGGATATGGGAAAACAGATACGGCCCAGGCCGTAGACCCTGGGATTGCAGAGCAGCAGGAAGAGGTGACTTGCACCACACTGTCCCTGTGTCCTTCCTCCTTCGCTCGCTTGTCCCCAGCCCTCCACACATCGCTCAGTCTCTCTGACAGCTCAGCTCTGGCTCCATCTCTAGTTAAGCCTTCATTTGCATAGGTACCTTGTGAACTTGCAGTTTTCCTGTACTAAACATGCTTCCTATTTCCACAGCTAAGTCCATCATCATCTCCTTTTCCTCCCTCTCCAGAGGGGATTTTGCTGCAGGAGATATATCCTGTGTCATGCAGGCAGCTTATGCAACACAGCTGCCCAGGTTACAAGTCACAGAGAAGAGACCTTTACACTCATGTGGCATGCCAAATGTTTGTTACTTTCCAATATTTTTTTTTTTGGGGGGGTGGGGGGGGATCCAATAATAATAATCCAGGAAGATTTCAGGGAGTTTACCAGATCTGTGGTTTTGCACTGGCGATGGAGTTTGCTTCAATTCTCAGGGCCAGACCAGGGCCGGCTCCTCTGAAGGTCTCTAAGCTGCATGGGAGAAGCCAGTTCAAGTGGTGGCTTTGCAGGGGCAGGCAGAGCAGCAGTGGAGGCAAATTCACAGCATTGCAATCACCTGAGCTGTGATCCTATACACCAACACTCGTACCCCATTTCCAGATGCCTTTACCTCTTTTCATTTCTGTGGATATCAGGAAAACAGAAAGGTTTCCTCTCCTACAGAAAGTCCCTGGAACAAACTCATCAGGGTTGACTAAGCCTTGGTTATTTCCCGAACAGAGCATCTTCACAGAGTCAGTTTCCATGCAAAGAAAGCACGAGCAGCGCTTGCCTTTACCCGCCCGCTGACCGCGCTGTGCACCAGCTGGGGGGCAGTTTGCAAGCTGTGGTTCTGCGGCCATGTGGGCACAGACAAAACATTGTTCCCCTGAGAGCCATGCTAGCGTTGGTGCAAGTCCTGGCGGGTCTGCAAGCACTCACCCCCCTGCACCCTGTGTTTTGCTGACGACACAGCTGCAGCCGGAGAAAGCTGTCACTGCGTGCCAGCTCCAGGGTTTGCCCTTCAATGGGCTAGCTTTTGAGATCTTACCCAGCCAATTCTGTGGACATACACATTTGTGTAAGCAGCTGCATTTGCTGTTAGACAGCCAGGCCTGCAGAAGGAATTTGGCTTCAGCCTGCCAATTTAGGCATTTGTCCAAATTTCTCATCAGCCACCCTCTCTTCAGCTGCTGCTGAACCCTTGCAATGCTTGAAGTCTTTAAGTACTCAGACGTAACCGGGAAAGCTCCTTTAACCAGGAGATGTGCTGGTAATGCTATTCCATAACTCTGTACATGGGAACACCCACAGAAACATAGACCAGAACCTCCCTTCTCACTGTGCGTATTTCCACAGCTCTCCCACTCTCTGGCCCAGAAAATATTACATACAAAATGGAATGGCCTCACAAGAGAAGGAGAAAGAAGGCATCACCTCATGGCCGAGTGGATTCGAGGCCTGAGAAGGAAGAAGGGTGTGAGTCCGGGTGAACCCAGGCCTCCATGCAGGTGAAGCCACCTGACCGCTAGCCCCAGGGCAAGCTGCAGGCTTCTCCCCTTCTCTGCTAGCTTTGCCCAGTGCAAGCCCAGCTCTGGTGAGGGCCCAGCTGCACACCCGCAGCAGAGGCACTCCTGAGTGAATCCCTTGGGGTAGCAGCACGCTTGTGTATGCCCGCCAGGGGGGCTGCTGCCCATTTCTGCCCTGGTCTTTCTGCAGCCCCAATCACCCAGGCTTGAATGCCTGGTTCCCTGAGGGATAAACATCAGCTGTGTGACTGCAGAGCAGATCTACTCCTCCCTCTGTGCAGAGACGAATGTCTCACAGCTGCAAGCCTGCTCTTGGACCTGGAGGTTTCTACCCTGGGGAGGTGCAAGCAAAGCTGCTTCCAAAATTCATGCTTGGGAGAAACAGGGAAGGATCAGATCCCCACAGTGTCTTGAACAGATGGTAGTAGCATGGCAGAGTCCCGCAACTCCTTTAGCACAGGACAGCATTTTTTCAGGGCTATGTAAGTGACTGGGGTTAGCTGCAGGACAGTGGGAAGTAACAACCTTGGGAGATGCAGGCATTTACCTACAGATGGACTTAACCAGAGCAACAAGATTCAGTCCCTCACGTCAGAAGCAGTACAGCCACAAGGGCAGCAGATACCAAGGTGGAGCAACGTGTCTCACCAGCAAGACAAACCACCACCACCACGGAGAACGGCTGTGGCTGAGGAAAGGAAGGAGTGGGAGAGGGAAGCGCTGCAGCTGCAGAGAGTGAGAAGATCAGTTTGTCTCCTGCCTGGTCCTGGTGACTGAAAACAGCTGATTTATGTGGTTAGGACCCCCATGCATATCGGACTCAAGAGCTTGCTGTGCAGCAGACAGTGCAAAATACCAAGGTCTAAGAATACCTAAGACTTAAAACACATGGACCTAAGAAGGTCCATGGCCTTGCTGCCACTGTACACTGCAAGAACCAGCTTCAGACCTCAAAAGAGGCTAGGCCAGAAGTTCACAGACTGCTGCTGAAGGCTTAATTCACCTTGAATTGTTTCAGCTAAACTGATAAAATTCACCTCCTTCTACAGATTAGAGAGGAACCCCCCAAATCTCTTTCTGCTATTCCACATGTATAATAGCTACTCAACAGTACAGCTGTTGGAAACTCAGACGAACCTCCACTCTCTGCAGAGACAACCGAGGCTGTTGCTACACACTAAGATGAAAAGTTTCCAAAGCCTGTAGAAGAAAAATCCCCCATCCTGCAATTCCTCCAACGAAGCAGCATGATCTGCATTCTAGGAAGGTAGGGACACATCTAACATTGCTTTAACTCGGGTGCAGAAGGAACGACAGGGAGACAAACCAGCGCTCTGACAGCACGGGGAAAACATCAGTGCCAAGGAGCTGTAGGCTGAGCCAGCACCACAGTCTTCACCAGTGGTGCACAAAGCCCAGTGTCCAGCACCGCTACGGTGCCCAAGTGCTGCTGGTGCCAGCAGGACCCACCGGCATCTGCTGGGCCTCGGGGAGATCCAGCAGCAACCCCACCACACTGCACGGCCCGAAGCCAGAGCGCGGGAGGGGAGCACGGAGCACCCAGCTACGCGGTGGCGTGCAGGACACGCATGGGGGGCCTCGCGTGGCGTTCGGAGACCCCGGCTAATTAGCGCTTAGCACAGCCCCCGCCGCAAGCAGAGCGCTTCATCCGTAGTGACGGCGGTGAGCAGCACCGCTCCCGCTAACAGACCGGAGCGAGAGAACCGCAGAGCCCGCTCGGCGAGCCTGCGGCTGCCCGCCAGGCTGCTGGCCGCCCCGGGCAGGGCAACCC
>VXAA01002817.1:148172-163557 GCA_013399115.1 Anseranas semipalmata
GAGGGGAGGGAGCGGAGGCCGCGGGCCGGCAGGGCTCGGCCGTGCCCCGCCGCTGGGCCCGCGGTCGGAGCCGGTGCCGGGACTGGCGCTGGTGCTCGCCGCGGGAGTCGCGGGGCTGCCTCGGTTACGTGCGCGGAGCGACCCGAGCCGTAGGGGTGCGAGGAGAGCGAAATCGCTCTGCTGTTCGGTTCTCTGTATTGCGTCGCGTCGTTAATTAATTAATTAAAAGCGTCAGGGACTCATTCCCGTTATTTTCCCCCCAGTCCCGGCTTTCAGCTGAGGACGGTCGTGGAGGTGCTGGAGCAGTTCGTGCAGGAGGGACGTCTCTCGGCCCTGATGTGGGAGGTTTGTCAGCAGCACGCGCAGGCTGGCGCCGCTGAGCTGCAGGAGACCCTGCTCAGCAAGGTCGTGTGTTTGCCAGATCACGTCAGCAACAAGCTGCAGGGGAAAAACCCACCAGTGTTCTTCCCACAGAACTACTTCCCCCTCCTGGGCGGTGCAATTATTCAGGTGCTGCATAAAATCTCCGATTCCCTGAGAGGTAAGATTGCAGTAGGGCTGTGCTACGGAGGGAGCTCTTCATCACAAGTGTTTCATGCATGGACCCCTTGGCTGGTGCTTGAAATACATAATGGGCATTGCAAAGCCTCATATTCATCTTCCAGGCTGAAGTTTGTTGTGCATGAAAGTATAAGGTACTAGGAATGAGGAAGATGGCCGAGGCTGTTTAAAATCCTGCTGAAAGCTGCAGTTCTGTGAGCTGTTAAATACCTTCATCCTTTGCCAGAGTTTAGCTGTGGTCCATGCTGAATTAATTGTGTGGAAGGTATAAACAGTACTGAATGAACCAGTATTTTTATTACTGTTGTGTTAAAGTGGGACTGAGTTACTTCAGTGCTCTCTCTCCAACTGTGTGTAGATAATACTGGGGGCTCTTTTGTTCCTGAAGGCAGGTGGTGGAGGGAGAAGAGGTCATGCCTCAAGAGGAAAAAAATAATCTGTGTTTTCAGGCTTCGGTACTTACAGAAGTGTCTGTACCTGCTTTGGATGATGCTGGTGATGATCTTTTTAAGCTTGTGTCTGTTTTATCCCAGGTGGCTTGGATTGCTCAATCTCTTTTGTTTCTCATATTCTGGGGAAGGTATGCGTTCATGGGAGACAAAGTGAGTGTTTTATCATATTATTTTGGGGAGAGGGAAAGTCCGGTTTACTGTATTAGTGAGGAGGTGTGACAATGACGATGATCAACAGAGGGAGTGGGAGACTGACCTGGTAATTTTGGGGCTTTTTGTGGATCAGATTGTAGATATAGGCTGCTCTCTGCTTTCTCAGGCTACTCAGCTACATGTCTGACAGATGTTGATGCTTTTTTATCAGCTCATGTGATCGCATTATCTGTCTCTAAAAAAAATTGTTGGGGTTACTGGCATTCTCGTTCTGCCATGTGGGGCATCATTATTAAATGTTCTTCTAGTGCTTCTCATCTAGTGGACTGAAAGTGTATTGTAAATACCATCAAAAATCACTCCCTATATGTAATACCTTGTAGGACTAGCCTTCAGTTGGGCCTACTGTGATGTTGAAGCCACAGTAGTAGTTAATAGGGCGTGGGAGGGGAAGAAGAGATTTTTCTCATCTGTTTACTCTGATGAGGAATACTTGCAAGTTTCTTAGGCTGCAGGTTAGTTCTTACCACAAGAAGAACTTCGAATTGCAAACTGTATGGTGTGTTTCTCCATCTGTAAGGATCTTTAAATATGCACGCTGACCCTGAGCACCATTGTGCCAGTTCTGTCCATCTGGTGTATTTACCTCTTTTTCTCTTCCACTTCAGAGGAAATTCTGAGCGTTCTGGTGCCCCACCTCACGGATCTCACCAAGTCAGACTGCATCTGGCAAAGAATATGCTGGCGATTGGTTGAATGTGTGCCAGACCGCTGGATGGAGGCAGTGGTCCTTGGTTTTGTTCAGAGAGCACCAGGGTAAGAACTCGGGGTTTTCCTCCCTGATCCAGAACAAAGGCTGGAATTTTTTCACAAATACTTGCAGAGTCGATTTCTAAAAGATGCTGCCAAGTATGTATGTATGTGCAGGCTGTTTCTTACAGTGCCATTTCCTGAGAGATTCGAGGGATAAAGTAGCAGATTGTTCTCCCTCAGGCAGAACCTGCACTATTCCATAAAGATCTGGGCCATGACATGCAGTGAAAAAACATTATTCGCAACCACGGACTGGCTCTTTATGTTTAAAGGTGTTTTAGTAATTCTTAGCTTTTGACTTCATTGCAATAAGCTGCTCATGGAATTTCATGTGATTGGAGACAGTGTGATGGTAGTTACATGGATTCCTAATGTTTTGCTGTTGACTTACCTTGCTAGGGCAGATGTCTTGTCTAGGTTGTTGGGGAACCTGGTTATGAAAAACAAGAAAGCTCAGTTTGTCATGACACAGAAGTTGCTGCTCTTGCAGTACGGCTACACGGTAAGGACTTTGCATTGAACAGTGGTATAGTCACACCTCTCTTTCCCAAAATGCCAAGTTGGTGTTTTTGTTTTTGTTTTATCTGAGCTCCAGGTCAAGTAAGATTTAACTTTTTATTCTGAAGTCATCCCTCAGTCTCTCCACAAGTGCCTGAGCATTGTTGCTGTTCACTTACATCCCCCTCCGCCTAGTTGAACATAATGAAGAGGGAGTGATAAACAGTTGCCCTGAAACTGTGGGATCTGCATGCTCTCTCTGAGTTGATGATGATTAGCAGAATTACTGTACTCTTTTTCTAGAACCAGATGGTTATCTGCACTTAATTTCAATATTTTGGGGAGCTAGAGATTAATGTAATTAGTTAATTTAGAATCTGAAAGAAGAGAATATGACCCAACCTCAAAGATAAGAATTTGATTGAAGAGATGAGAAGGGCCTGGGATTTTTCTTCTGCACCTGTTTGTGACATGGTGTTCGGAATGGTTATGTGGCTTATGATGTAGGAGCACGTATGTGAGGGATATTCTCTGGACAGTCTCAGTTCTGTGTTTATCTGTTCGTGATGGTACAAATACTGTATTCCTCTCCTGATTTTCTGTATATTTCATCAGCAATTGCATGTGTTGTGCTTTTTTTTCCTTTTTTTTAAATTTGTGTACTTTTCCATCTCTGAATGTTGTCACCAGTCGACCAGTCCCTCACAGTGAAAAATTTAACACAGTAAGAATATACGTTTGGCATTGCTGAATGACAACTTTATGCCCAGTTAAAGCAAGACCTGTGGTTTTCATTACAGACTGCAGTACTACAGAATATCCTTGGCTACCTGTCCCTGGACAGTCTTCGGCGTGCGTTATTGATCAAAGTAAGGTTAAGTAATGTCTTTGGTGACGTATCTGATAGAAAAAATTCTACTCTGTGAGTGTGTGTCTGTATGGTGTAGCATTGTGGTACTTCTCTAAATCACTGCTACTGTTCATGAGAGTGAGGGAAGCACTACCATACTGACCACTGCAAAACATATAAACTGTGATACACCAAAGACTTTCTGCACTCTGGTGTTAGGTTTTTCATATTGGCAAATTGTCTTCCAAGCAGCAAAACTAATGATGCCTGGATTCCTACAAGTGTCCTGTGTCCTCTGTCTTTCTTCTCGGCTTCCTCCTTCATCCCCTACCTGCGTGGCAGATGGCAGAAAGTGGTGAAGTTGGTTGAGAGCTGTCTGTGTGCTGGTTGGTTGATGCTTCAGAATCTCTCTTATCTACCTTTACCTCAGTGGGGATGCAGATCTTTTCCATCTCCAAGTCAGCAGTGTAATGGAACTTCTAGGAAATCAGTATCTCTGGAAATCACTACTGATTCGTCATGGTGGATTTTTTTTTTTTTTTTTTTTGTGGAGTACTGGCAATGATTTAGACTTTGAAGATTGGACTAAAAGCATTATATAAAAACAATATCATACTGTTTTTTGACAATAATAAGTATTGTTTTGCATATCATTTATTTATGAAAAATAAACATTTATCACTTTTAAATAAAAACATTATATTTAGCAAGGTGTTAAAGGAAGGTGGTATGGACTTCTCAGTTGGCCAAGCATAATACTGTTTTGGGCCCTGAAGTACAAAGTTAGTTCCATTGGCAGGGAGGGTAATTGCACTGAGAAGCATGAAGACCAAAGAACCATGATAATATACAGTGTGCTGTATGAAAGCTAGAGTGTTCCTTCAGAAAGAAAATTATCTGTAGAAAAGATCTGTTTCAAGCCAATGTGGGTAAAAAAAGTTGTTTACGCTCTGATTCAGGTGCTGCAAGAACTCTTGGAGACCTGGGGCAGCAGCAGTGCTGTGAAACACTCTCCAGCTGAGCAGCAGCATTATATTAGCAAGGCCATCCTTATCTGCCTTTCCCACCTGAAGGAGCCTGAAATAGAGAGCTGCAGACAAGGTGAGGTGGCAGGAGAAGCAGGGCATAGATGTGTTTAACAGAAAATCTGACTGCGAGTAGAAAAAGATCTTGTTTTGATGTATAGGTAAACAAAAGTGTCCCAACTTCATTTAGGCAAACGGGGTATCCTGCTGAAATCCTTTTTCTTTAGTACTTATACGAGAATAATTCCAAGTACGTAGCTTTAAATCATGAAAGTGGAGATCGTTATCTTTGAACTAAGGTTCTTAACCTAAACAGTGGATTTAGGGTCCCTTATGTTTTGTCACAGGAAAAATAGGATTGACTTTGGGACTGGTTAGAGGAATCATGTGATTTGATCTCCATAGTCTTACTACTGGAGCATGAGTAAGGCTCCAAAACGGTGGGGGGTGGGGATGGGGACCCAGAATAAAAGGCTATTTGGTTAGACTCTGTCCATGTGTATTGCTCTGTGTCATTCTGCTCCCCTCAGTGTGGTCATTTGCTAGGCGAGTAGGCATAGTGAGTTACAGGCAAGGACTGTCTATTCTGTATTTATATCATGCATGGCAGAGTGGGGTCCTGGTCTAAAATGTTAATTTCTGTTGCAAGAAAAATACCATCTGTCCAATTTCTAGAGTTACTTCTCTGTGTGTGGCTTTATTTTATTTATTTGTTGGAAGGTTGACTTAGAAGACCTGTTTCATCTGTTTCATTCCAGAGCTTTAGGGAAGTGACCTGTTATTTACTAATGGTACTGTAGTTTTGTAATCTGTTTTCTCTCTGACAACTGTTGAGCAGATGAGCTTCTTTGGGTTGACAGAGGTCAGGCTAACAGCAGTAAGCCTGTCTGGTTAAGAAGGCAACCATCATTCTCTGTGGGCTGAGAAATACCAGTGTTAGCTACCTGTTTCAACTTACCTAGGTGGTGAGGGAAATTTCTTCCTCCATGATTGTTGTACTGGTCAGAATTTGCGGCTTCCTTATAATGTGGTGTTTGTTTCACTTACGTGTCTTCAAAGCTCTAAAATGAGATAAAGATTGACTTGATTTACCATCCTTTTTGCTTCATGTTTCAGTGAAAAACTAAATATTCCAAATTTAGAATATATTTGTAATGTTTTGTTGGCTTTCTAGCCCATGAAAAAGCATGTTTTTATTATATTGGTGTTGAAGGGAAATACTGCCATCACAGAAAGAAGTCAGGGTTGCATAGGCCCTTTTTATCTTGCTACCCATTGTTGGATGGTGAGTGGCTAATGATGCCCCCTTATGGAACCAGCATAAAAACACACGTTTGTTTTTGACATTGTTTCATGCGCTGTTTGTTTTTCAGAACTTCTCACAAGCATGATGGAGGGCGTGAAATGCCACTTGGATAGCAGTCTGCCGCGGATAAGGCGTCTGGGAATGATTGTGGCAGAGAGCATTAGTTCAAAAATAAACACTGATGGGCCTGTCCTGAAGTTTCAGGTGAAGGTTATAATAAACTTTTTCTTTGGTGTGCATGGCATAGAGGAAATACAAGATTTAAACCAGGTGATCTGGGGCATTATAGTAAGTTCTAACACTTATTACCTGGAAATAAGGAGAGGCAGCAACACTTTCAAAAAGAGAAGGTATCTGTTCGCAAAAAACAATTGCGTGAGTGACCTTAGGAGAGTATTCTGATGGCAAAGTTTAGAGTAAACTGTTAATAAATAATGGACTGCTATGGGGTTACCATATTGCATGAGGAAATCGGAATCTGATCTATGGAAGTAGTTGAGAGGGAACTTCACACCTAAACCAGTGGTGAACATGCAGTCCCTGATGTGGTAGGAACACCTGCTCTGAGTTGAGATTTTTCAAGATCAACGTGGGGATTTTTGTTGTGCTATTTCAAGTAGAGTTTGTAAGAATTAGTGATAAAATCGCATCCTTTCTTTGAAAATCTACATCATCCATCATGTTGCATTGCCATTTATTAAACGTTTTAAAGATTCTAAATAACATCGAGATGAGGTATGACCAAGTACTACTATTAAATATAGGGATGAAGGTTACATATGCTACAGATCACCATACAGCATAAGTACGTTATTGCTGGCAGCACAGTGATTGAAACAAATAGGATTAGCGTGTGTTAATCTGTTCATGATTCAGTCCTCATTTGAACACTGCAGAAGGGTTAAATGTTGAATGCTGGTCATATTTGCAATCTTAGAGTGCAGTAACAGTTATTCTGAATGTCTAGTATGAAGAAGATGATGAAGCAAGAGAACTGAAGTCCCTTCTGGTGCAGACTCCATCATTCTGTGTTGTCCCAAGCCTCCCAGATGATGAGTAAGATATTGCTACTCTTCATTTCCGTGCCTTTTACATAGCAAATACAAAAAACATACTGGAGAACTGAGCAAGTTATGATGTCGTCCCGTGTCATGTCCCCACCACCACGTCCAGCGATTATTTGCAGGGCCTACATCTGGAAAAGATGTGCTGTTCCATTTTTACCTTTTTTATGCTCCTTCTGACTTTATTCATCTATTGTATCTTCCCTCACTTGTCTCTTTCAGACTGAAGAGTCCTCATCTGTTTAGTCATTCCTTGTATAGAATCAATTCTGTACCTTTGATCATTCTTTTTCCCCTTCTGCGAACCTTTTTTGATTTGTACACTAGAGCTGTTTGCAGTATTCAAGATATATTTTTGTATTCTCATAAAGCATTATAATGCACCCTATAATGCAGTATAATTATTTGAAATTCATAATTCAAATGGTAGCACGTATTAGAATTGCCTGTTTGATAGCCGCACATGATGAAACCATGCTGCAGTTCTTAGGGGTTTTATGTTACCCTGAGTAGTATTGAATGGGCCTTTTTGTTCACATCTGGGGATTCTCTGATGTTTGGGCCACATGTCCACATCCCTTCCTCCCCAGCCCATTCATCAATAACAAAAATCTAGCATATCTGTCAGTGTAAAAACTGGTCCTGTGGTGCTCTTAACTTCCATGGCATTTGCTGAGGTGCTTGAAGCACTTATTCTTATGAACAGATGAATGAAGCACTTAATAGTAAATTAAGCTGTCCAGCACTCCAGTGAAATACAGAAGATTTATTACTCCCATTTTAGGGGTGTAATCAGCATAGACAGCTGCTTGAGACAGCCTTTGAGAAGTAGAGAGCTGAAAGGACATATCAAAGTCCACAAAAATAGGCACAGAGAAAACTTTTTCTCTGTTTTTATACTCATCCCATTAGGAGTAGTTAAAGATGCTTCTTCCCCAGTTGTTCAGTTTCATTCACAGCATTGAATACTGTGCAGACCAGTATGATCCAGTTATCACAGATAAGTCTTTCCTTAGCAGTCCTTGACACAAGCTAGTACAGGGAGAACACAGCAAATTAGTTAACTTTTGTTATCTGTTGCTTTTCTCTTGTGAGATTCTGCTTCTCCCCTCATCCCATTCTGCCTCCTAGGACTTTATGTAGGCCAAGCTAGGTGGGAGACTGCAGCAGAAATAAGTTTCTGCCATTCTACTGAGGCAGCGAGGTTTGATGGTATTGGGTAGTTTCTTGCTTGTGAATATGGACTGTTACTTTATTGGTTTTAATGCTTCTTGTTGCAGCAGGAATGAGAAAGCAGATGCTGCACTGCCATTGGTATTGGAAAGTAATGGGAAATCGCATACAGCGGCACCCCATGTGATGCCAGATGAGGAGTCTGATGCTGAGCTTGACAGGTATGGGGAAAGAAGCTGGTAGGTAATGGAAAATAAATGGTAGGTTCTTCAGAGCAGACTTGGAGAGAAGGGAGCTGTTGGTAGCTGCTTATCTTGGCAAATCTAGTGCTTTCTGACCAGAATGAGGGAGCAGACCTTGTTCAGCTGAGTGGTATTCAGCAGAGTAGGATGTTGTGTAGGAAACTGCATACAAGTATGTTAGTCAATAACTGGAGCACAGCCATTGTCATGTACAACCATTATATTTATTCCATTTGACTGACTTAAGATACATTTTTTTTCCTGGAATTATGGATATATCTACCCACTTAATTAGTGGGCCTGTCTTATCTTGTCACTTTACCGATACATAAAGAAATCTCAGTAATTGGCTTCTTGCCTCACCTGACTCCTTCCTGCACTTGACTGAGAGATCAAAGTAATTCATAGAACTCCCCAAGGAACTCTTCTAGACTCTGCTTCAGCAATGCTACTGTATTATGCAAGAGTGACGGTGTTACAGTAGTGCATGTGCTGCTTCTTTACTTTGTGTGTGGATAGTTGGAGAAAGGAGAACGGCCATACCCCATAAACTAACTCCTGCCTTTATTTCTTTTACAGTGATGATGACCTTATTCCTTATGACATGTCAGAGGATAAAGAACTAAAGAAGACTATGGCTCCAGTGTATATTCGAGACTGTATTGAAGGTAGGAGATTTTGGGCTGAGTCTTCATCTGCTTCTTACTGTTTTGGGGAGAGTGGTCTCTTTAGGTTTATTTTTATTCTGAGCTAATTTGAAGAAGCTGTAGTATTTCAGTTATCTGGACTCAACTGCTGAACCATCATTTCTGAGTAATTTTGGTCTAGTTCCTCATACTGGTCATGTGCAGGGTCAGTGACACCTTCCTATGAAAAGACTACTGTCAGAGGAAAGTTGGGGTGTATACCCAAGCACAACCATTCTATTAATAGCTTTTGTTTGTCTTTTAATTGCCTTCAGTCTTGACAGGATCTGAAGATGTGGACAAATGGGAAGCTACAGTCAAGGCTCTTGAGAGCTTGGTTCGAAAGAATCCAGCAGGAACAAGAGAGGTGATGTAGTATGAATTAACAGTTACCAGTGGGCTCTAATACAGGGTTATCCCTTTGCCCTTGTGAGGAGACTAAATTTGCCAACAGAGTGGCCAGCTGAGCCTAATGGGTACCTGAATTTAGAGCTTTCAACTTGGGAAGGGAAATAGAAGGAAAGAGTTGCTTTGGAAGTAGTTTGCTAGGCTACAGAGCACAAAGGAGCAAAGAAGTAGACAGAGGTATGGCATTTAGCAGCTCCAGCACTCAAAATGAAATGCATTTGCAAGTAGAGCTTGCCCATAACTTGAGGCAGCAGAGCAAGCTCTATGCTTTGTGCTGGGCAGAAAAAACTTTAGAAAGGCAATTTACAGAGGAGCCACGAATCCCACAGACAAAATAATTTTAATTTTGTATGTAATTGATATTGAATCGAAATTGATTTAATCGCTATTTCCTAACAAAAAGGGGGATAAAATCAAATGGACTTGTTTGGACCTATTTGCTTGTACAAGTGTAGCCTCTTCCTGAGGGAGTAGGTGGATTGTACTGATCAAGTTGAAAAGCTTGGATGAGCGGAACTTAGGACAAGGTGGCTGGTGTGATGATTGCTCACCACTGCCTTGAAGATGAGATTTATAGTGCCAGCGGTACATGCCTCTGCCAGCTGAGAAAGGGAAGGGCTGTAGTGTGGTAAGGGACTGGATGGACATTGGGTGTGGTACTGTGCCCTTTAAGCCATGAATTGCAGTGGCAGGTCTTCCTATCTCGTGATGTTACAATTTGTCCAAAAAGCCAAAGTGAAATGTGGGTGTAGACAGAAAAATCAGCTTAGGGGTTTGTTGTGTGTTTGAGAAATCTGTCCTGATGGCATTTATCCTAATGTCTTTTCTCTCCCTCATAAGTGAAGGGCAGGTTGTTGCCTATATTCTGTTCCCTTTTTTTTTGTTTGTTTGTTTTTGCTGAAGCATTAGAAATGGAAAGTGGATGCTACTCTGTAAATCCCATGGGAACGAAAACACCTGTAGTGACTTGATTCCTTTTTCTTACTTTGAGCAGGTTAGTGTGGAGCTGGCAAAAGTACTATTGCATCTGGAGGAGAAGACCTGCATTGAAGGCTTTGCAGAGCTCCGTCGGAGGGCTCAAGTAGCTGTTTTAACCATGGATCCAATACCTGTTAGTCCCTCTTACTGCTTCCCTTTTTTCAGTTTAGGCACAGGGAAAAATTTAAGCAGGTAAAGTCTCTGGTAGCTTGGTAGAAGCAGCTATCAGAGTGTGGTAGAATAGCTGGCTGATATCTGACAGCATTTACGTAGAGATGGGCTATGTACTGAAGAATCTGCAATGGATGACAAACAACAGGAAAGAAAAAACTCCGTCAAGAGCTGTAACAGACTGCCTTGTTTGGTATATGGTATACCCATATACCCAATTTAGATAAGGACTTGTTGCACTAAAGGGAGATTCCTTCACATATAAGGAAACTGAGGCACACAGGGCTTCTCTAAAAGAAGACTTGACTGGTGTTTGTAATCAGCTGCCCTGACATTTGTTTGGATGCTTCTGCATAGGAGGGAGAGAAGAATGACAAAGTCTCATTTGTTGTTTACTTCGTTTGGGAGAATCTAGAAGTGGACGTGTCTGAATTTTCCCTATTCATACGGTGCTTCTCTTCCCTTCTCTTGGAGGCTTGTTGTTAACTAACAGGAAGCAGGACTTTGAAATAGAGAATTTAGAATTTTTAGAATTAGTGGAAAGGCTGTTTACAGACTGGGTTTGTGTTCACTGCTTCTTGATTTTTCTGTACAGGTAGCACAGTACTTGACCTCCCAGTTCTATTCCCTGAACTACAGTCTTTGTCAGCGCATGGATATTCTTGATGTAAGCGCTCATCTCTTTGTTTCTCACTTTCATTTTGTCTTTGTTGCACCAGTGCAGTGTCCCTAAGATGTCATGGTGTTAACCTTTATTCCTTGTGGGAAGAGACGAGGAGGAAATGGAGGCATGGGAATCTCTTATGTTAGTATTTCTGCTGGGCATTCCTCTCTTGTTCTTAACCCTGCTACACTCCAGTTATACAGCAGTCCTTGCCCACAGAATGCAAAATGTGTGATGGCATTTTGCCTGAAAGAAGCCACTGTTTCCTAGCGTGTCATCAGACTGTGATCTCTTCACTTTCTGAAAGACAACAGTCTGCCTGTGGCTCCTTCCACATCATTTCACTTAGTGTGTCTGAAAAAAGAGCCACTGTTCTGTTTCAGGGCTAAGTGACTGAGTAGTTGACCCAATACCTCACAGTCAATTGACTAGGGGGACAATCACTCACCCTGCTGTTCATTTTAAACCTGTTGTGCCTTTCTGCCTTGCTATTCTGATTGGCTTGAGTGCGGGTAACTGTTGTTTCCTAGTACAGGGATTATCCTCTTTTTAACAGAACATCCCTTTTTTTTCATCTAGGTATTGGTTTTGGCAGCTCAGGAATTGTCCTATCCGAAAGCCCATGGGAAGACCAAGCATGCCCCAAAACCTTGTATCCAGCTCCTTCATGGAAGTGACAGCTCTAAGGACTGGAGAAGAATTGTTGATGAGAGAATCAAAAGCAAGACTAGGAGGTTTGCTAAGGTGAGGCCAGGGCAGAAACAAACTTATGTTTGTTATGTCAACTCCAGCAAAAATAGGGACAGTAGGAATTGCTGTAGTTCTCTCTGGAAAGAGCAAAATACCTCTGAAATTGTGCCCAATCCAGAGGCAAGACTGGGTAACTTAAAATGTCAGTTTCACTTTAATGTCTTGCTGATTTATTTATTTATTTTCTCCATGGGAAGTACCAAATCCTGTAGTCCTCTCTCAGGAGGAGGAGGAAAATAAACCTCAAACTCCTTGTCTCACATTGAGGGATCGCTATGGCTGTTCTGTGTGTTCTGAGCTTGTCTGGCTGCTGCAGGGAGCTGTAACTGCACCTCGCAGATCCTAGAGCATCTTCCTTCAGACCAGCTGCATCTGGACTGGACTGTCTCAGGCATCCTCTTTTTCAGAGAGATAAACTGGTGCAAGTTTTCTAGGTCCCATAACTCGCCTGTGGTTTGTCCTAGAGGACTTGCTTTCCAAAACTCCTTTATCCCTTGAACATTCTTGTTTCTTATATCTAACCAAGCAGTACTAGATACATTTCACTGAAATATGCGAGAGGATCTGAAATGGGAAATGAGGTGACTGGTCTGGAAACTAGCAGCCATAGGTGTACAAGTAAGCAGTAGCTGACAGTGGGATGGCTGCAGCGGATGAATGTAGAACAGTTGGATACTGCATCTTGCATCTAGACTTCATTTTTCTCTTGGACAGGGTCCATCTCAAGTGGAACTGGCTTCTGGCCCAAATGAATTCAGTTCTGTTGCTGGACACTTCTTTTTTCCATTGATCCAGAACTTTGACAGGTGAGTGAACACCTTGGGATGTGGGCATGACAACAGCAAGAGTGAACCTTTCTGCTTGTTCCGCTTGTCTGAGAGCAGCAGAGTAAAGCCCAGAAGATGTGTGGAAGTCCTGTAACACCACGCTGATGCCTGGCTCATGGATAAAGCTTACAGTGGAAGATTTTGTGCTCTTAGACTTCATAGGTTAAGTTTTGTTGGATGAGAATATGTAAGACCCTGCAGTAAGTGAATATATGTTACTAAGGGATAACCTGTCGGCAGGTACGCAGGGGGATGACTTTGGCAATACCACAGCATCTTGACTGACCTTGGGGAGTTCAGACACAGCCACAGAACTCAGGCTGCAGTCTTTAATAGAAGTTAACTGCCTCAGTTTTTGTCCTGTCACCTGGATTGATCCTTGTGACTGTTACAGGACACATGTTATTGTCAATCACTTAAGTCTTTGCTTACCTAAGGAAGAACCAGTAATTGATGCCGGTAAGAATCAAGATTCTTGTAATATCAGTCTTAGTGGTTTGTAGTACGGCAGCAGTGCTAGCTTTTGCATGCAGTAGAGCTAGTCTGCTGGTAGAGCAAGTGAATCGCTACTGCAGAGGATGTTACTGGTGTGGGAGCAAGCAGCTGTGGCCCATGATGAACTGGGAATGACCGTATAATGACTTGTTTTAGGGGTTCAGGCATGTATGAGATGGTTTGCCCTGCACAACCACCCTGCCCGTTCCAAAGATGCACTGATCAGCCCTGTCACTGCTACAGGACTGTGTCTCTTGTACTTGCAGGCCTTTGTCAACGTTTGATCTCCTGGGGGAAGATCACTTTGTCCTTGGAAGACTGGTCCACACATTAGCAGTCCTGATGTACTTGGCTGTCAACACTGTGGTAAGAAAGGCTGCATGAGCTTTCAGATAGCGGGAGTGACTTCCAGCCTGGGAACTCAGAGGTGCCGTCTGAAACAGCAGTGTGGGCCTGCTACACTTAGACTGGCAGTGAGTTTGAGTCATGTGCTGAGAAGTTACTAAAAGGGCTGAGAAAAGATGGTCAGAAAGGAGCCGTGGGATTCAGACATCCCTGCACTTTCTTTTGCTGCTTCTGATAGGTTTTTCTTCCAACTTCTGTGGGAAGCTGGGCATATCATTACTCTTTGCTGCCTCAGTTTCCTCATCTGTAAAATAGCTAGTTGTAACCCTGATGTTCACAGCAGTGTATGTCAAGGCCCAGTTCTTTAGGGTGGTGTGACTGTGAAGGTATTCAGCATTTCTGTCATAATCCTGTTTTACAGGCAGCTACTGCAATGGGAAAGGCACTGCTGGAGTTTGTTTGGGCTCTGCGTTTCCACACTGACTCGTGAGTTGTAGTTGTATGCTTTCATTTTTAAAGATCATCTGTGAGCCAGTGTCCAGCCACAACCTCTGCTTGTCCAAGACTAGCACCTGACTGAGAATGTCAATGACTTAATCTATTCTTCTTTATGCTTACCTCTGGTCTTGTGTTCTTATGACTGAGTATTGCAAGAGTGTGTAATGAAAGCATTGCTTTAATGTCAGACCAACACAGGAATTTAGCTAGTGTCTTTTAGTGTGGAGATAACAGTCATTACCTGTAGAAAGCGTGACAAATTTCTTCATCAACTATCCTTGTGCTGTTTTCAGCTACTTCAGCTGAGGAAGCTCAGAAAACTTTAGATTCGATTCCAGCATTCCACATGAAAAGAAATTAAGACATGTAACTAAAATGCTGTAAACATCCAGCTTCTGTTTTAACCTCAGACTTTTCCAGGTCTCTAAATTACGCTAGACTCCCTGAGCAACAGCATGGCAGGGGCTCTGTATGTGAGGGGTATGCCAGCTGGTGCATAATTACATTCCTGATTAGTATGAGTATGGCAATAGTTATGATAATCTCAAATACTGGAAACTGGAGAACCCTGGAGGTGAGGAAAAATAAGTAAATCAAGGTAGAGCAAGAAGCTGCAGGTTTTAAATAGTTTGGTCTTTCTCCAACAGATATGTGCGTCAGGGTCTTCTATCCTGTATCTCTTCCGTGCTCCTCAGCCTCCCTGAGGAGCGTCTTCTGGAAGACATGACAGAAGAGCTTTTGGAGACTCAGTCCTGGCTGGAAGGTAAGATGTGGTGGTGTATGCCAATGTTTTTCTGGCGGGTGCTGTGGTTTGTGTGCAACATCTCTTTAAAATTGTGACTGTAGCTGTAATGTTGTGCTCTACAGACTGGCATGATAAACATACTTATTGCTTGCTTGTAAGTCTAGGACAAATACCAGACCACAGTCTGTGCTGTAGAGACACGTTGCAGAGGTATCTAAAGCATAAGCTGAGAGATGCTTATGGCATTTCGAAGTGTGACTGTCCTCACGCTTTGAAACACTTGCCCAACAAATATCCCAAAATATACTGTGTGCCCCCTTTCTCTGTCTAAGCCTCCAACCACTTATTTCATGAACCTGCAGAACATATTGCCATATTGCATGTTTGTTTGTTTTTTTTTATTACATGTTTTGTATGGTGTTGAACAGGCAGCTCAGCACCACACAGCCACTTGCTTACTCTCCCCAGGTGGGATGGAGGAGAGAATTGGAAAGGTAAAAGTGCAAGAACTCATGGGTTGAGACAAAGACAGGTTAGAATCTTAGAATCATAGAATGGTTTGGGTTGGAAGGGACCTTAAAGATCATCTAATTCCAACCCTCCTGCCATGGGCAGGGACAACTCCCACTAGAGCAGCTTGCTCAAAGCCCCATCCACTCTGGCCTTAAACACTGCCAGGGA
>VXAA01002818.1:0-21877 GCA_013399115.1 Anseranas semipalmata
GAACTGGCCCTAGAATGGAGCCCATTTTGTTTTTGTAATGCCATTTTGTTTTGTAGGGCTACCCAAGATGCTTGTTTTACCTCTAACTGTAAGGCTGAAATAACGTTAATAATACTTCCACTACCCTTCTCTTCCATTAAAGAATTTCTTCCAAATATCTAATCTAAATATATCCTCTTTTAGTTTAAAACCATTACTCCTTGTCTTATCACTACACTCCCTCACAAAGAGTCCTTCCCCATCTTTTGTGTAGTCCCCTTTAGGTACTTGGAAGGTCTCCCGGGGCCTTCTCTTCTCCAGGCTGAACAACCCCAACTCCCTCAGCCTCTCTTCACAGGAGAGGTCCTCCAGCCCTTTGATCATCCTCGTGGCCCTCCTCTGGACTCTTTCTAATACGTCCACGTGCTTCTTGTGATGGGGGCCCCAGAGCTGAATGCAGTACTCTAGGTGAGGTTTCACAAGAGCAGAGCAGAAAAGGAGAATCACCTCTCTTGGCCTGCTGGCCATGCTTCTTTTGATGCAGCCCAGGATACGGTTGGATTTCTGGGCTGCAAGCACACATTGCTGGTTCATGTTGAGCTTCTCATCAACCAGCACCCCCAGGTCCGTCTCCTCGGGGCTGATCTCAATCCATTCTCCAACCAGCCTGCTTAGGATCGCCCTGGCCCAGATGCAGGACCTTGTGCTTGGCCTTGTTGAGTGGTCCATCCATCAAATCCATGTCTCTCCAATTTAGAGACAAGGATATCATGGGGGACAGTATCATGGGGGACATGCTGCTAACCTTCTTCCTTTCTTCTCAGTCTCTCTCACAGTCAGAAGGCAACAAGAAAAGAGTTTTTTCAGAATAGACAGCATGAGCACGTACTACATGTTCTGGTACAGGTAGAGGGCATGTGGCTCTCTGGACTAGATTTACCAGGAGCATGATGCCTATGGAGAAGGTTTCCAATATCACTTTAAGGGAGCAGTGGAGAGTTCCACAGATCCAGACAGCAAAACAAGGGGATGAGACACTGTATTACTATGGTGCTGGACTCATACTGGAGCAGCTCTGCAGTAGAGTGGACCAAATTTATGATCCAATTTATGACAAGTTATGATCCCATATGAGCAATTCTGGGAACTTCAGAGGCTGTATGGTGTAGCGCAGGTTAATGCACTTTGCGTGGGCCTCCTAACTAGCATGGCCCAATTTTTCCTCCACAGCCTGGTTGCAAAGGTATTGGATCATGGAAGTTTGGTGGGATAGCTTGCAGAAGTGCATTGGTCGATCAAAAGAAGGGGATGCATCAAAAGAAGAGTAGCTAGCAGGTCAAGGGAGGTGATCTTCCCCTTCTACTCTGCTCTTGTGAGACCTCACCTGTGTTCATCTCTGGGGCTGTCAGCATAAGAAAGACATTGGGCTGTTAGAGGAAGTCCAGAGGAGGGCCACGAAAGACTGAGAGAGTTGGGGTTGTTCAGCCTGGAGAAGAGAAGGCTCTGGGGAGACCTTATAGTGGCCTTCCAGTACTAAAAGGGGACCTATGGGAAAGATGGGGAAGGACTCTATCAGGACATGTAGTGATAGGACGAGGGAGAATAGCTTTAAAATGAAAGAGGATAGATTTAGATTAGACGTTAGGAACAAATTTTTTACTATGAGAGCGGTAAAGCACTGGAACAGGTTGCACAGAGAAGTTGTTGATGCCCCCTCCCTGGAAGTGTTCAAGGCCAGGTTGGATGGGGCTTTGAGCAACCTGATCTAGTGGAAGGTGTCCGTGCCAATGGCAGGGGGATTGGCACTAGATGATCTTTAAGGTCCTTTCCAACCCAAACCATTCTGTGATTCTATGATCCTATGATTCTGTGGAGACAGGCTCATTAGGAAAGAAAGACTGGGAAGGCAAGGAGGGGGAATTGCTGTTTCCATGGGAGAGCATCTGCAATGCATGGAGTTCTGCTTTGGGATATACAATAAGACAGCTGATAGCATATGGGTCAGGATTAGAGGGCAGATCAGTATACGTGACATGGTGGGTGGCTATGACAGGTCACCTGATCTGGAAGAAGAAGTAGATGAAGCCTTCTTCAAACAACTGGAAGAAGCCTCACATTCACTGGCCCTGGTCTTCATGGGGGAGTTGAACCATGTCAAATGTCTGCTGGAGGGACAGCACAGCAATCCAAGCACTTTTCTGGAGTGCACAGGTGAAAACATTATGACACAAGTGATAGAGGGGCTGGACCTCCTACTTCCTTGTGACAAAGCAGGAAGTCAAGCAAAGGAGGCTAAAATGGTGAACAAGGAGCTCCTGAACAAACTCAGAAATAGAAAGGAAATGTGCAAGAGGTGGAAGCAGAGGCAGGTGATCTGGGAGGTATATAGAGACCCTGTCTGTCTGATCATGCAGGATTAAGGTTAGGAAAGCCAAAGCCTATCTGGAGCTGATTGTGGAGAGGCATGTGGGGTCATTTATTCCCAGTCTTTACTGTGATTACCACATTTGGAAGAATCACTGCCATGGATTAATCTAAGAGTCATTCAACACAGTAGATTTCCTGTCAGGCCAATATGAAATGTCTTGCAAGAGCTATAAATACAGAGCAGATGTTATTGTATTTCTTCTGTTACAACCTTTCTTTCTTGTAGCTGCCTGCAGCTCAGGGACTTCCCTAAGCAGGTATTATAGATCCTACTTTAAATAACTGCTTTTAGCTGTTCACTCCCAAATGAAAGTTATGATTTACTGTTTTTTCATCTTAAATAACTAGTTTCTTAAGATCACCTACACCGTCTCCAGGAAACAAATGACCACTAGCATTTCTGCCTTGGAAGAGGGTTTGAATATGTGATGTTTCTGTCCACAGAAGAACATAATGCCCACTGTATCCTTTAAGAAAGAAGTCACCTTCTTGACAGCTGCATCCCAGAATCACTTCTCCTTCCCAATGAGAGCCATGGACACAGCCTTTTATACATGTGTGATGAAATCAGGTAGATTTTCTGGGAAGTAAGTTCAGAGTGGGCTGTTCCCCAAAAAGGGAAATTGGGTTAAAATACAAATGGAGATTGTCTGGGGACTATGAATTATTGTGCTGAAAGGGCCAGGATAGTTTTCCTCTAAAAATGCATGTTAGACTTTTCAGCAAGTGCTGAAGGAACTCGAACAAACATACATTCACAAACCACCTACTATTCCCTATCCAAAACATATCTTTATCTGCCTAGGACACTTCTGGAGAAGAGGGACTCCCTCTCTTCTCATTTTCTCTGAAACAGAACTGAAGGAGAGGTCTTCAGTATCACCTCTTTGTGGAAGACAGATAGTCTAAACATTATTTCTGACACCTCACTGGCACTATTGGAATGCCTCCTGCAACTTTTTAGAGGGCATGCACCAGGACAAAGAAAGAAAATACGAAGGCAGAACTCAGTTTTTAAATCAAACAAATCCAAGCATGTGGCTTGCAGGAGGCTGTAAAAGACAGGTGTGTTTCTGTGGCCACCCAAAGGCCTGGCATAGGAAAGGGCTGTTTAGCTGCATCTCAAATTTCAGTGACAAGCAGGGTGCAGCACTGCTCTGGCATGATTTGGCAGCAAGTGAGGGGGGAGGGACAGGCACTTGTAGGTAACCAGGCCTATCACAGGAGATCTTTAGAGCTTCTTTCTCTTTGTCCTGCACGCAGTTCAAGAGACTGAAAGTACCACATCAACCATCTCCGCCATTTTCTGGGGAAAGGTGAGGCAACAAGGAGAAACCAATTTGACACAATGAAGGGAAGGGTCAATGAACATACCCATCTTAACAACAGAAAACATAGCAGCGCTGGTATTAAAAATAGTGATTAAAAATGTAAAATACACCTTTGTATTTAGCAACAACAATAATGCTCATAAACAAATTGTGTAATACAGCATGAAACCAGGCAGATTTGTGAACAGGTTATAATGTTGCTATTTCCTTTTGTGTCTTAGAACTGGACTTGATTCAGAAACTGCTTCACAATTCCATATAACCATTAACCCAAATCATCAAAATCAGGTAAAAAAAAATTAAAAGACAACTGTAATCATCCATGACTAAATGTTCCTCACTTTCAAACTCATGTAAGTAGTTAAAATATCCAAAGTATAGACAATTCAGTAGTCAATAAATCTAGTTCAGAGAGTTCTATATCAGAGAAACAGAGAAAAAAATAGTACATCTAGTCAGGAAAAAAAACTCCAAAGACCCTTATAAAAATGCTATTCAAATGAGAAATATTATAAATCAAATACCTTAGTAAGTAAATAACTTTAGCACATCCAACAAACTGAATCCATTAAACCACCATCAGCTAAATGAGAATAACTTTTGAAAAAAATGTAAATATGGACTCATTTTTTATTTGGCATGACAATAGGCTTTAGAAACAAAAATACTTTAAGGTCCAGAAAGACTTAGGAAATGTAGAATTAATTAAATTGAAAATTAATAGGACTGGTGTAACTGGTCTCCAGATATTCTTTAAAATGTTTCACCCCAGCTTTCCCGATGTTTCCCTCAAGTGAGAACAGCTGTGACAACATCCTTTCTGACAAGTATGGGCAATGTTATAGTCAGAGATTAATATTACTATATCTGCCAAAAAAAAGAAATGCTGATAATGTTGGTTTTAGTGTATAACAACCACTCTGCAGCCATTTTAGATTATTCAAAAGTATAACAGTAGAGAGAAAGAGGAAAATAAAATTCATCTCTTCAAAAGACATGAAAGAGGAGACCACCTGGCTCTGAAAAACAATAAAAAATAATAAGTAAAAAAAAAAAAAAAAAAAAAAACAAGAAAAAAAAAAAAAAATGTTTTTGTGAAANAAAAAAAAAAAAAAAACCAGCAATAAAACAACAGATGTTTTTGTAGAACTGTCTACCATTGTGTGGACTACGTACCACAGTGACTGAAAAAGACTGAACCACTGCACACAAATTGGCTTACTCACTGAATTCTCTCAGAGGCAGAAACATGGTGCCCTGCATAGTCTCTTTTTCTTCAGACAATTGTATGCACAAACACAAATTTGATTCCCAACAGGACTCAAATGGGGGAGACCTTTCCATACAAAGCCAGTTTCCGTGACATTCACATCATATCTTGGATCTTGCATATGATGTGATCTTGGACATCTGCCTGTCAGCTCAAGTTGAGCAGGTGGGGATATACCTACAGTATTTCAGAACTTTCTACTTAACCTTGGCATTGTGTTCTCTTCTTTTTCTTTTTCTTAGATCACAGAGCAGGTAAGATTTGTTGACCCTCTTTTTGGTAAAAAGAGAGATCCTTTTAGCTCTGTATCCAACAACGGCCAGAAGCAGATGCATGAAGAAGAGTACAAGAGCAGGAGACTACAAAGGAATCTCCCTGCTATCAGACATCAGAACAAGGACTTTGAAACACATGTGTTTCCTTCGTATTTCCTTGGGAATCCTGAAGGTTAGACTTACCTGTAAAGACAGACATAGAAGGCACCGAGTGCCTCAGAATGCCTTAGCCTTTTCAGTGGCTTTTGTCTCCAGCTACCCTGCCCCAGTCAGCAGTGTGCTCCCATTTTCTCTAGTCCTTCTGAGGCTGATGATGTACCTATAGAAACTTTTTGTTGCCCATCACATGCCTTACCAGAATCAGCTCCGTATGGGCTTTGGCTTTCCCAACCTTAATCCTGCATGATCAGGCAGACAGGGTCTCTGTATCCCTCCCAGATCACCTGCCTCTGCTTCCACCTCTTGCACATTTCCTTTCTATTTCTGAGTTTGTTCAGGAGCTTCTTGTTTGTCATTTTGGCTTCCCACCATGTTTGCTTGATTTCCTGCTTTGTCCAGATGAACCATTCTTGAACCTGAAGGAGGTGATCTCTGAAAATCAAGCAGCTCTCCTAGACCCCTCCTCTGTCCAGGACCATAACCCATAGGATTCTTCCAAGCGGATCCCTGAAAATGCCAAATTCTGCTCTCCTGAAGTTTAGAGCTGTGGTTCTGTTTTTTGCATTTCTCCTTCCTCTCTGGATACTGAGCTCACACACCGCATGATCACTGCAGCCAAGCCTGCCCCTGATCTTCACATCTACCACCAATTCTTCCTTGTTTGCAAGTTGGAGGTCCAGCTCCTCTATCACTTGTGTCACAATGTTTTCACCAGTAAGCTCTAGAAAAGTGCTGGATTGCTTGTGCCCTGCTGTGCTGTCCCTCCAGCAGATATTTGACATGGTTCAACTCCCCCATGAAGACCAGGGCCAGTGAATGTGAGGCTTCTTCCAGTTGTTTGAAGAAGGCTTCATCTACTTCTTCTTCCAGATCAGGTGACCTGTCATAGCCACCCACCATGTCACGTATACTGATCTGCCCTCTAATCCTGACCCATATGCTATCAGCTGTCTCATTGTATATCCCAAAGCAGAACTCCATGCATTGCAGATGCTCTCCCATGGAAACAGCAATTCCCCCTCCTTGCCTTCCCAGCCTGTCTGTACTACAGGGCCTGTCTCCATCCCCTACAGTACTTCTGCAAGCTATCCCGCCAAACCTCCGTGATCCAATATCTTTGCAACCAGGCTGTGGAGGATACACCATTTCTCCATGATCTCAATGAGATCATAGCCCTGCAACTACAAGCTGGGCTTAAATTTATCTCATTTGTTCCTGGGTTTGCATGCATTATTGCCCAGGCACTTCAGAGAGGAACTTAGTCATGTGTGAAGACTTTCTTTTGCCCGAGGTTTGTCAGCCTGTTGGCAAAGATGGTTTTGGCCCATTTAGTCAGGTGGATCCCATCTCTTCCACACAGTCTTCAGTCCTCAAATGGGTGTGGTGTTCATAGAAACCAAGTCCCTGTTGCCAGCTCTGCCACCAACTGTTGAGCAGCAGGATCCATCCACTCCTCCTTCTCACCTCCTTCCCCTTCACCAATATGATGAAATAGAAATCCACGTGGCCCCCATGTCCTTGACCATCACCTCCCGAGCCGTGTAGTCATGTGTGCTACTTTCCAGGACTCTCCTGGCCATTTTGTTAGTACTCACATGAAAGAGTAGCAGGGGTTAATAGCCTATAGGTCTAGTAAGTTTTAACAATGTCCCAGATCTGAGGCCTTGGCAAGTAGTAAACCTCCCTAGATGACAGGTCATGTTGTCAGAGGGGGCTTACATCCCCTGCAGCAGGGAGCCTCCCACTACTGACACTCACCACTTTTTATGGTGCTCCTGTGTGGCTCATGGCCAATAGGCACAGACACCTCGTTTCACAGAGCTCTAGCTCCTTGTTTGGTTTGACAGCACCAAATCTATTCTGTAGCTGCAAATCTTCAGGTAGAGCAAGAGCATTCCTTTTGGTGCCATAAGTGACAAGCTCCCAGCTTTCATCATCATGGGAGTCTCCTTTTCCCAACATGATGGACACAGACAACCAGCCTCTCCTTTTAAGAAATTGGGAGTTGGACTCTTGAAACTGCAGGGTGTCAGAGACTGAATCCATCTGTTTTCATCTGTGTTGACCTCCTCACACAGCTCCTTTATTTGGTGACACAGATTTTCAACCACTACACATGTTCTACAGGCTAGACCATGACACCCTACTCTGGTCTGAACAACTGCAATCTCAATTCCACATCTGTCCACCATGAAGGCCATTTCAAGGATCATTCTACAAGCTTCCCACATGCAGGATGCCACCTCCATTTCCATCAGAGGAAGTATAAATAAGTTGCATTTTTTTAAACCCTTGGAGGCATCATGATGAGATGAAGTCTCCATCATTATATATTCTTAAGAAATCCTCAGACAAGCACCAGTGTGAATTGTTTCAGTGAGCTGAACTAGCTCTAGGGCAGAGGAATGGGCCAGTTCACTGCTTAGGTCCATTTCCTGTTGTAGGATTCCTGTAACTCTTTATTCTATGGTCAACAGTGAGAGATCATTGTATTGTTTAACCCTAGTTAAGTCCCACTATCAGCTATCAATTCCATGTTTTTAGATGATCAAACTAAAGGTTTTGCATCCTCCCACATGGTGTTCCTGGCTTTCACCACTTCAGATTTACCTTATTTTCCTTCAAACTTCAAGTTTATTTTTTGCCCAGCTTAACAACAGTTAGAGAGCAGCACTAACTTGTTTCCTTGTTACTCTACCTGCATCTGTCCGTACCCAGCTTTTTTTACCCTGTATGATGGGTACAGGAGCAAGATACTTTTAGCGTGGAGTAAGCTAGTGTTAAACTTTACCCTACAGTAAGAAAGGTGTATATTTCAAACACTGCTCTTATATATATATTTCATTTTTTTTGTGATGAAATAACATGCACACAGATCTCTGTGTGTACCAAGGGGTTACTATATTGATTAAATATTACGTTGCCTGTTGTCTCATGTTTAAGTTTCTATTCTTGCATTGCAAGACAGATGTAGTAGGGACTTTCATATTTTTCTCCGTAACATCTTGGACAATAGTAAAAAAACACCTAATCACCACACCTCTGATTCCTAGATGAACAATAGCCAAATAAAGTGCCGTATGACTTTAGACCAGGCCAGAAAAGACAGGTACATTCACACATAGTGTATCTTCCTCTACTTACTATACTCTGTACAAATTTTCTAGGTCCAGATAGTGCTGATGGTGCAAAGCTTGATCACCCTGAAGGATCTGATCAAACTGCTACAAACCCTTTAGTCTTTGACAGCCACTCCCATGGGTACAGCATCTCTACCTAAGAGCAATCATTTCATCTGTTTTCTCATCTCACCTAAAACGGGATTAAGACTTCCTAAGGCACCAAACGACCCCTGGACACAAACTCTAAGTGCCAATATCAGGCACATTTGTTACCCTCCTGAGTGCTGAAACCAAATTCAAGGTGAAAAAGTAGGCATCTTTCTGCAGCCCGGAAGAATTTTCATAAATGCTTTGAAATAACACTAAAGATACTGATTTTTTTTTCTGACTTTCTAACAAGCTTAACTCCGTGAGACTTTTCAGAACTGTTATGTAATCCCAAAGCTTCCACTTAAAATGTAACCTTCTTTATCCTATTCTAGACTGTTCCTTGAAAGCCATACCGTATTTCTTCATGTGGTATGTTAGTATAGAAACCACTTAAGAAGTCATGTGACTGCCTGTATAATCCAAAATTCTGTGTAGACCAAAAAAAAAAAAAAAAAGGAAGAGACACTTTTTGTAATGAAATATATCACTGTGTTTTGGGGTTGGAGTACCACAATGATATAAACAATATAGGGCCCTGTACAAAAACTCAAAGATGGAAAAAAGGCAATATATTTTGGGGAAGAAAGAAGATAAGAACCTGAAATACTTCAGGAGACAAATCCGTCATTCTTTTCATATTTTCATTTATCCTGGAAATATCAATCTCACAGAGTTTCCAAAAGGTGGAAGAAAGGAAGAACTTGGGAATTCTGTACTTGATCAGGCTATTTGAAGTCATTGAACTGTTCAATTATTGTTTGCTCCTTTCCAGGTTCAGAAGAAAATGTGGCTGTAGACACCCTCATGGGATTGTATACATGGATCAATAGGATAAGTATCTGGCTTCTCCTTTTTTAAACAACTTATGGATACAGCAAGGAAAGAGTTATTTATTGGACTAGGTATTAACAGTGTGAGCACAGATAAGCTTGAATTTGGAAGTGGAACCACTCTCACAGTTGAACCAAGTAAGTACCATTATTTTTAATTCTAGAAATTATGTTAAAGGGATACAGTGGTTTGTGTTCACGGTAAGAATTTTCTTCTGCAATAATCCCTGGAGTGCAGTCTTTCTAGCCAGGGTTTCAAACTGAGTCCTCAGCTTGTATCTGCTTAGGAAGGCTTCACAGGAACAACCAGGTTACCTCTGTATATCACCATAACCCCATGATTCCCAAAAACCCGGTGCGCATTACTTAAGTTTAACATGTCAGAATTACCAGTCTGGGTAGCATTCTGTCCCAGCCTTATTGTGAAATGCTGTATCCCAATCAGTGCTTCAGTGGATTTTCACTGTCTTATTTTGAGCAGGAATGCATAACACAGTAAAGAACTGGCAGTGGAGAGAAAGTTTGAGACAGGTCCTTGGCTCTCTGGTATGAAAAAGTAGTTTTTGGCACTGGCACCACATTCAGAGTGTCACCAGGTAAGTAATTCCATTGTCAGAGAAGGAAGGAGGTTAAATAACCTTGGGCTTAAATTTTCACAGCTGTCTCACATCCAAGACCACTTGGAATGAATGAGATTTGGCTAGCCAGCTGAATAGGCTTTGAAAATGCAGATGTGGTAGGTAGGGATTATAACAAGCCGTAGTTCTTACTGCCTTTATTAGGAATTGCATCATGTACAATAAAGGTGGATGTCACCCCAGGCTTTTCTGTGGGAGTGTGAATGCTGGGGCACCAGGGGAGTTTGTTAGGTTGATCTTTGTTATCCTAAACATCCAGGTGCGTACCTTAAAACTTGTTATGATGCTTTCAGAGGTTATCATGGCTTTAAAATTCTGCAAAAAATGTCCTCTGTCATTTTATAACCCTAAAGAGTCCCGCTGTCATTCCAGAAGGAGATCATGAGGCTCTCTTAGATGCTGCCTAGTATCTGTTCAGGTCAGTAGGATATCTTGCATTGGAATAAATGTCTATTTTGGAACAATTGGATCCCACCTCCATTTCCGAAGGAACAAAGGAATACAAATTTCTTACTCTGAAGAAAGATCTGTTCTTTCCAACCAACAAATCCTCAGCTGTAAATGTAGGACCAGAAAACACTTCCAGATTCCATTATTATAACATCAGCCTACATTGATTTGAACTTTGCATTTGTCAACAAAAGAGATAAAATATTCCATAGAGTATGATAATTTTTGGCAGGTAAAAACAATCAACAAAACGCAGTCTGGCAGGTAGAAGTCTAAGCAGTGGTATTGCTGTTTCAGACATTCACAGAAATGCTAATATGACAGTCTTGTCTCTCACATAAAGGTTATATATGTGTCTTTTTAAAAAAGTTTAGCCAAATTCCTGTGACCTCTTATTAGCGGCAGGTGCTGCGTAATGCTTCTTGTTTTCTAGAAAGGAGGACAATTTTTTTTTTTTTCTCCAAAATATGGGCTTTTCAGAGTGTTGGTTCTGCTGACAAGAAAAGATTTGTTTCTAATCAGCTGAAGGTAGCATGTGAATCCTTGACTCCAACAAGATATTCTTGGTTTAGGGAAATTCTTACAGTACATTACTCGAATTTCTAAAATGTTTTCACTAGGTTTCCTACAACGTGGCTTAGCGAACAAATCATTTGACAAAAGAAATATACTAGCCTTGTCTTCTCTACCCTAAAATGCTTTAAGTCATTCTTTCTCTGTTTTTTTTCCTGTCTATTTATCATCTCTGATATCTTGATCCAAAATTGTATGAAACTTGAGTTGAGTGCAATTGGCATGCTGTTCAGTAATTTCTTTTTCTACCTGAGGGTAGGATGAAAATTCCAAAGCTGTATGAAGACTTTAGGATAAGATGCTTGACAGTAAAAGATAATAGACCTTAAGCATAAGTCACTCAGCGTCTGTTGAAATACTTCATATGTTGAAGCCAATATTTCAAGAATTCTGGCAGCCTGATCCTTTTGTTGCTCATTTTGCATTTCTCTGGGAGATACTAACAAGCATTTAAAAATGCTAAGAACAGATATAACTGATTACCTGATTTTTTGAGAATCGCCAGCACAAACTTATATAGAAAACATGCACTAGTAGCCACCATAGTATACTCAAGGCATATTCTCCTCTTGAGCACTCAGTTAAGGTCAGATAAGGGTTATGTTTTTGTTTATTGTAGATAAAACTTTAGTTAATAAAACTAAGGCTCATAGCAATATGGAATATATACTTATTTCTATGACTTAGTAAGATTAAAGAAAAAAGAACTACGATTTTTTGTACTAATAAAATGTCTCTTCCAGAATGTAATATAAAAATCTCTCCCCAAAGCAAGCAACGGTAGGAATTCATGCATGTATTTTCAGGTAAAACAAAATAATGGGACTCAGTTGAGACTGCTGGGTTTGATAAAGCAATAATTCTGCTTTATTAATGATCATTGCACAGTGAACATTTGTTCTTGCTGAGGATCTTACCCAGTCAGTTATGCCAGAGGAGCATTTTCCTGGTATACTGGTTGTTTGGAAATATTGGAGATCAGAAAACATGAGAAGACTTTAAAGATCTCAGATAAAAAAAAAATGCTTAGGACTAACAGTAGCTGGCAAAACCATTTTACAACACCTGGAAGGGAAATGTATGTGGGATGAACAGCAAAACGAGCTTTTTTTGATTTACCCATTGTAATTGTGCGTTACTGCTGCTCTTATCTTCGGGAAGGGGACTCAACTGACCGTGGAGCCAAGTAAGTATTCTTTATGCATTAACCTTTTCTGAGTTGTTGTTGTTTGGATTTTAACATTTTTTTCTTTTCTTCTTCCTCCTAAAACTCAAGCAGAAACTCCCCAAGCTTTAGGATTTCTATGCCTACTCCTTTGATATGCAATTAGACATTTTAAGTATAAAAAACATGCTGATTCCCCTTCACAGGAGTTACCAAAGAATTTGGGATCCATAAAGGCAACTCCATGCTGAATTTGTTTTGGACATAACATCTACCCACACAGGCATTTTAATAAGCTTTCCATAATCATTAGTAGTTTTTACTGCCATGTCTAGACAGTTTGAAGGGAACTAAAACTCCTGGGGAGGCTGACATTTAAGTTCCTAAGAATTTCTTTTCTGTCAGGGTTAGAAAGGCAACACTAAGGGGAGAAATGGATAATATTATGCAAAAGCATTAAAAGGACTCTTAGACAATGATTCTGTACTAGTTTAATCTTACTAAATGGTTCAGAGTCTGGGTTAAACTGAAAAGGTTAAGGGAAGTTAATGAAGATTTGATTCCTCTTTGGAATCTGTTTGCTCTGGGTGTTGACAAGCATGGATTTATGCCTATTTTTATTATTAGAACCACCCCATGACGTTAAGGCAGGGTACTGCTTGGCTTGCATCTCAATTCTTCAGTATTGGAATGTGAATAGTGGGGAAAGAGAGTAAAATCAGAGTTCCTGTTCAAGAACTTGCAAAGATACCTTTGATGAACAAAACGTTAGTCCTGAGGAAAGCAGAATACAACACAGATGCCATGCAGAATGCAAAGCCTAATGGACCTCTCTTTAGCAAAGACAGCCATCAGGATGCACTTGTCAAATTGGACTAAGTCTATTCTATATAAATCCTTTTTTTTTTTTTTTTTTTTAAATGTCTGATAGCCTTTGATAAACTGAGCTCTTTTTCCCTGAATCCCTTCAGTTTCATGTTTTTATTATAATTCATGTCGCTAATCGTGTTCTGACATTGGTATGTGGAATAACCCTAGTTGCTCCATGTATAACCTGAAGGCAAAGATATTTTGTTATTAGAAATCATGATGATAATTTATTGACAGATCATCTCTTTCCTGAAAAGAATTCTGCTTCAAGTTTAAGCAATCTTATTTCATTACTTTTATGTCTTATTAGAAATTCCCAGAGAAGGCTGCTGCTGTGTAGTTGAAATCCAGGCTTTTGCAGTTGTCAGGTTTTTGGCATTCATGTTTGTTGCTTAGAATTAAGAATTCAACTCCTAAATGTTTTCAAAGCTAAAAAAAAAAATGCATCTGAAAGTTTCAGAGCAACTCTGCTGAAAGATACCAGAGAGAGCTAGAATACCAAATACTGTGAACATTTGTCAACACCTTTTAGGTTCTTTCAAAACTGCAGTTCTAGGGCATGTATTTTTACCTTGATGTTTGTTAATATCTTAATCCTAAAGCACTACCACTGAAGATTAGTACACTAATGTAAGGAAGACTGTAAGAAGATTTGTCTATGGGCATCAAGTTTATAGGCCTCAGGGTGTTCTTCCCTTCAAATCAGTTTATTATATTAATTCTACATTATACTTCTAACTGCCCCTGAAGCTGTGGAACTAGCAATATAGCACAGAGATGAGAAAGGTCACAATTTTTGAAACAGGTACAAGATTTTTTATTGAACCAAGTACCAATCCTATTATCTTTCCAGTGTCTCTAGACTGGATCGGAATGATTTACACCTGTGTAATGTCTAGTGGGGAAAATCACTCCCACAATTTAAAGTGCTTGACATTATCACAAATTCCTGGAGAAGTGGAGATAAGCGATTCAGAGACTTCTGATTGCTTCTCTACTACTTTCCCACCTTGGAGAAACAAAATCCTTCCTGCATCTGAGCATTTGTTAATGAAAAGATCAACCTTGTTCTCCACTCCAGCACTAGCACTTCCTTTCTGCAAGTAATGCCAACTCATTGGAGTAACCTTGCACAACAGTATGCAACGAACTGACTTCTCTCTTTGCCTTACCACTCTTGCTATGGTTAAACCCTTTAGCCACATCAGAAGATGACTTTGGGGGAGGTGAGAGAGAGTAAAGGGAAAACAGTTATTTCCTCTTATCTCAGGAATATACAAGACTGTCATTGATAGATGTGTTATTTTTTTAGTAATTAAATTGTTGAGTAAGCAGAATAATTTGACTCTTGAAGCTGCATCCTTAAAAGTTCTTCTCATTTGCTGGTGCCTTAGAAAATAAATAATTCACATATAGGAATGAATTCTACCAAAAGGAAGCTTAGGATCCCACGAAATTAAAGCTCCTATGGAAAACCTAGTCTTATATATCCTTTCTCTCTTTTATCTGTTCTTTTGGAACAAGCAGCAAGAAAAAAGAAAAAAGAAAAAAAAGGACAAAAAAAGGCAGTTAGTCATTGATAATGACAGGAATTAGTCAATGTTGAAGTGTACCTGAACTGTAGGTGACTTAGTTCTCAGACAAGATTGCAATAAAATCACATCGTGCCCAAACAATACCTTTGTTTGTTTGTTTGTTTTAAATAGGCGATCAGACAGATTCTGACCCAGAAGTCATTGTGATAAAATCAAAGAAACTCAAAGAAGGTGGCAGCACTGGGAAAGCAGCTTGTTTGGCAAGGAATTTCTCTCCAAAGAATATCAGTTTGGAGATGTTGCCTAATGAGGTCATATATGAACAGAATACACCCATTTTGACATCAGAGGGGACGTACAATACTATTAAGGTGGTCAACGTGACAAAAAACTCAGAGGTAACCTGCACGGCCAAGTTCAAGAACAACAATTTTACAGCCAACACAACATCATCAGGTACAATATTGTGGTTCAGCTGCAACTTTTTTCTGGAGGCAGTGTCTTCCAACACTTGTTATTTTTCCTGCTAATAAGCATGCCAACTGGGTAGCTAGAAGAAATGGGAAAGACATCTAGGTACTTAAACAGGTAGAGCTGAAAGATGTTTAAAGCTCCTTAGTCTTAACTTTTTACAGTTTAAGAACCTGAAGTTGCTTTTGTTGTTGTTGTTGTTTTTAATTTATATTTACTTATGACTAAATACTTCAGGATATAGCAGAAACCTCCTAGAACACAGCTTGAAATAGCCTTTCTAAAACCAACATGATGTGAAAGTGTTTTCATTTTTTTTCTTAAACTACTTTTTATATTTTTGGTATTGCTTTTGCCATCATGTAACTCATTCAAAAAGGTAAAAACAAAGCAACTCAAGAATTCCTTTGTTTCCTGCAATTACACTGAGAATTTTTCTCCTCCAATTAATATTAGTGAGCTGCCAGCTGAGCCTCAGACTGTACCACTCACCTATTCCTGTGGGAAAAGTAATATGAACACTTTCTTTAATCCTTCTTACAATTTGGATTTGTTTATAATATCTTTTCTTTATCACGCTACAGAAAACGTGGTTGAAGAACCAGCAAATGTTTGCAACACCACAGACACGTCTTCAGAAGGTTAGTTAATTAAAGGGATTATAAAGTCATGTTACTATGATGGGGATAAAAACATTGAAATGTATGTTTTCAGGGGTAGAGAAATCAGAATACCATGTATTCATCAAACACAACCTGCTTTTTTGGGGTAACTAGTTTATTAACAGACAAGTTTTCTTATAGTAAAAAAGCAACAGGAGGAAAAATCCAATCTAGATAGACGTCCTCTGCCTTTGTTGTTGCCATGTTTCTCTGTCACCTTTTCCTTTGCTGCCATTCCTCTCCTTGATGCTAATACCTGTGTTTTTTTCCACTTTCCGCCAATAACACGACATCCCACTCTAGACCATGATCTCTCCTGTCTTTTCTCTCTCACTAAGCAGATATCAAAATGGAGAAAACGAACATGCTGTCCATGGCTGTGTTGGGTTTAAGAGTCCTGCTGGCAAAAAGTATTGCCTTCAATACACTCATGAGCATCAAGTTGTTTCTTTTCTGAGGTAAGGAAACACATAGCTTCATCTGTGGAGATAATGGAAGCACATGCGAGGAATGACCACTTGGCTTTGTGTACTTCTTGAATCCCACAAGAAATGATACCTGTTCATCTACTCTTGTTTCTATTAAATAACTCTTTTAGGTTTCTGGAAACAAACAAAACCAGCCTCTCTATGTATCCAAAGCTTAGTTCTTGGTTATTGGTCCCCAAATTTGCTTTGCAGCAAGCTTGCTTTGACAGAGCACCTCAGGTTATATCAGAAATGCCTAAGAAATACCTCAGTGTCTCATTCAACTGGCAGAGCATGAGGCTTGGAGAAAAATCAAGATGAATAAGGAATTAAAAGTCAGGCTTCCAAAACATAATCAAGTGAAGGGGTAGCAGGAAAGAGGAGAAGGGAGAATTTTTAAATTAACGTACCAAATGTGGTACAAAAGATGGTCCAGCCTAAGCTTTGTGAGTCTGTCTGTCTTGATGTAACAGCAGTCAAACAGTGGCACATACACCCATATCCATTAAAAGTAGTGTAAAACATACTCTGTTTTTCCAGGAAGTGGGGAAGCAAGGCAGCAGAAATCTGAGGAACAGCAGGAGAGAGCACTTACCAGCAGTACAATTTGAAGAGCTGATGTCAAATCTGTTGACAATAACCATCTAGAACACAGCACAGCACCTTTTCCATAAGACATTTTAGAGTGTGAGTTGTAACTGCTTTTGCTATTTCTTGTTCTCTGTGAACTGAGGAGAGTGTATTTTTCCTCATCTGTCCGCTAAGTAGAAATTAATCTTTCCACTCTTCTATCCTTTGCATGGAAGCATCCAACCTGCTTTGATAGTTTTGAAAAATCAAAACCTCAATATAGATAAATGAACCTTTTAAAATACCTTTTACAGCAATGTTGCGTTACTCTGTAGAACTGATGTTTTACCGCTGGTAGAGGCACAGTAGATGTTATTTATAGATTTAATATTTTTTTAGGATAGCTTTAATAACAATAATTTTCTAGTGTAGATAAGAAGATCTGTGTTGGATCTGAAATGATTCGGTTCAACCAAATAATGCTCAACCATAGTAACATTTTTATTTGCACTTCTTTATTAAGCTTGTATCTCTTCTGTGAAGTGTATGGCACCTGCATTTTAAGTGGCTGTACTAATTATTAAAATAAAGTTTTATTATGCCAAAATGCTGTGGTTTGTGCTGTGCTTTTTCTGAATTTGGGATAGAGATTGCTGAAATTGAGTTGTTCTAATGACCAGTGAGATTATAAATTCAGCTTTGATAACCTAGATTTACTGTTGACTGAATTTGTCTGTTCTAGGGTTTGTACAGGGAAGTGGAGGGGCTCTTTGGCACATTAAAAAGCTTCAGAACGTCCATCAATCCTAGACTTAGGAGATTTGAATCACATTTTGTCATAAAGAGACCCCAGCATGATATTCCGGATCACAGCAAAGAGAGACATATGTCTAAGGAAAAATCAGTTAAGAGACGGGTTGATATGAGCACAAGGAAGAAAAATACAGGTATCAGAAGAGATGAGAACATGCTGGTTTTTTTCCACTCATTGATACTAGGAAGCGGCCAACAGGAAATAACGTATGATGGTTTGATGTAGTGATAGTTTCTATAGCAACTTAGTTATTAGTCAAAAAGACCCCCAAAACACACGTTCCCCAACTCATCCTTCTCTCAGAAGCAACAGGCAGGATGCGGTGGTTAACACTTATGACTAACTTTCAAGATGCAAGGTGAACTCCCCCTTGTTTCAAAAAACAAGTTAACCACATCCTGAAGGCAAAATGAAATTTTTCAGATACTGCCTGAGCTACTGCTGGCTTCAAGACAGACTCTACAAAGAGTGAATAATAAGGTCTTTTTAATTAAGATTTGTCAGGTTAGTCCCTCACACCCTGCAAACACCTAGATGAAGACTCTCACCCTATCCAGAAGATGGGTGAAGTTTGCATGGCAAATCCAAAAAAAATTTTTTTTTTTTTTAAATCTATTCTACCCCCATAATGTAAATTAGGAGGACTTGCTCATTCATATTTTTATCCCGATTTTCTGATGACACCTTCTACCTTTTTGTGTTGCACTCCATATCACACCTTTTCCCAGTCTCTCAGGCAAGACTCTGACTTGGAATACTATTTCTGGTTCTCCGTGCAAATCAAGGAATGGCATTTTCCTGAGTAGTCTTTGGTTGTGCCTGAGAGCTTTGACAGAATGAAAATCCCATAACACTGCACAAGCAAAGAATACAATCCACAAATGTATGACTACTGAGTGACACAGCACTGATCCATACAGAAATACATCAGCCAGATAAAGACATCAGTCACCATGGTTTTAAATGCCTATCCACATTGGCATAAGACACCAGAGCCCTCATTTCCATCAGGAAGAGATACATAACCTGTGTGATACTTCCACAGTCAGGCATTTTGCATCTCTCTGTGCACCCCTGGGAAACAGATCATGTGGGAACACTTACGCCCTCACTAACCATCTAAACTATCAGTTGCCCAAGTATCCATTATCTAGGCCACAGTCAAATGAAGAGAAACTCATGTCATTTGGACTACGCTCTCAGACACATGGTCTGATTTTGGGTTGCCCTTTAGGGACCTAGGAGTGGGACTCGATGATCCTTGTGGGTCCCTTCCAACTTGGGATGTTCTATGATTCTATGATTCTTTGAGATGATGGTTTGAATCTCCAGCTCTGTGGATTGTGAGGAGGGAGTACCCATCCCTCAGACTCTTACCACAGTCTATCACTCATCCATGGTGACCAGAGTTAGCCTCCATTGGAGTGGCCTAGCCTGTTGCCAGGCCTGTGACTCCCTTGAGACTTCATTTCAGGTCAGACTACATGAAATAATAGTCAGAGCTGGCCAAAATGGTGTTTCTGAGGCATAGTACTAGGGATGGATATTGAAGACAATCAGAGGCAACCCAGTTACCCTACTGTAGTCAAACCTTGTGCAGTCTGTTTTTCCCACTTCCTCTGGAGAAAACTGTTTTATTGGCCTTCTTCTGGAAAGAAGTGATTAGCTTCCTTTGGGAAGAAGTAGCCTGTGCTGGCTTACACTAACGGGGAACAAAGGAGAAAGAGGGAACAAACTGTTTAAATAAGCCCTTGGGGAAAAGAGAGGTATCTATACCCAGTGAGGAATTTCGGCACCTAGGCAGCCATTGTGTAGAGAAGAAAGGTTAATGGGAAAGGCAATACCTTATTAGACCACCTGATACAGGTGGAAGAAGCAGATATATATGCAGACACACAACCCCTTTCCAGCTGTTAAACTTCTAGGTAGATTGTGCCGGATATTTTATCAGGAACTTTTCCCCTGCCAGGAGCTGTCTAGGTCTAGTTATGGTATGGAATATCCCTTTGTCCAGTTTGGGTCAGCTCTCCTGGTTGTGTTCCCTCGCAGCCTCCTCACTAGCAGGGCAGCATGAGAAGCAGAAAAGTCCTTGACTGTGTGCAAGCACTGCTCAGCAATAACCAAAACGTTGGTGTGCTAAGACCACTATTTTCATCAAAATTCCAAAACACAGCTTCGTACAAAGCCTCTATGAAGAAAATTAACTGTATCCCAGCCAAACCATGACAATGTGCATGTGGGAAAATGTGATCGGTCCAGGTTAAGGCTAGTAGCTATTCAGAGGTATAAAAGATCATTTTGACAGCACAGAAAATGATGCAAAAATTACCAGTAATGATGGTGGTTTGACCTTTCCGTCCTCTCCATCTGACTACACAGTTTTTGTCTAAGGGAGTATTCTTCAAACTTTAATCAGGCCTGGGGATAAAAAATGCTCCCAACACCACTGCTGATGAGAGAACCTCCAGAGAACCATTCACCCCAAATGAAAGCTTGTTCTTAAGTCCCTCCAAACAGTGTTCTCTCTCCACCCAGTGTCAGAGCCTGGAAATACCTGATGTGAACATCTCTGTCCTTATGCAAATACATTTATCTAAAATGCAGAGTCTGTGGTCTTCTCTCTTCTTTCTTTGATTGACATTAATGCTCGTGGCTATTTGCAATGGTGCATTACTCCCCATTCTCACCTCAGGTCCTAAGGATCTCCCATGCAGGTCTGGGTAATGCTACAAAATAAATGTATCTACCTCAGGGGGCTAGGGAATTTTCCTCTTTGTAGGTAAAGGTCATGCACATTTCAGGCTAGGGATGTTAATGGCTTGAAGTGGTTCATTGTGAGTATCTCCTCACCTCCTCTGAGCAATTGTTGTGTTTTTTGTTTTGTTTTTGTTTGTTAAAAGTTTTTGGTTCACATCCTTTCTCCTTTTAACACAGACTTAAGAAATTGGAGGAAGGTGTTCATTTAGTTATACCAAACAACAGCATGCCCATAATCACTAAGGCTATAATTGAAGTATACTAGAAGTTCTAGATATTCACTGCAGTGAAAATATTGTAGGGCATGGCTTCCTAGATATGTTTCAAAGTAGCTGTGGTTTCCTTCCTTGGGAAAGATCCTGTTAATAAATCATCAAAAAATACCAAGCAAAATACCAAACAAACAAACAAAACAAGCAATGAAAATCAATAAGCAAGCCCTTTGTCAACATCAGGAAATTTTAGAAATGTGTTTCTGCTTTGTATATATATATATGTATATATTGCATTGTTTTGTTATTTTTACTTAGCAAGATACATATGGTATGCTTAGTCATCTTTTCTACCCATTGGTAGTCCTTAGATCAGGGCTTACATCTTGGGTAGGGAGGCTTCGGATCTTTTTGAACTACCTGAAACATTAAACCCCTATTGTCATTGAGCTTTGAGTGCACTCCCTGGCAAAAGTTTACAGCTCACTGAATGCAAAATTTACATCTTCCCCTTTTCTATTAGGGATCTGCTGATGTTCACCTCCAGCAAATCAAGTTTAATTTTATTTCCCCTTGGTGGGCCTTACTGACAGAGGATACTAGCTAACACCTGTATGTCCCTTCTTGCTGAGCAAGTCAAAATGATGATAGCTCTCTCCTGTGGCAGTGAACGTTAAAAGCACCCTAAATAAATAGCTTTCCAAAAGGCTGAATGGGAAAGTGTCATGTAGAACAAGAAAACCTGAACAGCAGAGAGAATATTTTGTATGTTCTCTCATATTTCTATTCATATGTGGGGAGAAGAGTGTTTACACCTCCAGCCTGTACATTTCTTATTTCTACCGAAATGTGTGGGAACCCCCCAAGCAAGGTGACTTAAATGTCTCCTAGGTTTCAGTGCTCATTTTGCTACACGGCACAAAAGATGGTAAAGCTTCATAGCCAGAAAGGCTCTGGCAGCACAATGAAAGATTCCTAGTCTGATTTCTTTTGTGTTTTAGCTTTCTTAGAGCCAGTAAGGGTGTCACAGAAAGGGAGAAGTTAAGGGACAGCATCAATATCTTTGTACTTAGGCTACAGAGAAAAACACTTAGATCAACCTCAAACAATGCAGAGGACTTTGTAATTTGCAGCAAACTGCTTCAACACA
>VXAA01002819.1:6480-35218 GCA_013399115.1 Anseranas semipalmata
CGGCCGCGAGCCGGCCCCGGCCCCGGCCCCCGCCGCCGGGCCCCGGTGGGGCGGGAGCGGCCCCGTCGCGTGGGTCCCTGAGGGACGGTGGTGTCTTTCTGTTGCAGGAGTCGCTGTATTCCCTCGCTCTGAAATGCCTTATTAGCCTCTCCACGATCATCCTGCTCGGGCTCATCATTGTGTACCACGCACGGGAGATTCAGGTAACGCTTCCTTCGGGGAACGGCGGGGGGTTGGCGCGGCCGTGCTGGCGAGGCGGTGTTACTGAGGGCGGCCGGTGAGTAGTTCGCGCTGCCTTGCTGGCTCGGAAAGCAGAGATAACCGCCGAGCGCTCGCCAGAGTTCAGTGAATGCGTCCCGGCCCTGGAGAGGCACACGGCGGGCTGGATGGACGCACGTACGTGCCGGGGAGCTTTGCCGGTTCGGGACTGCTACCTGCAGTTACGCTGTAGGATTGCTTAGCCCCGAGGTTATACCATGCTTTCCATAGGACATGCCTGCTGTCTTCTGTAGCAGATGTACAGCAACAGTCTTCTGTTTCCCAGTGACTAAATTTCATGCTGTGCATTTTCTCTTGATGGCAAGGTTAATTATCTACATGGTGCAAGGTATGTAATCTTCCCTGTGCTGTCTCAGATACAGCATACTCTAGGAGAATATTTAAAAAGTGGGGGAAGACTTACGTCCAACCTGTTTTACTTAATGCCGCACAGTCACTGGGAATGGGACAGAGGAGAACTGTCAGGAAAGGTAGGGCTATGGGTAGTAGGAACATACTGTCCGAAGCTGTAGAATAAGTCTAACAAACACTGTCACAGGTTCTGTCTGAGAGACTTAGTTCTAATGTTGGCTGTAAATTTTTTTGACCAAGAAATTAAAATTTGGCATTTCTGTTATACTGAAGCATACAACAGATAGAGTTCAAAGTTCTGAAGAGAAAAATACCTTACCCATAGATCTGTCTGTGCTTTTGCTTTTTCTAATTAGAACCACCTTCAGCTACAGGCTGAAATGACAGGTTTCAAGGGCAAAGAAGACTTTTTCAGTGGTAGAGATCAATAAAAAGAGAAATTAACATTTGTTTAGTTCCCTTTTTCTATGCAAATGAATGCTGTAGTTCCAAAGTGAAAGGGTACCATAGTCTACTTAAGATAGCATTAGAGAAGTATTGTGTTACTGAAGACTCTTTGCCAAATTGGATCCTGTCGTGGGGTCCTTATACATGCAAAACTTCTCCTTCTGGCTCAGAACCCAGTTTCTTTGCATTAATATCAAAGTTATTGAAAGCTGTTTAATAATATTGTACTCAATAAGCAAGAGTTCTGGTGAAAAAATATCTCTATAAACTACTGGAATATGGATGAAGAGGGTTCCTTATCTGTGTAAAAATAAGCATTGCTGCTGCAATGTGGGAGCCTTCTTCTCCAGTGTGCTGTCCTACAAGTGGTGCTTGAAGCATTAAGAAAAAACTTAAAAGAAAGCACTGCAAATGTTTGAATTGCTCAAAGCATTTTCCAGAAACTTAAAATGGAAAATCTTATGTCTGATAACTAAATAGTTGTAGATCTCTATATGCATCAGCTTGCACTAAGTAGTTACTTTGAGACTTGTGTGTTCTTTTTTTTGTTGTTGTTGTTGTTGTTGTTGTTGTTGTTTTTCAGGTAAATATTTACAAATTTTTCATTCTTTTAGAGATGTTTTAGGAATCCGAAAAAAAACAGTCTTAAAAAACTTAAGTTGTAATTTCCTTTTTTAAAGAACTTCCTCATGTATGAGACTGCATGGAAGAGTTATGCAACCGTGTGACTTAATCAAGGTTAATGTAGTTTTCAGCGCTGCCTGATAGTGTAGAACACAGGTATAGCTGCTGAGAAAACTGCAATGCTTTATGTCTTTGCCTGAGAGACACTGAGGACAGCAGTAGCCATGGCAGGGTCTGGAGTGAGCTGCAGCCCCAAAGAGCTCCGTCATTCATCTTGAAAATGAAAGGGAAGTTCTGTTTTCAAGGAGCCTGTTAGAGGAAAGAACGTAGTACCACCCTTAGCTATCCGATATCTGACAACTTTTTACTTTTGGCACAGTTTGTTCTTGTACACAGACGTGACTTTTTAAAAATAAGGTGGAGAACACACAGAGCACAATTTATGTCCATCTACAGTGGTAAATTTATGTTACGCTTGACATCTGAAAACAAGAAGTACCTTTAAAATATCTTGGCTTGGAAAGGTATGGAATCTATTCCAGGCAAAAGAAAATACTCTGTAACCCTGATAATGTAATAGTTTTTAAATAATCTTTAAAGCTGACTGTTTTCTGACAGCAAACTCATCTTTAATTCAAGCAAATATCCTGCTAGAGGATCTTTCAGGAGTTACGTCTGTAGAATCATGCCCACAGATGGTTGGTTGTGTCCTGGAGGACTGTTTGCACCAGCTATTTGTCAGTCCTGTGCAAGTTTAAACATTCCTTTCTAGTTCTTCTCTGAAACATACTTGGACTTTATGATGAGTGTTGAGTAGCAGGATTTAATTGAGAGAAAAAGAATTGTTCTGTAGAATATCAATGTGTTCTGTTTGCAGTGTGGTATATTTCATACTCGGATGTAAGCTAACCACCCTAACTAAAAGTAGATTTTTCTCCAAAGCTTGAAACAAAATATGATAATAAATAAGATGACAGTAGTAATTATTGCTGCTTGCTGATTTAGTCTTCAGAAACACCTGGTGACCTAAAATGCCTTGTAACGGCAATCAGCTTCTCCATTCATTTCAGTAGTCTGTGACCTTGATTTACGGGTAGGAAGTCCGAACAGCCATGCTGCAATCAAGTCCATGGCTGTGCCTTGCAGCATAGCAGGTGCCTGTAGTCTTTCTGTTAGCATGACCTTGCCCACACGTTTTGCTTTGAAAACAAGACATGCAGTGAGTTGAACCAAACTCTTGGCTTCACCGGTCCCAGGCCGGCTGAACGTTTTAAGAGAGTTCAAAGGGAGTTTTAAAAAGACCTGCTGGGATTCTTCCCAAGAGCCAGGAGCATTGCACGGATGTGAGACCGATGAGTTTTGCGGTCGCTTCTCCTTTTCCCCGGTCGGACCGTAGCTGGTGAGCGCTGTGGGGACGGGGGCACCTCCAGCCTGCGGGGGGCGGGGGTTCCTCCGCCTCCCCGTCAGCACCGCGGACAGCTCCGGGCGCGGACCCGTGCGGCTCCGGCGGGGCCCGGCGCTGTCCCGCGGCTCCGCCTCGGCCCGGCCGCGGCCGCCTTCCGGCGCGGACAGCCGCCCGTGGTCGTGCGAGGCGCCGCGAGTGCCGAAGTGCTCCAGTCGAGGAGGTTTCCCGCGATCGCGCTGCGTGAGTTATTCCGGCTCTACAGCCGGAGCTGTTACTGAATGTAATAAATGCGGGAGTTCACGTTAAGGCCACAATAAAAGTCAAATGAAACCAGGTGGGTTTAAGGGATAAGTCTTAGCTTACATTGTCATTTCCAGAAAAGAGGATAAAAATCACAAGCAAGGTTTCTTCCTCTCTTCCCCTGCCAGAAAACAAAAACAAAAACCACCGATGAACTACAGTAACGATGTTGGAGTTGAGTGTAGCAACAACCCCAAATCTGTTTATTCTCCTTTAGGTCCATTATTGCCATGCCTGTCATGTTAAAAACATCAAACTTGGGAGATTAGGGAATACTCATTACTCCATCTCCAAGCTTGTGTGGTTGTTGATTCAGTTCTGCCGAGCAAGTGTCCTGCGTTTGGAAGATTGCTAGGAAAGATGTAATTCACTGTTATCCCAGCCTAGAACAGGTCTTTCTCTGACTGTTACTTCAGTTGAGAGCTTGGAGAGGTGAAGGAGGGACGAGCTCAGAAACTAGCATGATCCAATTATCATAATAATTTAGAATGTGTTAATTACGCACTTCATGCATAAACAATTTGTTACTTAATGCTATTTTACATAATTAAAGCAGCAGCATGCAACATGGTTAAAATTCCTGATTCTTGACAGCTTACTATTCCATTCCACATTTCTCTAATGGAATTTGCTGTTAAATTAATAATGGAATTTAAGAAAGTTTTGGATGGCAGTTCACATGGTAATGCTGCAGGTCACTAGGTAGGAGGAATATGTCCACTGGAATACTTTTGCTTTTGTGCTGGACTACCTAGGTTATCCCTTTTGTAAATAAATGTTGCCTTTCTGTTGTCTGTCATGAATAATAATTACCTGTGCTCTCCTGGACAGAATCTGAACCTTTTTTCCCTCTCTCTGATACAGATGCTCTCACTCATACAGAAAAAAATGAAAGTTGTAGCTGTTTGATAGAAGAATAGAAATCCTCTTTTTTTTTTTTTTTAATGTGAATCGACAATTTCTAAGCACTTCCAAAATGTCTTGCTAGTTCATGCTGACGTAGAACTCCCGTGGAAGGTCATGCAAACTCTGAGGCTGAGGTTAAGCCATTGCTTTCGCAGCAGAGCCTCCTGGGCTGCAAGGAGAGAACACCTTCAGTCCTTCAGTTGTTCTGAAATGATGGGAAAATAATGCATGACTATAATAAAAACTGTTTACAGGACTTTCACTATCCTACTGACATCAATGGAAAGTTCTTCAGTAAAAATCCTGCATTTGCTAACAAAAATCAAGTTAAACTCCCTTACAGTTTCTCATCGCAAGCAGTAATGGGTATTATGCAGGCCAAATTACTTATTTGTTTTTATCTATGTGGTCATTTTGCCTTCACTGTGCTGGTACATGTGCACCTCATTGGCTGTCTCATTGGCATCCTGTTGACTTTTTGCCAAAAGGAAGAGTCTAGCTTGCCTTTGCCTAGGTATGTTGAATCATGAGAGCTAGCAAGCACAGACTGGAAAACTTCTGCTACAAAAACAAAAAGCAAATCTGTTGAATAACAGGTGAAAATCAGGAAATAAACTTTGAGTGATAATTTTATTCTGATCTAAAGCCTGTTGAGAATTAGTTGTTTCTTTCTGTTCATTGTAATAGGCCTTGGATCAGGCAACAACAAAGCTCATTACGTAGCAGTTTTGATCTAGGATATAGTAGCTTCATTTACATACTTGAAAATTACCTTCTACCAGTCAAGTTTAGTACATGTTCCATGCAGCCGAAAGTTATGTAGGGATCCAGGGGCACCATATCTGTCAAATTAACACTTCGGAGTATTTATGTGAAAAATACTTTATTTTAATTCCATTCAGTACATTTTGGAATAGGTATATATTACAGAGCCTGTTGACCCAGAAGTTACTAGTGCCCAGTGTCTCTGAAAAGCAGCACTATCACGCATAAGGCACAGCAGGCAGGGTAGGAAATCCTTTAACGTTGGTCAACATCCAAAAGGATCTGGAGCCTTTTGCACTGAAGTTACATGTAGAGGATGCTTATTTCCAACAGTCTCCATTAGGATTTATGAGTCGGTTGTACCTAATGGTCAGGCCACTGAATGGTTGGCCTGATGATACCTAGGATTGCCCGTTCATACGCACTGTTGTTCTGAGCAGTTTTTATTAAGGCTGTTAGAAGTTCATCAAGACATAATAGTGCATAATGAAGTGTGAGGAGGTGTGTTAATGCCCCTGTTGGAAGAGAGCATTTGTAAATAGAGATTAGATTCTGAATTTGTATAAATTTTGTAGCTTAGCTGAAATCCACAGAGGTAACTGCTGTCTACAGTCTTACAGGCATTTTGCATGCACATCTTAATGCAGAAGTACTGTACATTGTCAGATCCTTTGGCTGTGGGGACTTCAGATCTGAAAATTATGTCGTGTGCTTGACAACAGATCTGGTTTACCTAAGTTTTGGTAAAAGTGTACTGAACCCGACAAATGTAGATTAACACTTCTGTGATTCTGGTTATGGTCTATATGTGATCTACTAAATGTAGTATTCTGGACTTTGAATTTGATTTAGGACGTGTTTATGGTCCTCTTTGAGTAGAGATCAGAACAGGAATGGCTGTTGTATAGGACTTGGGAGGATCAAAAAGCCGTGTGGAAGCTTCTATGCAACTTCAGTCTGTTTTCACCCTTGATTTTGATGATGAAAGTTGTTGTCACACCCTTACTAGAGGATGAATAACTGCTCTGAGCCCATGAAGCTCCTTTTAAGACATAAATTACCCCTAAGAGAAGAGGCCGTAATTGATCTTGTAATTAGCTTTCAGGTAAGCTGGGTGTATTGGTCATTGTACAAGCTTTCTTTTATTAACTGAAAATAAACTCTAAAGTATGCAGAAGAACAAGTAATTCTGTGGGGAAGTAAATTATGGCTCTGTTCTGTTGAAAAGAAGTTATACATCATGAAAACACAAAGAAAAATAGTATTCAATAACACTTTCATGTTTTTGTTTTTGTTTTTGTTTTAATTTTAAATAATATAAACCATACTGTGTTGAAAATGTGAATGGAAAAACTTCCATTCAAAAATGTGTCACAGTTTATTTTTATTGAAGTTGTGTAAATTGGCTTTGTTCAATTATTTTAATGAAAGCTGCATTAAGTAATTTCTTCTTATGGCTGTCAGAAGATCAGAAGAGACTGTCATGAGAACGTATCTACAGCTTGGAAAGAATTCTTATGTAAAGACTGTGGTGAGACACAGGCATTTTACACGTTAAATAGATGTATCTGAACACAGACTTTTGCAGCCAAAAATGTTCAGTTAATATAACACATCAATATTTAATATAGTACTATTTTAATGTAGATGCCAGGAATCATACATCTGTAACTTACTGTTTCATTCAGCTCATGCCTCTTGAATGGTCCCTGCAATTGCACTCATTCATTGGTCTGAACAGTCCTTAATGAAAATAGTTTTATATTGACATTTTAAAAATAAAAAAGTGTGAAAGTTAGGTACTGAATGAAAGAGGGATGAATTCTGAAGAGGCATGCGTACACCTTCTAAGCTGCTTCCTTATCTCATTCATTTTGCTGGAGACTGACGGATACTACAGAATGAAATCCCTTTAGAAGGCATACTAAGTTTTTCATGACAGAGAAGAAATACACCTGTGAATTCCATGTAACGTAAAACCAATGGCTAGGCCTTAAATATCTTTATATTTGAAAACGGCTACTCTTAGTGTTGTTAAGAGTGATATTCTCTCTTTTTTTTTTCCTTTAAAGAGACGTATTTTTAAAAAGAAAATCTTGCTCTGTCAAAGGGGCACCTTCTAAACTTTTATGCCTGTTAATACTGTAGAGCTGTCATGATGAAGAGGGGAGGGCTGGGTTCTATATTATGTTCTTGATCAACAGAATAGCTTATTGATTTCTAATTGAGCACACATGACAAAGTTATTGACAAGAACAGGAACTGTAGGCATCATAAATAGACAATTAAAAGGCTGTACAGGTGTAACTCCCAGTGTAATTTGTCTTGCAAAACCACTGCCAGTATTAAGGATGCATCTGCAGTAAAGGACCTAGCTTTGTACTGAGTCTGGGTATTCATGAGAGGTTATCAGAGGCAAAGGAGGAGTTTTTGCTTGTGAAAGAGCACGTTTGAAATAAAAAAATAAATAAAAAAACTGAGAAATAAATGTATGTGGGCTCGTATTCATAGATATTGTCACCTCTGGGTATAGAGCTTCCAGAGCTTTCTTACCTGCAGTGTGTAATAAATATATTCGCTTGTAGTGTCTAAGTGTAGCCATGTGTTTTCCATAAACAGTTACACATCAGTTCTGTGGTTTGATGGGTAAGTGTAAACCAGCCTGTAAAGAAATGCATGTATGTATTTATATCGTATTCTTCGTTTGCAAAAGGAGTTCGTGGATGAATCCTCATATTTTTTTCTGTAAGTTAAATGATGTTTTTAAAAAAGGGAAAGCTAAGACTAAAAGTTCAAATGCTGTGGAAATAATCTAGGGAAGGCTTTGTATCTATGTTTGAAGCTCAGGCTTGTTTGTCTCGTGCTCTTATGCTCAAATCGTAGTTTATCACATAAATAAGATACTGTTGTTGTCATCCAGCTATGCCTGTAACTTCCAAGAACAGTCTGCAGCAGATGTCCCAAACAATGCAGCGTGAAATGAATGGTGTACTCCACAGTATATCCTAGTGAGATACTGTTGGCAAATTCTCTGAAGCATTTTATTCCTATTACAGTTGTTTATTCCAGCTTCCATAACTCTGCAACCTCTGTCATGTAGTGTTACTACAGGGTAATACAGTCATTCACATCCCCCCAATCCCTGACCTCTGACAGTATTCAGAGTGTTACTGGAATAATGCATTATGAAGCAATACTTCATCTTCAGTCTTTTAACAAAATAAAGATTCATCCTAGGGGGTGAATGGCATTTCTTGTTTTGAGAAGATCATTATGCTTTTAAGAATAAGATCTGTTGCAGCCAGGGAATGAGGCATGTCTTTAATTAAAAATAAAAGCTGCATGGTAGCTTTGATTCAGTCTGTGCTATTGCATCCATAAAATACAAATGCACAGAGCTCTGTTTTCGTTCTGGGAAATTCTGGGAGAAAGACTGAATGTTCATGTGCAACTAGACAGCACACAATAAATTCTTTCCCAGCAGAAACAAATAATAAATATGACCAGTAATGGTGATCACTAATCATTCATTGATAGCACCTAGGTTTAATGAAGTGTTGGGCATGAATATTCTCACTGAATGTCTGATACAACATTAGTTGTATCAGCACAAACATGAGGTGTGTTTTGACTTCTGAGAAGAATCTGCATTTGCGAGTATGTTACTTAGTGGGATCTTCAGAGCCTTTCGGTTTAGAGTGTCCTCATGACATGCTAAGGATTTGATCCTTAGAACCTTTGTCATTATTAAAATATCTCTTCCTGAAGACTTAGAAACTCTTGAACGGACATGGTTTTATGAATAAGCTAAGGAGACTGTATCCACTTTTTATTTCCCCACAGAGCTGCTCTCTGCTGTAGCTGTAAAATTCTGTTTTGGTCATGGAGCTACAACACCCAGATTGTAGTGGGTTCTTTTGACTGTGGATTCTTTTGTAGGATGTTTGTCTAAGAGTTGTTCTTGTGCATAAGGAGTGGACTGATAAAGGAGGAATTTTAGTTCATCCAAATTCCAGTATAGCTGAAAAAGTACTCATGGCTCATGTAGTAGCCTCATCTGAATGGTGTCGTGGCTAAAGTGGCTTCATGCTAAGCCCAACCACCCCTCCTTTTGTCTTCATTAGGTTTGGGGCTCATGGTAAAAGCCAGTAATTTGCATTCTATTGTGATTTCTGCAGTGTGATGGTATAAAATAACTGAATCCTTATGCAGTAGGGCGGATCTGGCCTGGACCTGATGTATTCCCAGTTAAGCTTCCACATATTTTTAACATAGTGTAATGGCAAAATGTGGAGGGAAAGAAATGAAAGAAGATTACCCACAGCCAGTCTGCTTTCCAGATTTGCTTGTCAGGAGAATGTTTAGTTCTCCATCTTTGTTTGCAGTCATATATGAACAGACATTTGTCTACTTCTCAGCAACCGAATGGGATGCAATGGAGCCAGATGAGAAATTTAGCAGTGTAGCTGTGAGCAGGAAGACCATTCTTGGCACATGGAAGGAAAGTAGAAAACAGCAGCAGTTTTTATACCCAGGTTGTGGTCAGAGATGTCAGTTAAATCATCCAAAATTAGTAAGTCTTATATTTTGTCTGTGGCTTTTGTATGTATGTTGGTGTAGGCTGATCTCCTGTGTTCACTGCTGGACTTCAGCTGCCGTGGAATATCTTACTGAACCATAATGGTTGTGAAAATAAAGCTGTCTAAAACATTTTGAGTAGCAACTTTGTGTTAAACCACTGAAGATATCAGGGTTGGCAGCATGCAGTATGAACTTGTTTCACTTATTTGATTTGTAGACTTCTTTAAAAAATAGTAACTTAGAGGACAGAGCATCTAGTTCTATAGACTAGACAGATTCGATGAAGCTGTAACATTCAAATAATTAATAGGGCAGCAACAAGAATTGTGTATGCCAAGAGGTGTTTGACAGAATATGATGGGATTTTTATTTTTCTTTATTATTTTTAATGTTATTTGGTTTTATTTATTTTATTTTTATGTTTATTTTTGTGCTGGTGAAGCAGCTTCAGTTATAATCAGTAGTGATCAAGTGAAACAGCATTTTGTTTATAAACAAGTACAGGTAAATACTTGTAAAGAAACTTGTGTCTATGTTATTTAATATGATGTTGAAGGTTGCCTTCTTAAAGATATTTTAACTTAACCTTTGATGCAGTTTGAAGACTTTATCTGCTATATGGTTTAGCCAGAAGCCCACTTCAGGTCTTCAGGAGTAACATGTATGAAACACATTGCTGCTTTGTTTCTGCTCTGCCCCAGCTTTCCCTGCCGGGGAATTACAGAGGCAGTTTTTGCAGGAATGCCTCGATACAGTCAAGATTAGTGCATGACTGTGTTTATGTACATTTCTAAAATCATGAGTACATCCAACTCTACTCTCTCTCTCCTGCTGCCCAGTTCTTGGTTTTCCATATGTAAGTGGTCCTGCTTAAGGACAGCGCTTAAATACTTGGGTTTTGCATTTCATTATTTGGAGTTACTTTAAACATAACCTCAAATGAAGTTCCCAGTTTAACCGTTTCTGAGGTGGTGAAAACACTATGGGGACTTTATAATTTCTCATGCGTAGTGCTGATGCGTATTCACCCATTGTCAGTTAAATAAAAACTCACCAGTTAAAAAACAAACACACAAACTTTCCCAAATACCCAATGTATTTATGTCATTTATAAAAAGTAAGGGAGGAACTGAGAAAATAGATTCTTGTGTATACGATGTGTTGGTGCCAATTGTTCCCTAAAAATACGTTCCTAAATTTAGAGTTGCAGGTGCAGGTGCACTCCTTTGGCAGAATGAATGAGTAAGCTCATTTTATCTAGCTTCAAATTCAGCGTTTCTTCCTTTGATTTATGTGTCCCCTATTCACTTGCAAAAATATTGCCAATTTCTTAATACGTCCTTTTTTTAATTGGTTCCTGTTTCCCTACTAGTAATGAAGCTGATCATCCCTGAAGACAGTGAGGCTTCTCTCGTATTGGGAACAGTGGCAGATGGCAGCTGTTTTGAGAGATGGCAATTCTTTATGCAGTGATCTGTAGAACATATTATTTTTAGTACTGAATGAAGAAAAACAAATCCTAAATGAAGAATTGTAAAATATTTGTTTGACAACATAAAAATACTGAAATGTAGATAGTTCTCCCCAGTGAATTTTACTTCTGCAAGTGGATTGTAGAATAAGAGTTACTTTATTTCTGAGGTACTTGAAATGGGGAAAAATATACAGACCATTAGGCTTCTTACACAATGTATTCTAAAAATTAGTTCTGTAAAATAGCTCTGTTATTTTGTGGGCAGATGTGCTGTGTTCTTCATACACAACGTTTTGGAATTGCTGCTTCAGTGCAGAACTAAAATTGGTCTCCAACTCTGGAATCAGACCGATGTTTCCATCCCAGTACTCCAAGATTAGTGTGCTAATTGCAGCAGACCGCCTAAAAGACCAGAATAATATTTTGAAGAGATTTTTTTGTTTTGGGATTATTTTATTTGTATGGTAATTCGTTCACGGTGGCCACTTGTTTATATTGGTGAAAGTGCAAAGCGAACCTAACCAATTCATTCAATATTTCTTTGCAACTTTCCCTTTCAGATGTAATGTTGCTGGCATAGCTCACATCCTGCTGTACTCTCCGAGCAGGGAGAGCGAGCCAGAGCAGGCCAGGAGAAGCAGGGTATAACGCTGAGTGGTGGCTGGTGGAAGCTGGGTTCTGAACAAGCTGTATTTGGGTTAGCTTAGCTGGTGAAATGTTTCCTGGGGCCTTGCTAGAGCCAAACAGCCTTGCTTTGTCCTTAGATTGTTGCAAACAAAGCTAGGTTTTAAGACTATCTAACTTTTTCATTCCGTATCTGTCAAGTGTATGAAGCAGCTGTTCTGGATTGCTCTGGGTCACCCAGTGTGTCCTCTAGTAGGCACTTCTATTATTTAATAACATTTCTTTTTATTTTCTTTTTTCACTTCTTCATTTCTTTCTAAATAACAGAGCAATAAATGGTACAAAATAAAAAAAAAAACTTATTTTCCCATTTTGCTTGCATATGCAAAGAAAGGAACAGGAGTCCTATCTCCAATGTTCTGTCTATATTATTCTTCCTGCACTTACACTATCTTCAGAGCTTCATTAAGTCATGCTTCAAAGCACATGCTAAGTATGTGCTTTGAGAATATTTTCGACTGCCAACCCCAGGCACAAGAGTTTTTGGGAGCTATTGGTGCTGGATGGAAGTCTTTTACATGTGCTAACTTAAGGAGATTTTTTCATTGTGTTTTATGCAGCTGGAGAGAGTGGGATCTGAATCTCTTGTATAATGGAATAGCTGTTAAGTGAAGGATGTTGTTGAAATGAAGAAATAACCTGTAGTGGAAATAAGCTTTGTAGGAACTCCTTATTCAATCAGTTCAATTCTATCACTTACTGGTGGGTCTACTGAGTATCTCAACTTACCTGAGTTGAGTACTCAACGGAGGTAACCCTGAGTGCCGGACTTTCATTTCTGGACCTCTGATTTGGTTCAGAGGCTCATAAAAATTTATATAACTAAATATCTCCCTGTTGATTACAGATCCGAGGAAGCTCAACTGTGATTGTTTAAGCAAGAGTCCAAACTAAATTGAATTAGGACATTGTCTTGTGAAATATCTTTATAATAATGAAAATGAAAAAAACTTCAAAAATAATCTTTTTTTTTTTCCTGAAATCAGCCCTTTTTATTAATAGCAATAAGCTCATTATCTAATTATTTTGATATTGCTATATATATAAGCTGTGATGATTTCTTAGTTGGATGTTTAATTACACTTTTCTCAAGGGGTTCTTCTCCATAGCATTGCAAGAGAAATCTGGATATTTAGAAATATCATTTTCTTCCCATTGGAGTCCTTGGATTTCACTTCTTAACACTGTTCCTTGCATAGAAAGTTACTGAGTAGAAAGAATGACAGTTTTTGGAGCATCTCACCTTCTTTGGTTTCCTGGTGCACATACATACATATATATGGGAGTAACTGTATGAAAAGAAATTACATTTTCCAGCCTAAATGATTCTATGATTATATGTAATTCACTCAGCAATTGCTGAGTGCTGCAATGGTCCTTTGGCTTTGTCTGCTGTCAGGGGTTAAGCTATTTCACAGTTGTTTGAGGCAAACGATAGAGCTGAAAGTCTGTCCTGTATCATTAAAAATATTGAGCAATGCCTCTGAGTATCTTTGGAGAGAGAAAGCAAAAAGGAATGCTTCAGTATGTGATTTAAAACAGAAGGAAAATATGGGTAGGCAGAATTTAACTTTGTGTAGTTAGGCAGGATTTAACCCTATGTCAGTTTGTGTGACCATAGAAGTCCTTTTTTTGTGGAAAAAATATCGAAAAGGATTTGAGGTAAGTATTTTGTAATGATCTGAGGGACAGAGGTTGAAAAAGATGTAGACAAACCTGATAAGAGTGTTGATAAGCACACATCTGTTTTTGAAATGATCATGGTTATGTTCCTCTATGTGTGTGGCCTGCCAGAGTTACTGTGATGTATTTATTCAGGTGTATTTTAATGTGCAGTTTTTGATGCTGGACTTCTGAAAATATGGTTCACAAAGACCGTAAGTGGTCTTTGACTCTTCCAGAGATGGCAAGGTTTAACGCTGTCTTTGAGTGAATTATTTTGAGACTGCTTAGTCACCAGCACACAGTAACATGAAGTTTTCTTTACGTGCTTTGACATTCGCAGTGTTTATAGCAAGATACAAGTAACTATGAAAAACTTGTTGTGCATAGAGATAAAATATATTATATACACTATGTAAACAAAGATTTTTATACCGAAAATGGATGTTTACAATTGTCCATCTAACTTGACATTTTTATAATTAGGGCTGTGTGTGTGTACATGTATGACTGACAGAAGTTTAGCACACCCATTTGAAAGAAGTAAGTATGTTTCATTCAGAAGATAGCTATATCCACAAGATCTTGTGGATCTCATTTCTGACCTATGAGAAAGTTTGGTCATAGCTCTGGATGTATTAAATACTCCAGTCTAGCCATTCTAAATACGGATTTTTAATGTTTTAATATGTTTGTGAGCACACTTGATTCCCCTTCTGCAAGGAATGCTTCCAGGAGTACAGCTGATACTACTTTATAGTTGTTCCTTGCTTCCCTTTTACTTCCATGTTAATGTATCCCCACAGTTTTACAGCAGGCTAGTGATACTGTTTTCATATATGTTCTTTTTACCTGGGTTGTAAAGGCATTCTTAGAAAATGGCTAATTTCCTTGTGCTTTGCACTCACCAACATCCTCTGATAGCCTGCTGTGAATCTTTTTTGATATACTAATGATTTACAAAATGAACTTCTCTCCCTTTAAGTAGCTTCAGGGAGTCTCTGATCTAAGTTGTTATAGTGTGCATTCTGTCTACTCTGAATGTGTTTCTTTTTTTCTTATTGACGTTATATGAATTTAACAAGGTGTTAAGTCAATATACACACCTATATAAATATCTATGATCTGATATTTAATTTTATGTATCTGCTGTGTGACATTAAAAATACCAAGTTTATTTGTAGTTAAAGATTGGTTTAAGTCTTACTTTAATATATGACGTGCTAGAAATACGTTAGATAATTTCAGATGAAAATAAGGTTTTTTAATTTGTCTTGTAGAATACAGATGTAGTAAAAGGATATGATAATTCTGTATTTGAAGAACCTTGCAGAACACTGATGAAGCACTTACATGAGATTTCAACGCTAAAGTAATAATTACAAGAAATTGGAAAGCTATAAACAGGCATAACATCTTTGACCTTGACTGGAGTTTGGCCTTGTCTGTGGATTGCAGGATTCAGTCCTGTAGGAAGAATTTGTTCACTCCTTTATTATGTTCTCTTTTGATTACTAGCATCATTCTCCATTCAAACAGGAGTAGTATCTGAAAATTAATGCATGGTTATTATAACAGGATTGACTGAAAGCAGCTGAGAGAGTATATACTTGCATGTGCCCTTTAAATTCTGCTGTTCAGCTGTTCTTTCTCTTCTTCATTCATTTACCTTTCTCACTTTCCAAAAAGGAAACGTACCCAGACAAGCAAGTAGGCATGCACAAATACTGTTGTATCTTCCAAGATAAAAGTGAAATTTGCATCTGGTAGGTTGCATAATTGCAAGTATATAAAATGTACATGAAAACCTGCACTGACTTCTATGTTTGTTTTTTTTTTTTTTTTTTTTTTTTTTTTATATATGTCCCAATTCGGTTGTTATTCATAGCCTATTCTACAGCCCTGTATTTGTTCCAGAGTGTTTGATATCCACCATAGTTTGAATGTAGAGACACAGAACTGTATGAAAATTTACCTGAAAAATATGATTTTGAAATGTTAATATTTTTATGAAATAGAAATGTTTTTACTGGATCTGTGGTCCTTGGTGGCTTCTGGTGTTTTTTACTTTCCAAGTTTTCACCTCCTAAATATCATTAAATGACAGCTGAAGATATTATCACTTTCAAGTATTATTTTTCTTAGAAGCAATTGGTACAGCCGAGGTCAAGGGAACCTGATAGGGATCTTCTGTGTCTGCAAACATAACCCATTCTGCTGTGCACTACTGAGAAACTTCTTTGTTTGTAGCATGTTAGGATTTCTTCTGCTGACAGGTGAATATGTTCTCAAGTATGTATTTTGAAATGCAACCTTATTTTTTTTTTAAATCAATGATTAAATAACATTTTCTTCTATAAAAATTGTAAGATCAAATTTAATGTCTAAGTTTAACTCAACATTCTTCTGCTCTCATTTTTTAAATTGAATCTATATTTAAGGTATCATTTTTCTTGAATTACTGTCTGCATATGGTATTCTTTTTGAAGTCTGTGAAGATGTTAAAAAGGGCCCACAAAAGACCATTGCTCTTTTCAGCAGATTTTGCAACTCTAAAAGAAACTTTAAAACACTGCCCATTTAAAGTATATTTGAGAATACTTAGCCATGTTGTTCACTTACTCTTTTCATCAGAAAACCACACAATACTTGAGAGATTTTATATTGTTTCTTTTTTATTCAAGCTGGTTACTATTCATCTGTATTCTGGATGCTCTAAATAACTGCACCTCTCCACAGCTGGTTTGCCACTCCTGTGATCTGACTGACAACATTTAGAGGCTAATCACAAGAACCAAATGGACTCGAGCCTTACAGTAATTTGAAAGTTTGTCCCTTCATACCAAATAGTACATTTGCTAAGTGCAGACCAGCTCTCTTTTGGTAATAAATAAATAAATAGATTGGTCTTCCTACCAGTATCAATTTTACATTTATATCTAGTATACGAAATTGGCAGAATGATCACATGTAAAAGAAAGTGTATGTGCTCATGTCGCATACATTGAACTGAGTGTGTTTCTTTAGCTTAATTCAACGGTTTGTGTTTCTTTGTAGTTAATAGTGTTGCAGTGGAGGTAAGATCTATACATAAGTGTGGTGGTTTGACCTTGGCCAGCAGCCAGATGCCAACTCAGTTGCTCCCTCACTCCCCCTCCTCCACAGGACAAGGAGAGAAAATAAGAGGAAAAGTCTGTAGGTTGAGATAACAGGGAGATCACTTACCAGTTACCAACACTGGCAAAACAGACCTGACTTGGGGAAAATTGATTTAATTTATTGCCAATTAAAAGTAGAGTAGGGTGGTAAGAAACAAAGACAAAAACTAAAACACACCCCTTCCTACTCCCGTCACTTCTTCCCCAGCTCACCTTCACTCCTTCAGTCCAAACTCCTCTACCTCTTCCTTCCCAAGCAATGCAGGGTGATGGGGAATGTGGGTTGTGGTCTGGCCATTATAGATCCTCTCTATCACTCCTTCCTCCTCACACTTTCCCCCTGTTCCAGCATGGGTCTTTCGTGGGTTATAGTTCTTGTCAGGAGAATGTGCTCCAGTGTGGGCTTTCCACAGGCAGCAGTGCCTTTAGGAGATGTCTGCCTGCTCTGCTGCGGGGTCCTCCACAGGCTGCAGGGAATACCTGCCTCACCGTGGTCTTCTCCATGGGCTGCAGAGAGAGCTGTCTGCTCTAGCACCAGGAACACCTCCTCCCCCTGTTTTTTGACCTTGATGTTTGCAGGATTGTTTCTTGTGTTTTCTTTTTTTTTTTTTTTTCCCTCACTCCTCACTGGCTGTGCAGTGTTTTACCTTTTCTTAAATATGTTTTCACAGAAACAGCACCAGCTTTGCTAATAGGCTCAGCTGTGTCCTGTGGTGGGGTCATTGCAAAGCAGCCCCTGGCCTCTTCTCACAGAGACCACCTTTGCAGCCTCTCCAGCTACCAAAACCTTGTCACCTATACCCAATACAATAAGGTAGAGGGAAAGAACATAAAGGGATAAAAGACAGATCCACAAATACAAAAATGTCTTGTTTCTTATTGTGGTTAACTTTATTTCTTTTATTGTCAGTTCAACTACAGTAAGTTAATTTACAGTTATCACTTTCCTAAACAAATGACTGGAACAATTTTCTCAAAGACAAATTGAATGTATCAGGAGGAGAATGCAGAGCGTGTTTTTGTCTCTACAAAACATACACAGAGAGATCAAGCTTGTGTTTCTGAACTCCAGGAAGTTCATAGAACCGTAGAATATCCTGAGTTGGAAGAGACCCACAAGGATCATTGAGGTCAACTCCTGGCTCCACAGAGCACCACCCAAAAATCAGACCCTATGACAGAGAGCATTGTCCAAACACTTCTTGAACTCCAGCAGGCTCGGTGCTGTGACCACTGCCCTGGGGAGCCTGTTCCAGTGCCCGACCACCTTCTCAGTGAAGAACCTTTTCCTAACACCCAGCCTGACCCTGCCCTGTCACAGCTCCATGCCGTTCCCTCGGGTCCTGTCGCTGTCACCAGAGAGCAGAGATCAGCGCCTGCCCCTCCGCTCCTCTCATGAGGAAGCTGCAGGCCGCCATGAGGCCTCCCCTCAGCCTCCTCTTCTCTGGGCTGAACAAACCAAGGGACCTCAGCCGCTCCTCATACATCTTGCCCTCTCGACCCTTCACCATCTTTGTAGCCCTCCTTTGGACGCTCTCTAATAGGTTTATGTCCTTCTTATACTGTGGTGCCCCAAACTGCACACAGTACTTGAGGTGAGGCCGCACCAACGCAGAGTTGAGTGGAAAAGGGGTAGATGGAAAGGGGTAAACAGCAGTGCAGATGAAAAATTGTATTTTTTTTTTAGCTTTATATATAGCGTGTAGCATGCTGGACATAGTTTTCTTATACTTAGGAGAGCATTCTTCATATATTTCTTCTCACCCCTTAAATTACCTCTAAATTTTTTGAACAATCCAATTTTAAAAGTCTTGTAAAAGTTTATTTCTTCTTCCCTGTTTACTGAACAGCCCTATCTAGATACAGACTACAGTTGAAGTGAAGGTCTTCTCGTGTCACTAAGTTTGCATCGTCTTTGTCATTATGGTTTATGTCCCTTTTTTGTCAAGTTGCCTATTTGCAACTTCTTACATACCCCTACTCCCTACTAATGACAAATAATGTTTGATTAAGCATTTATTTAGTAAATCATCAGAGCAACATTTACTAAACTGCATGAAATGTTTCAGTACTTTTGTTCCTGGGTGGTAAACTGAAGGCCTTGATTATGGAAGAACCAATAAGTGCATTTGATTTTCAGTGACCAATAGACATCACCTGGCTGCCTGGTCCTCTCTGATGTTTGCAGGCTTTTGCTTTTCAGGTTTTCACTGTGAGATATCTTTGTGCAGTTTCTGAGGTAGTTTTGCATTCTACGTTGATCTGTATTGGTACTTGAAGTGTGAAGAAAGCTTGGATAGTTCCTCTGAAGCTATAACATCACCCTGGCTGAAGCATGGGTATGATAAAGGGAAGCTTAACCCTGCATCTTACCATTTTCAATTTGTAATTTACCTCTCCACTTTCGTGAATTTTTCTCAATTTTATGAACTTCAGGTAGGCAATTGATTTTGAACGCACAAAGCTCAATTGATCCAGAGTTTTGTTTTATGAGAAATGACAAGATATGAGGAATTTAAAAATAGTGCATGAAAAAAATCTTTTTTCCAAAATTATGTTTTACTTCATAACAATGTAGTGATGTCATTTGCTGAAATTGCGTATTTATTTTCTTTTCAGTGTTCATTGGCAGCTCTGAAAGCTATGGTATTTTAAAATGGAATTATAACAAGGTTTGTTAATGATGTACTAAAGTTAACCTTATATTTTATTATTTCAGTTGTTCATGGTGGACAATGGAGCAGATGACTGGAGAATAGCCATGACTTATGAGCGTATTTTCTTTATCTGCTTGGAAATACTGGTGTGTGCTATACATCCCATACCTGGGAACTATACATTCACATGGACAGCCCGGCTCGCCTTTTCTTACGCTCCATCCACAACAACAGCTGATGTGGATATTATTTTATCTATACCAATGTTCTTAAGACTATATCTTATTGCCAGAGTTATGCTTTTGCATAGCAAACTTTTCACTGATGCCTCATCTAGAAGCATTGGAGCATTAAATAAGATAAACTTCAATACCCGTTTTGTTATGAAGACTCTAATGACAATATGTCCAGGAACTGTACTGTTGGTTTTTAGTATCTCATTATGGATAATTGCTGCATGGACTGTCCGAGCTTGTGAAAGGTAAGGTTGTTCTGTTTGTTTAGCTCTTTCTTTCCTTCTTTCTTTGTATTTTAATCTCTTGTTTTGCTTCCTCAGTTTTGTTTTCGGGAGACCTAAATATTTAATGGAAAGGAGCTTCTGGGCATGAGATACTTGAAGTGCTGGTTGAGTTGTAGTCTGTGTCACAGATTGTCAGGAATGCTTTGCCTTTTGTGAAAAGAGGTTTGTGCCACACTGGTTACTGTAGCAGTGCAATTTGATTTCAATGTTTTGGTATAGCTTCAGATATATTTGCTAAACACAGTGGACAGATATCATACAATGTCTCTAAAAGTAGTTGTTGATATTCTGCATTGATATCAGCTTTCATGTATTTGTCTGTGAGTAGGAATTTATTGAGGGTAAGACAGATAAAAGAGCAATGTAAAATTCCAATGAAAATGTTTGTGGTCGTTTAGTGGTTTTTTTATTTTTTATTTTTTATTTTTTATTTTTTTATTATTATTGAGTTTTATAGTTCTGTTTAAGGAAAATAAAAAGGAAATGCAAAAATCTTGTTGGCAAGATCAAGAAGGGGGAAGAGGCAGAGGTCACAATAATGTAACTGTTTTTTCTTCCCCTAAACGTCAGAAAAAGTGCATTGGAGTGTCAGACTCTCATTCATTTCACTTGGTTTTCCAACCTCCCCTTCTCATTGTCTTCAATGTTAGTGCAGAATAAATGGCCATCAGTGCTGACACCTTGAAAATGAGCTTCTCAAACATACCTTTAACAAAAAAAGAAATGAGCTTTTGATTGGATAGGATTGCTTAAGAATACAAGAGGTTAATTTTAAGAAGATAATTAATGATGATTCTTTCTGAAAGACTTAATGGCTGGATGAATTTCAGCTAACACAGGCTGGAAGACCTTCTTCAACGTATTTAAAGCATTTCAACTGCTGGTTGTTGACCATTTTGTTTTTCTTCTTCCTTACTATGTCTGCCTAATTTGGAAACAGTTTACGGGAATTATTTGTGACAGCTAGGTGATTTAAATCAGCAGTTAAACTGCATGCCAACTGTTACTTGTGGAAGTTATTCCTTTTGTAACTTAATTTCTTACCAAAAAAAAAAAAAAAGCTAATCAACTGAATGTAGAGATTATGTTGACATCGCAGCTTTTATTGTTAACATCGCCAGAACTGTAGAATGTAGTTTATTACAGCAGATGCTTTATGTAACATGCTTTATATCGTGTTATGGGAAGACTAATCATTTAAGTATATTCTAAAAATGCTGGGTTAACAGGGACATATTACAGTTTCAAAATGTTCCACATAGTGGGGGCTGATGGAGCACTCTGGATATTGAATCAATCTATAATAGTTATACTTTAATAAACATGTTCTAATTTCAGATGTAACTAACTTCTGCAAAGCCCCTTTTCTTTCATCTTGCATTCTTCACCTCTGTTCCTACGAGTTTCCTTCCAACAGAACTACTACACAGGAATTCCTGAACATCTACTCAGGAATTTCCCAAATTATCACTTGTGAAGTGGCTGTCAATAACTTCAGCATCCATTGCTGTCACTATTTTATGTGTCACTGGGTTAATAATCTGCAGTATTATTATGAAGTAGCAACAAATATTCTGTGTTAACTTTTTAATAGATGCACGTTCAAAATAAACATATAAAATTCTGCATCTCAGTGAAAATTACTGAACAAGAACTGAGCCACTTCTGCATCTCTGTGATCCTGGGAATAAGCCTATTTGTGCAGTAAGGGACACTGAACTCAGGGCTGCAAATAAGGCTGTTTTTTTTTTCTCAACTCTATACTAAACTAGTAATGGATTTTCCAAGTTTTAAGTTGCAGTTGGTGTTCTTGAAGGTACTGTAGTTGTTGGGATAGTAAGCTGGATAACCACTGACTCCTTAAAACTGAAACAAAATACAACCAAAAAGCAAGTTAAATATGGAAGTGAGTATTAGATTAATGTCTCCAGCAGAATTACCTTCTGTCAGTGGAATCCAATCAAAGATCATGCTCCTTCAAATTTAACAAAATTGTTAATTTTACCTTTCAAAAACATTTTGGCTTTGGGAATTAGTTACCTGTGTCACTCATAATAGTTGCACACCCATTTTTGTGTGTTTTGCCTCAGATTTTCCCTTGAGGCAGTGTGTAAGTATTTTGCCAAATGAATGTTACTGGTTCTAGCTTCCACTTACTAAGAAGTCTACTGAAAACCTGTAAATTCCCAGACCATACAGAAGTACATTAAAAAACAAAACAAAACAGAAACCTCTCAAATGAGAACCCCCAAACCCCACGCATACGAGTGCTCTTAGCACTCTGCTGCCTGAAGTTAAACATCCTGTTTTGCACAGCTGTAGACGGAAATAATAGCCATTTGTCATGAGAAAGGGCAAATATGGCCACTGAATCTATTCTGTATAGGGGTTATAGTCCTTAAAGGATGTCTCCTGAGATCTTAATGGCTTTGATTTGTGCCATAGTTAAAGTTTAGTTTCCACTAATTAAATACATTTCTTTCACCTGTTTTTTCACCTATTCTTAAGTGTTGTTTTTTTTTCTCAGTTTTAACTAGAGAGAATCTTTATTTGTTGGGGTAGACTATTTCATATACCCAAAATGATCCTGTAAATAAATGTTACCCTTAGAAGGGGTATTTGCTATTCTGCTTGCCAGAATACATGGAACTCTAATGTATTTTGGTACATTTAGCTGAAATTACGAATTAGACAGCAGTCTGGTGGCTTTTTTTTTCATGAGGGGGGAATTTACATGAATGAAATTTAATGTTAAACAGTTCTCAACATCACTCTAGCACCAAGCTCTTGAGGTAGTACTTTGTAGTATTTTTATGTAAAGCTTTGCACTAGTGGTTTTAGTATTTCCGTATTCTGTCCTGGCCATCCAAATCAGAATGACATGGTGGAGATAAGATTTAATAGTCAGATTAAAGTATTAAAATAATGTAATGGAAATTAAAAACTCTCATGCAATTTCCAGTGTCCTTGATGAGGGTGGAGGTGGCCTTAGGCAGTGTCCTTACTGTGAGGTTATGAATTCTCAGCAAATACCCTTGCTACTGAATGAAAGCAAGATTTTGAGACTGTTGTTCTATTCAGAGTTGGATTTTTGTCCTTGCAGGCTGTCCTGCGAATAGGAAGAGAGACTTGGAAGCACTGCATTTCATAGTGAGGAAGGTAACGTGAAGGAGCATCATTATCCATCTCTCCAAGGAGAGCTCTGTAGAGACAGGTTATGGGTCGAGGCAGATGAGTTCACGGTCCTGCATTGTTCTCAATAAAGACTTCACTGCTTTCATGGTCATCAGACTGATCGCTTGACCTACACTGAACTAGGGCAGGACATGTGTCTTTCTCAGTGCCTTAATGGCTGTATTGTTAGCTCCCAGAACGCTAATTATAGCAAGTGACACTTTGGGTTGATGAGCAAGGTATTTTCCAACATTGCAGCTTAAGGTCATCCATGAGAGCAGAAGGTGGTACAGATAATTACAGGCGGCAGCCCTCATACACAGAGTGCAAATGGGTTACCAGAGCTCCAGAGTGACGTGGCTGAGGGAGTTTGGGAGGAAAAAGTGGGGAAAACACTGAAGTGTTGCTGTATACTCAGAGTCAGAAACTCTTGCTTTTTTATTACTTAGGTTTTTATGTCTGTTTTGTGGGTAAGATTACATTACGCAGGTTTGAATATCTGCCTTTTCATTGCCAGCATCGGTATATTGCTGTCTGTCATACGTGGGCTTCGTAATGAAAACCTAAATTTTTTATTAGGCCTAACTCAATAGAAGTTTGTGTTTGTAACATCTCTGAGGCACACGATCTAGAACACTTAGGAATATATTACTTTTGTAGATGAATCATGAGCTCTGTAAGCAGGTTTCTTTTTGCAGTCTCTTATACTGATCTTGTTACTGAAATACCTCTGCACATGGTAGTCAGTTGTTTATAGCAGTTAAGATAGAAATATTTGGTTTCTCAAGAAACTATGTTAATATGCATAGCAATTATCCTTGAAAAGCCTGACATTTGCTTCACATTTTTGGAGATGTGTCTCTGCTGTGAGATTTGTGTTTTTCTAGGTTACATAGAGCGTAGTTGCTGTTGTTGATCTTTAATTTTTTTCTGTGCAAAGGAAAAAAGAACCTTGCCTTCTGAATGCCTACATGGCTGTAACGTGCCCTGTGTCAGGGCAACACGAGCCACATTTGCCCATATTACGCTGTTGTACGTCCAGAACGGCTCATATCATACACCCAGAGTTACTGTGGATTTACAGCAGCAGAACTGAGAACAGGACTGGATTTTCTGCCTCCCCAGAGACCACACTTTTGGCACCATTTTTGGTTCTGTTTGTACCTCTCTGTGACACCTGGCAGTGAAGTCACTTCAGATGGAGTGGTTTGTTTAGTCAGCATTTCTTCCTCCATCAGTTCCTGCTATGTATTCTTTCCTTGATTCAACCAAACCAGAACAACAACAACAAAGAATTCTGTCTGTGTGTGAAGGTGAAATCATTTTGTGCTCTCTGTTCATTGTTGTTGTCTACAAATAAATATCTGCCTTAATTCTTGGAAATATGATGCCATCACAAAGCTTTCAGTAAGCAGCTAACACATGACAACTGCTAGGCAGATGCTGAGGATTCATTTGATACAAGCAGGTGGATGCGCCAAGACTGTTCATGCAGGGAAAAAAAAAAGGTTTCTTAGCTATCTAATATCTGCATGATATGTGTTTGGCTTCTTTGGTTGGCTTGAGGGCCTTCTCAGAGGTTGTACACAGCGTGTGTATTCCCTAGGCCATGCTCCACGGCATTTTAAACCTATTTTTAGCCCCAAAAGCTTGGAAGCAATGAAGTTTCATTTTTATTTTTTTGGTAGCTAATACGTCTGATTACTGACAGCAGTTAAAATGTTTGTGTATTGGTGGTACTGTCTATTAATCACAGTTCTTTACCTTCTCCTGGCTCACTGAAACTAAATTATGCTACTTGCAGTCATGTTTCTCCAGTGGTGGTAAAAGTTAACTGTTAAATATTCAACCCAACAGTGATCAAATATGGCCCATTATCGTCTTGGCTTGAATCTGTGCTATAAAAGGTTGAATGATTCTTTGCTTTCTAGTCTTCACTCCTGGTTTTGCAGACTGAGTGTAGTTTAACTGTAAATTTTTAGGTCAATCTTTTATATTATTTGCATCTCAAAGGAACTCATGAACAGTTACATCTGTATTTATTTCTAAAATTATCATTTTTTATGTTAAATGTTACCAATTGACATCAGATGTGTTGTTTGATCAGATAATGAAGCCGTCAAGAATGTCTATCAGTATACCAGTATATGTTTGATATATGTAACCCTGACCCAAAAGAGAACAACTGATCTACATAAAAGTTTGTTTGCCCAGGTGTATCTAGAAGGATTAATAGCAAAATGATACATTCTTCTACATCTGCTTGAGGGAGAAAAAAACACAGTGAACGTATGTTTAATGGAGGAAACAGAGGCACCTATTCTAATGCATGAAGAGTTTGACTGCCATTCTTTTAAGTTTGTATTTTCCTTTCATTTGGGACAGTGCTATTTGTGGGATTTATTAAGAATTTTGGCAATACAAGTAACAACGTATTTTTCAGTTTGTTTGGATTTATACAATTAGTCTTATAGTTATGGAAAGTAACAATAACTGCTGCAATAAGTCAGTGGATATAGTCACCATCCCTTAACAAAACTTTTTCAAGCAAAGATAGATCGGTGTTTCTCTAGTCCAAAAATAGCAGACCCAACTTGGGGGAAGGGAGTGCAAAAGACGAACTAAAAAAAAAAAAAAATCTCATTGCTTATTTAAAAAAGAAGATCTTATGACTGCTTTATATCTATATTTCAGGGTCATCTAACTAGAGCAGGAGAACTTTTAGGTTAAATTCCCTTCTATTTACAAAGGATCTATCCATGCAACAGTTCTATGAGGACAGAATGAAGTGGAGGAACTCATACATAGTCCAAGGTCTCAGAATAATGATGAGCAAAGTGAAAACTATTTCTCCAAAGGATGAAGAGAATAAGAATACCTATAAAGGCGAACTTACCAGCTTTCAAGGACAAAATACATTTTTTAAATTAATCCGGAATCTGCAAAACATAACACAGGGAATGGTCTTCTTTCTAGTCAGCAAGAATGGTCGTTCATGTACCTATTCCAAATCCTTTCAGATAAGAGAGCAATTTATGGACATTTTTCTATCGTCATTTCACTACTGGCTCTGAATATGCATCCTTTGGCCTGTGCATTACATTTTTAAATGCAGTAGTTAATTTTTTTCCTCCCCATTTTAACCAACACCTTAAACTATTCAGAATATTTTGTTTCAAAAGGAGTCAAAACTATTTACGGTATTACTTTAAAAAAAGCAGTCTTTAGAAAATGTGATCACACTGAAGTAGAAATCAATTTCTTATCACTTGAAAATATAGTTGTTGCCCTAGTAACTTAATGTATTTAAAAAATACACCCTGAAATAGGGATTTAGGCTTTCCTACTGGTTTTCATTAGCTTCCTGATCCTTATGTCAGGCTGCAGTGAGGAGTTTGTATCATGGCAGTAAGTTCAGTGCTAACAAACTGTCAATATGCTGACTGTCTCTGACTGTAGATATTAAAACATTCCTTTTATTGGGAATTTACAATTCAGTCATAAAAATCCAGGTCTGTAAGTTGAATTATAGGAGGTGGTTGGTGTGGGAGGAATTACATAGTTTAAAGAAATTAGTGATTATATGGAAGCAACATCAGAAGGTGTCTTTAGAATATTTTATATGTTCTTTATTTTCTTGTGCTCCTCCCCCTTTTTATTTTTTTGTTTCAGCACATTCGGATTTTTTTTTTCTTGGGTTGTTTTTTGCCATGAAAATTTCAAAATCAGCTATAGTTCTCGCTCCAGCTGTTCTCCAGATCGTAAGCGATTTGCAGCGAATGGCCGATTAGCGCAGCCGAGACGTCACGCTAGCGGCCAGCCTGCGCTTGGAGACTCTGCGTACGGAAATGGCTGTACTGGCGAGGTATGCTCCCCGTACAGTTTGTGTATGTGTGGGGATGACAGCTCACCAGCAGGATCTTTGCTACCGATAAGTGCCATAGCTTTACATATGTATGGGTTATTTTAGTTTACCAGGTGTTTTGGTACCGCCTTGTTAGTTTTCAGCTGAAAAGGCGTTATATTAAGACTGCTCATTCAAAGGATCCCCAACCCTATTTACTTCAGTATGGTTTAGCTGTGTACAGAAGCCCATAATCCCGATGGAAACCTGGTATTTAACCCTGTAACAAAGTTTAAGAGCAATTGCAGAGAGCCCGAATTCTGTGTCGAGGCCAGTGCTGCCGACCAGCGCCCTGTGCGTGGAAAGGTCCCGTCACCACCCCGCTGGAGGGTTGCTGGGGCGTCATATCGGTGCAGAGGCCAGCGATGGCAGCTTCCCTTTGCAGGGGGATCGGACACGGGCACAGCTCTGCCTGCGTGTGCCGCTGACCGCGAGCAGCGAGTGCCGCGGGAAGTGGGCGCAGTCACGCGGAGTGGTTTGCGCGGCTGGTACCCAGGAGCATCACCGTGACGTGATGTGACGTGACGCGACCTGATGCCAACGGGGTCAGGCTGGCAGCTGGGCGCGCTGGGCGCACGCAGCACTGGAGTCGTACCAATGGCTTCTTTTCACAGAATTACCCTGCGTTATGACAATTGTAGTAGGTTTTAAACATTTGTGTTTGGGTAACTGAGTCAGGAGGAGTGCGTTATGATTTGTTTTTAAAAAAAGCTTATTCTCATTTTTCCGTCATTATTATCAGTGGGTTTGTATGCGTTCCTAGGATCACAGTGTTCTCGGGCGCGCAGTGCTCACAAACAACGACTTTGAACTTCAGGCTATGATACGTGACTTTCTTTCTTAATCTTCTATCTCTGCAAGCGGTGGTGTATGTTATCACCTACGCTCATGCTTCCAAAAACAGTGATGTTATACTAGTTCAGAGCTTGTAGGCTGATCAATCAAGAATATTCCTGAATTAGAAAATAGAACATGAATCTACTTGCAGTTTTTTTTTTTTTCTCTGAAACACAGGATTTATCTCAGTGATAGCCAAGATTTCTGTGCTAAATGCAATCCATTGGCAAAATTCCTGTGGGTTTCCACAAGAGTGACTCACTGTATTGAGGTATGTTAGTGGAAAGCTGAAGCTATCCGTGCAACGCGAGCTGGACAAGCGTCTCAGACTGTTCAGGCTCCTGGCTCAGGGGCTGTCGTGTGTGCGCGCGCTGCTCAGCGCAGCAGTATCCGAGAATAACACCTCCACGTACGATATTGCAGCACTAATAAACGTTATGCTCTTTAGTGAGGGGAAGAAGAGAGCTAAACGCTTCTGAAAACCGCCGATGTTCGGACAAAGATGAATGTTGGTGCAGCGGTTTAAGCCGAGCTGTTGGGTTTGGGTGGTGCTGAGAGTGGTGCCTGGGCCGGAGCGGTGCCCGGCTCGCCGAGAGGACGAGGCAGAGGTGAGCGGCTCCGCACCCCGGTGCGCCGCGGGGACGCTGCACTCGTGTCGGCTTGGTGGTGGCACCTTACCGTCGGCCACCTCGCAGGGCCACGGGCCGTGCTGCGTGCACAGCGCTGCGCTGCCGGCGTGCTGCAGGGTAGGCTGGTTTTCAATTTTACAACAGTGAAAGTGTTTTAATTTTAAATTCTCTGTTGGGAGACTGTGTCTTGTTAAACCTGACGGAGTTAATGAAAGACTCCTTCACAAAACCCATTTAGTTTAGGAAGAGAAATTCCAAAATGGCAGCTGCCACTTTCTTACACCAGCTGTTTTGTTTTAACAAAGTGCCCCTATATAGGCAGTGTGTAGTTGCTGGTGCTTATGTATTGGAATCCTGGGTATCCTATGTTGCTGGGTCCTC
>VXAA01002819.1:35245-112459 GCA_013399115.1 Anseranas semipalmata
CATGTAAATAAAATTTGTCCCTGTCTGATACATCTTACTTGCTTGATGCTTCACATGCATTTTTGTGCGAAGCATTTGTTTACATGGAACATAATTTATCTAATAGAAGTATCTCTGTTAACAACTGTAATCAGATAGGTGACAGCATTGTTAATTGCTGTTATCATCACGAGGGTGTAGTTTCTGCTAGAGGAAAATTCAGTGATTATAACCCAAGGCACAGCTAAATTTTGCATATCCATTTCAGAACATGTTTTTAAAGTAGAAAATTAAACATTTGCATCCTATCATTCAAGCAGAGTAGCTGAACTTACAGTTTATTTCATCCTTTTATCCTTGATTGGGTGTCTCTTCCCTAGCATCACTAGCAGACCAACAAAGCTGTGAGGCACACACCTTGAAAGTACCATGCTTCTGGTCATGGTGCAGTAGAGCAAATAGATAAGTAGAGATTTAACTGAAAATCTTTGAAAGTCTGGGGCTTAGGAGTAAAATCCTATGCAAGTTCAAGCTGTGGCCCAGTGATTTCATGCTCTCATAAGATAAGGCAGCTTGAGCCATGAAGACGTATATTCAGGAATGGGTAGTGATTAGATAACTGCTAAATCATCTAGGAGTTACCAGTTCTTCAATATGTGTCATTTTTGAATAAGATTTAAACCAGTGCCTAATTATTATCTTTAAAATAGATGATATTTTTTACAACTGTGAGAGATATTACTGTAAACAAAACAAAGCAAAACAAAACAAAACAAAAAAACTTAGTTTAAGTACCTTGTCTTTGCTTGCAAAAAGCACTCCGAACCAACAGTGCTTTTTTTTTTTTGCCATTAGTTTGTTGCATATTAGCTGTCTCCAGCTGTTGGGATGTTTTCGAAATGAAACAAAACAACAAAGATTCAAAAGGCATTATTTGCCTAGCTGACTGTGTAAGTGTTAAACAGAAGGAATTGTTGTGAAAGGAACAAGAAACATTTTAGTCCTCTTGCAGCTGCATGGGGTTTGAGGGGAGAAGAGGAGTTTGGCTGAATGCATCTGCCTTTTTTGGCTTGTCATCTGTACTAATGCCAGCTCTCTCTAGCAGGACTCGTACGGGACATGAGGTTCAAAGAGGAGAAGCTGCTCCCTTGCTCTGACTCGGGAGAAGGGCATGGAAAGTACCTTGGTTAGTAACCAGTCGTGTCAGAAGGTTCAATGGCTTTGTTTTGAATTTAATATTTGGCTATGGCACATCCGAGGGGGAAGCTTAAACATGGGCTTGTAAAACCTCGCACACCAACTGCTGGATTGGTAGTGGTGCGGTGTTAGGAGAATGTGACACAGTGGTGCAGGGGCAAGTGTGCCATCCATTTGCTGCTTGAGGCGTGCTTCTGGTGGTTACAGAGGGATGCTAGTTTTTGTCCCGTCTCCTTCAGTCACCATATTATCTGTTGTTACTGAATAACCTGTATTTATCGTTGTGTAGTCACTTATTTTGTTATTGGCTTGACCTGAGAATTATCCAAAATGTTTTCCTTTGCGACCTTAGCTTCAGTCCAGGGGCTGGACTGCGTATTTCTGGGCATGCAGTAGCTTGTGTGGAAAATGACCTTGCAAATGATTTGCATGAAGTAATTGTCATCTAATAGAAATAATTCATCTCTTCACTGTGTTTTAGAAAGAAGATACTTTCTGTTCTAATTCCTTGAGTTAAAGGTGATCTCTTCTGTTCTTCTATACTTGGAACAATGCAGTGGATGTAACCTGCAAAGCTTCCCACAATTTAAAATCATAGAGATGCAACATTGCCTGAAATTAAACAGTGAGATTTCAGATTAAATATTCGTGCCCAAATGTCTTTTTCTTTTGACTTTGTTTTTAATCATTCATCTTTTCAGAAAATCATCGTACGCCTTCAGACTAATGAGCTGCTAAAATTGTAACCTTGGCTGTTTAAACTTCAGTGTTAAATTGCAGTCTTTCACAGTAGATTCTTTCCAAGGTATTTGAAAGAAAATTATATGTTACATTTAGTTAATTTAACACCAAAGACACTTGTCAGCTCTCACTATTACTTGCAGCATTAATTTTCTTCCTTTTCCAAGCATACCAACATTTAACAAAAGTTGTGCAGGGTAATTCTTGATAATGCTGCATTTAGGGTGGTATTTGCTCAAACAGTTGCATCTCCTTGCAAGCAGATTGCATCGGAAACCTTCCTCGTTCTTTGTGTGCTGGGAGGCAGAAGACCTGCTGACGCAATCAGTGTACCACAGCAGGACACTGTTGTCCTTCAGTGATTGTATTTCTGGTGGAAAGGAGTGTGATTTCTCTTAATTTTTGGAAAATGAGACTTGGCACAGATAATCAGTCAAGAAGCAGATGCTGTGGTTTGATGTTCCAGTGTCTATTGGAGATGCAACATACACATTAGAACAGTTCATTTTCATTTCCTTTTGAATGAAAATTAGAAAATACCCTAAAATAATTTTAGCATGGCTTTAATAAGATCAACCTTGTTTGCTTTGCTGTTATTCAGGTAACAGGCAGTAGTGCTGTGGGTAAGATAGAACATTGAAATGAACGTTTTAGTATACCAACAAAAAAGTATGCTAAATATATACAAATAACTTATAAATTCCTAAAAATACAGAAAAATGTTGAAAATGACATTGAAAAGTCCAGTTAATTATATAGAAGACATTGTGTTTGTTAAAGATTGTTACAGAGGATCCATCGTATCACTCTGTTGTGACCTTGAACAAAGTCACTTAAGCTCTTTGTGTCTCTTCCATGCAGAGAATTATATTTATTGTTATGTTTTGGTGTGTTGTTCTTCCACTGGGTAACAAGAAGGTTCAAACATACCCAGCAAAAAGTCCTATTAAAGTATGATTGCAGTGCTAATGGTTTTATGTTGCTTAAAATCACTGTGCAGGTAGATTGCAACCTAGTTCTACCCATTCTGTGGAGGAAGGGTGTGGATGTGAAAATGCAGGAAATTTAGTTGATCCTGTATGCTTACTTTTTGCTTTCTCGCTCTCTGCGGAAAGACATTTAGAAAACATGGACCATCCCGGGCAGAAGGCTTTGTGTCTGTACTTCAGCTCTGCTCATACTTTTATTTTGTCACAGCTCCTGAATGTAAAGGAGGAATTAACTGGATCCTGCGTGGCACGGAGAAATAAGTCTGTGGATATGATGATTTTCCAGGGATTTTTAATCTATATAGTTGGAGTTCTTTGTCTTTCTTCCCTTTGAGGAACTCATGACTCAATTTCTTGAATGCAAAAGTTGCAATTGAGAGAAACCCAAGATTATTTTCATTTAAGATAAAGATAAAAGGTCATTTTACTCACATATTTTCTTGAGTTAATGTCTTGTTAGTACATTTTTGTAATGAATGTTTTATAGCTGCAGAAATGTAACTTAAGTATAAAGTGGTCCCAACACTAGTAGAATGAGACACATACTTTAAGTTCAATATCTAGTCCTCTTCTTCCTCTCCTACAGCAAACATTTTCTGCTGTGAATCGCTGACTTGTTTGTTCTTTAATGTTATGGAATTCTGCTAATGTAATAAGGTGTCTTTGACCTGTACATTGGTGGTCATAATTACTTATTTAAAAAGAGGGGCAAAGTCCAGAAAATAGGCAGCTTCCTGCTGTTCTTTGTAATGCCTTCAAATGATAATCTCAGATACGTTTATGAAGCAGAACAGCTGAAACAGTTAAGGCACCAGAAAAAGTTGTAGCTCTGCAGTCATGTATATGCAGAGCTCTACAAATGCCCTTTATTATTTTTTTTTCTTAATTGGATTCAGTTCCTGTTGTATATGTAAAGTCTTGCAGAAGGCCAGTTCTGCCAAGCAAGTGAAAGGAGGAAGATTAATAGCTCCCCAAGGGCAACGTTCTTCTCTCTAGAAACTAGACCTGCTTGTGCATATACACGTAGCTATGCTTGTCCCGTCCGTGAGCTCACCTCGTTCCTAGGGCCAAGAGAGCACTGTAAATCAGATTTCAGGTTCTTTTAACAGTTGCTTTCCTGCTCATACTGTCCTTGTTGCAATTGAATGCTAATTATGTTGACGGCCTTTATGAACTGTTCCACAATCTGCAAAAGGAATAATTAGCAACAGGTGAAAGTAAATCTAGTATTCGTAACAAATAAGTAAAGCTATAGACAGCATGCCCAAATTCATGTGTTCCCACCCTGTACATCCTTAGTTCAGCATGACCCCTGACTTTGTGCTTGCCTGCCTGAGTCATGACTAAAGAGTTAAGTATGAGAGTCACATAGATACACATGTACTGTGTGATTTGTGTATAGAATATGCCATTGGAACTGTGAATAAAGCAATCAATAGGTATTAGGTAAATTTTGTATTATTAAAAGATTTTTCCAACACATTCAACTTGTAGACTGCAAGATGCATGCGGTGGGTGTAGATATTGCAAAAGGTAAATTCAGGTCAAGGGCAGGTTCAGTTGCCACTCCAGGCTTCATCCCTCCGGTACAGCGCAGTGGCAGTATGTATTTCTTGCTGAGATGTCACCTGCTGGAGTTCCTTGAGAGCACAGAATTACATTCCTTTCTTCACTGGACAATGGGGATGAAAGGTCAGAACGTCCCGAATGCAGGACAAGGTATCAAGCAACAAAATGGTCTTGGCAGAAAAGAGTTTGGCAGTAGAAAGAACTCTCTCATGTGCATGGTATTTAGAGAAAATACTGCAAGATCTTTCCCCCCTTTCTCCCCCTCTTTCACCCTCCTTTCTCCTCTTTCTCTTTCCTTTTTTTTTTTCTTTTTCGTAAATGGATATCATTAAAATGAGACTGATCCCTCCAGGGTAGATGATCCATGAGAATTATGCTGTCCTGAAAGCAAACAAACTTGAAACAGCAAAATTAGCAAAACCAAAAAGTTGCATTTTATCCTCTTTTTTTTAGTGAGAAAGTAGAGAAGAAAGTAGGAAAGTCAGACGTAATACAATTTCATATTCCTGTTATTACAGAATTTGATGTTGACATGCCAAGGCCTCAAACAGAGCAAATTAAAACATAACTGCACCTGGCATTTTTCACATAAAATAGTGGAGGCCTCCTAAGCACTTTATTTTTGGGTGCATACTTTGGGCAATACTTCTGTCTTCGAATCTGGCACTGCAGAAGTCTGTATAAGCAAATTAGGATGGTACTCTTTTACCACCATCACCAGAGCTAAGTGCTACAGCTGCATCATGTTTCTAACAGCCTGACTGAAATTATGGTTTTCTCTCAACGTGTATTTGCCTTGTGAGGCTTGTGACAGAAGCCTGTCCCATAGGTTGTCCGTGTATGCTTTCACTCCAGTGTAAGGCATGCAGCAGTATGATGGTTGTACCAAAGCAAAACAAAAGTTTTGTATTCTGCACAAAAAAGATACAAGTATTAAAAAAGTAAAAATATAGAAATATTTATATAAAATATAATATAAAATATATAAAATATAATTTATATAATATATTTATATAAAAATATTTTGTATTCTGTTTTTTTGTATTCTACTTTTCCTGACTTCTAGTTGGTGAACACCTCTACATTTGTCACAGAAATTCAGCCTGCAGTATTTTCCTAGCCTTTTGGTTAGTGATGAAAAGAACAGAATTGAAAAATGGACTTTTTCTTGTTTTTTTTTTTTTNGTATGTATTTCTTGCTGAGATGTCACCTGCTGGAGTTCCTTGAGAGCACAGAATTACATTCCTTTCTTCACTGGACAATGGGGATGAAAGGTCAGAACGTCCCGAATGCAGGACAAGGTATCAAGCAACAAAATGGTCTTGGCAGAAAAGAGTTTGGCAGTAGAAAGAACTCTCTCATGTGCATGGTATTTAGAGAAAATACTGCAAGATCTTTCCCCCCTTTCTCCCCCTCTTTCACCCTCCTTTCTCCTCTTTCTCTTTCCTTTTTTTTTTTCTTTTTCGTAAATGGATATCATTAAAATGAGACTGATCCCTCCAGGGTAGATGATCCATGAGAATTATGCTGTCCTGAAAGCAAACAAACTTGAAACAGCAAAATTAGCAAAACCAAAAAGTTGCATTTTATCCTCTTTTTTTTAGTGAGAAAGTAGAGAAGAAAGTAGGAAAGTCAGACGTAATACAATTTCATATTCCTGTTATTACAGAATTTGATGTTGACATGCCAAGGCCTCAAACAGAGCAAATTAAAACATAACTGCACCTGGCATTTTTCACATAAAATAGTGGAGGCCTCCTAAGCACTTTATTTTTGGGTGCATACTTTGGGCAATACTTCTGTCTTCGAATCTGGCACTGCAGAAGTCTGTATAAGCAAATTAGGATGGTACTCTTTTACCACCATCACCAGAGCTAAGTGCTACAGCTGCATCATGTTTCTAACAGCCTGACTGAAATTATGGTTTTCTCTCAACGTGTATTTGCCTTGTGAGGCTTGTGACAGAAGCCTGTCCCATAGGTTGTCCGTGTATGCTTTCACTCCAGTGTAAGGCATGCAGCAGTATGATGGTTGTACCAAAGCAAAACAAAAGTTTTGTATTCTGCACAAAAAAGATACAAGTATTAAAAAAGTAAAAATATAGAAATATTTATATAAAATATAATATAAAATATATAAAATATAATTTATATAATATATTTATATAAAAATATTTTGTATTCTGTTTTTTTGTATTCTACTTTTCCTGACTTCTAGTTGGTGAACACCTCTACATTTGTCACAGAAATTCAGCCTGCAGTATTTTCTTAGCCTTTTGGTTAGTGATGAAAAGAACAGAATTGAAAAATGGACTTTTTCTTGTTTTTTTTTTTTTTTTTAATATTTACTGCTTCAAGCTGAAGTTTCATACATAAAAAATATGTGGCACATATTTATGTTACAAGTGCTTTCCTTGGTTCATTTTCTATATAACAGTATGTAGTTATGTTTCTATACATATTTATTTTTCATAACATTAATGTATTAATTGTCACCAGTACATCAGTAACCAAGTGGTAGTGAAATCTGGCACAGCTTTCAGATGACTCTGAAAATATACGCAGACTTCATGTTTGGAATTGTCTTTATAAATATTCAGTAAAATCCATCTTGTTTCAAGCAGCATGATTTGTGGAAGCTAAACTCAATGCAATGTTTTCTTTTCAGAAAGGAAATTAAAATATATTCAAGGAACAAGTATACTTTACTTTGATTTAAATTAAGCATATTTCTAGCATTGCCCACGATACAGTGTCTAAGCCTAGTCCAAAGAGGCAGTCAGTGAAATTTTTCCACTATCTGCAGACTTTCGCTCAGATCCAAAGTTAGCTAAAAAGAAATTCTGCCTAGTTTTTGTAAAATGTTTACTTCCAAGGTACTACATGGGACAGTTTTATTATCCTGTGTACCTAGAACATACATTTTGATGAATCTGTAGGTTATTTTGCTTTTTAATTCTAAGGAAACTGAAATTGGCTTGGGCTTTTTTTTTTTTTGTCATATGTTCACAAGGTGCTTTTCATTAGAATACATGCTTATGTTGGTAAAATTGTTGACATTCTTATGAAGTTTGGGCATGAAGAATGGACTTTATGGCTCTGTACTTGAGCTTGTACTTCATTTCTTTTTATGGAGGGAAATATATCAGTTTCTGCTGTAGAAAACCAAGATACTGAAAAATAGTAATTTGCATAGTGATAAATGCGATTAGTTCCATGAGAGAAAAATACCTTCAGAGTGCTTGGTTTGTCACAGTCTTCTCTGAGAATTTATCATCATCTTTGCTGTGTAATTTGCTCTCCTCCTCTTTTCTCCCCCTTTTCCCCACATACACATGCAGGAAAAGAAAGGCTAACCTTTACCCAGTTCTGCTGTGGTTTGGCACAGAGGACAGGTAGTGGGCTTAGTTTTAAGTGCATAATGATTGATTCTATTTTTGAAAACCTCTATTTCTGAAGTTTTTCTTTAGCAAATCACTTCAGATTCTTTAAAAATCAGTTGATTCTGTTTGGAGATCTCAACTCAAAAAAAAAAAAAAAAAGAACACAAGAACAAAACACAAACCTTCCAATGGGGGCTTGTGAATAAAATAGTATCAGGGTATCTCCAGAGAATATATAAACTGCGAAATAAAGGAAAATTTTAGCAGGGTATTAGTTGCTACTGAATACATTGAATGATTCACAGTAGAGCTCATTAAGAAACTTTCTTTGATTTCCAAAGATTGCTATTTCAGTAACGATACAGCTTTAACTAGTTCTGTTACAGACTTTGAAAAATTGCAACAAATCTTAAAAATAATATTAATTCTTGCTGTATCCACGAATTTCAAATGTTGTACTTTGTAAAATTTATGGCTGCAGAAAGGAAATATACATGCATATATGTCTTTTAAAATAAGATTACAAAATACAGCGTTCAAAAATAAAGGTTTTGCCCCAGGGTTATTTATTTCGCTTCAGTTTGGCCCACTTATATTTGCGCATTACAGCGTTCAGTTATACACAGTGAGTGTATATTTATAGTGGCTTCTTGTACTGAACCTTATTTGATAGAAGTGATGTACCGAACTGCAGAAGGAGCAGCTCCTGGAGATTTTTTATTTATTTGTTTCTATTAGTCAATGTGTCTGTGGTCTCAGGACTCTCTGGATTACTTTTTGGACTCTGCTTTGAAAGCAGAGCTGTTGTTTACTCAGAGTGGTTCGTCTGGGATTGACGCTGACACGTTTCCTTCCCCAGCTCCTCTTGTAAACATTTTAGGCGGTATCTCTGTCCACTAGATTGAAGAGTCATGCTCTCTCCATTTCAAATTCAATTTAAAGTTGAGATAGCTTCAGAAAGATATTACGAGATGCTTTCAAAACCTTTGTCCTTACACGTGGAACAGTGAGGTGAAGATGTTGGAGTGAATCAGCTTTGCCACCCGTGGTGAAGTCTCTGGTCATTGACCTGCTAGGAAGCAACAGCTCTTTTTCCTGTACATTGTGGGAAGCATGATTAATTAGTTGTTCTCTAAGAATTTTTTTTGATCCATGTTGCTTAACTTATGGATACTGAGGCATTTCAAGGGCTATTTTAGTGCTTTGGGACATGCCTCTATTTTTGGCAAAGTGAAGAATTTTGTTGTTATGCAACTTCTGGATGTTTAATTTAAGAAATTTATTTTTAAACATACAAGTCGTTATAGAGAACTTTGAGTTTTTTGGGTGTAAGTCAGAGTTTTGAGCATCCAGGACTTCGGCAAATCAAACTGCGAGGAGCGGAGCTGAAAGCTCAGAAGGTGAAGACCACCGAAATGATAAACTGTAGCAAATACGGTTAAGTTGATGTAGGAAGTCAGAGAGCTGTGAGAAATTGAAGTCTGTGTTTTTATTTCCACAAAAGAAGGCAGAACATTGTGTGACGATAGAATGCTTTGTGCTACCGTTGTCCATCCCTGTTGCAGAGCTGTACTTAGCATGGAATAATGTAGCAGTGTGGTTTTGTGAAGGCCACGGAGTAGCGTGTGGTCATGGAGTTACAGAGCGCATGGCAATGCAGATGCCAAAGACTGCGAATTATGGTCTGTTCCAGACCTTACTATTAGTATCGGTGCCTACGGCTACTCTTGGTCCAGCAGCTAACAACAGCCATTCCAGTCCGACTTTGCCTCTTGGTGTTTGAGGGATAGGAAGCATGCTGTTTCTCTGCACAGTCTGGACAGGCATAAAGGGGTTGGGAAAGGCTCAGGAGCTGAGCTTTAAAAATCTGACGGCAGCTCTGTGGAACATAACAAAACTGTTCTTTGTTTTGTTGCAGGCAGAACAACACCAAATGTAAGTAAATTGCAACAGAGCTGGCAAAAACTGACTTCCTGAGCCCGCTCCATAGCATAAGAAAGCTAGATGTATCCGAAAAAACAGATTGTCTGAACATAATAAAACATACTGGTCCAAATAATTAACACGGGGCAAAATTTTGCACAAAGAATAGTTAATGTAAGTTTTCTGAAATGGGAATAATCAATTGTGACCTTAATGATAGCTGCTGCTGTTAGCCGCAGCTTTCACGTCTGAGAAAGGGGTATTTGTACTGACCTTACTTTCTTTTCTGTTTCCTTTGTGCATATTTTATTTAAATGGTCCTGCTTAGATACAGTGAACCTGATGTTTTTTTCCCCTGCCTTTGATTTACGATCTTGTGCAAAAGAGCAGTTTTAACACTTCTGTTTAACCTTATTCTTCCCACGTGACCAGTGGATCATGGTCCTGTGAGTGACCCGTGGTTGAGAGAATGTTATTTTGGTGATTTGAACAGCAGCAGCAAAGCATATTTTGAGATTTTCTTTTTTACTGAGTTTGGGGAATTCTGTTTTTACTGATTTTTCCTCTTTGAGACAGACCATATAAAATCCCCAAATGATACTTTTAAAGAAACCTAGGATAAGTAAATTGGATGCAGAACAGAACTAGTCCTGACAGACTGACCTTAGGTCTTAATAATTTAGGATCAGAAAACTGGCTTCTCTGTTCTTGCTTATGTGAACATCCCAGTTGGAGAGACCTTCCACTATCATTTTTCCAAACCATTTCCCCTTTGGAGCCAGGCTACACCGTTCATTTTTCTCTTTTGTGCATGGCACGAAAGCAGCTATTTCTCCCCTTCAGTCACTTTCTCTGCGACCTGGTCCCTAGGGCCACGTGTGTGCCGGCTGTGCCAGAGCCCGTGTGTAGGGTGAGGACCTCCAGGCTTCTGCCACCACCCCCGGGAGCAGCAGCAGGGGCATGGGCCTGAACCTCGCTCTGCTGAAGGTGTGGGGTGTGACCTGGCCTTGGGCTCAGCCAGAAGCTTGGAAGCACATCCCAGACTTGTAGGTGGCGTTGTGTTGTGTGGTGGGCCCCCGCTGGTTAGCTCCCACCCGCTCGTTCCAGCTTCCAGTCTCCTGCTGTGATGGAGCCGTGCCTGTCCGGCGCTCCGTCTGCAGTGCTGGATGGCCAAGGTGATGCTTGCCGTGCTGCTGCCCTGCCACGAGGTACAGCTGTGGCTGACTCCTGCTTTTACAGATGCACGTCTCTATTGCTCATTCTTAACGTTACTTCTGCTTTAAGTCAGATATGAATCACAAAGGGGTTCGCAGATCCATCGTGCCTGTTTTTAGGTGTAGCTTCTTCCTAATCACCGATATTTAGTGTTTGCCTTGTGCTATGAAACTTCACAATTAATATCTTGTATACATTTTTATCTTGCTACCTAATCTTCGTTGTTTTTGTTATGCATGTAAGCCGATTCAGTTTTGAATCCTCCTGAAATCTAGTTCTCCCATCATGTTGAGAAATACCATCTGTTAATAATGCTACCTCCTTTTATCTGTGTTTAGATTGTTTCTCCCTTTTTCATTGAGTCATTCTGTTTTCCAAATCATACAGAGTTTTTGTGAAAAAGATCTTTTCAGTAGCTTTGTTCAAAGAAAAAGAATACCTCAGTGCTGGTATTTCCACTGAATAATTTTGGCAGGTTGATGCTAAAATGTATTACAGCTGTTTTTCCAGTACTTTCAGCAATTTCTTTAGTTATATAGAATTTCTGTAAATTCTTTTAATTTTAAACTCCTAAAAATGCTGCAGTTTTGACACGGGCAAAACCTAGTAAAATAATAAGTCTGGGACAAATATGGTCTCATGTGTGCTTTTTAATACGTTTAAGACAATGTTTATTATATTTTAATAGTTCATGGCTATATGCCAAATTGAGTAAGTATTGTAACTATCATTAACGTTTATTTTCATTAGTAACCATGCTATGCTTTTCGTCCAAAAACAAATGGAGTTCTTTTTGCTGCACCGGAGCAGTAAGCAGAAATGGACAGACAAAAGAGTATGAAAAAGAAAGTAATGACAGACTCCGTTTGGGTGGTGATTATAACTTTTTGTGGCCAATGATGGAGTCTAAGGAAGCATTGAGATTGTGCTTTCTAAGATGAAGAATGCTAAGCTCCAGTAAACTGTTCTGGTAAATTAGACCAAACAAACCTTCTGAAGATCATTTTGGCTCTTATTAATATTTTTGTTCAGAGAGTCAGCAGTATCGACACTGAAGACGTAATGTACCAAGAGGTGAAAGGAAAGTGGAAGCTATTAATAAGTTGCTGCAAGAGTATGGGGATAACAGAGTTAGTAGGGAGAAACAGTGCTGCTTCTCAGAGTGGATGCAGCTGGATGACTCCAGGCAGTGTTTCTCTGTTGTTTGTTGTTTGTTTTGTTTTAAAAGAAACCCTGCTGCAGACAGGCAGAACGTAGAGTCAGCAGAGGTCATTCAGATCTCCAGGAGTTAAGGACTGGTTCAACACTTGTGGTGTAGCTTTCCAGGATCTTTAGTTTATTCATTATTTTACTGAATCACGACAAGCATCCTGGAAGTTAATATATGTTATAGCTAAGTCTAAATCCCCAAACGAGCATTTTATTTCATTATTATGCTTCTAAAGGTTGAAGAGGAAAAACATCAAATTTTGTTCTTAGTTTAATTAGCTTAGCAATTTCATTAGGATGTTTCTTGATTTATTAGGATGTTTCTTGATAAACATAATCATACTCGTAACAGCAGAGCTTTCTTGGCTTCCAAAATGTGATAAGAAGACAAAGGCAGAGTGAGAATTCTGAAATGGATAAGCATGGAAACACTAACTGGAAACATTTAAGGGGTTGGTCAGCTGAAACTCAGACAAAAAATACAGAATAGAAATCCTGGTCCCACTAAAGTCAACAGGAGTTTTGCTGTTGCCCCTAACAGAGATAAGATTTAACCTCAGTTATGCCACTATTGGGGGAAAAAAAAAAAAAAAAAAAGCTTGAAATTGCTGAAAAGAAAACAGTGGGAGAAAGAATATGATTATATTGGGGGAAAAAAAAAAAACAAAGTGTGGTGTGTGTGTGTGTTTCTTAAGTGAGGCAAGAAAAAATCTTCCTTGAACAAAATATTTAAAAAGTTTGGTAAGACACATTATTATTTTCACACAGGCTAAGACCTGAAGCAGTAGTTCTCACTTTATTCCCAGTGGTTCCTATTTGAGCACAGATACTGAGCACGCCTATCTATGCCACTGTTCCTCTTAGTGGATTGCTGTCTGTCACAAATCTACAGGTTTTCCAGTTTCCTAGTACTTGCAGAATTGGTTCAGCAGCTTCTCCTTCACACTCCTACACATTTATTTAAAGCAGATAAAAAAGAAAATGCAGGTAATACTTCCAAGCAACTTCAGTAACTTTGGTATGTTCATATTATGCTTGTAGCCAAATGGCTTCTGTTGGAAAAATGTAAGCTCTTTCCATCCCCAAGGCTGCAGACAGCTGTGCTGATTTAGGCGAGCATCAGCTCTTTACAGCTCCAAGAAAACAAGGCAAGACCTTTGCCAGTGGCAGCCAAATAAAAGTTTGGTGCCTTTTGAAAAAAATGGCAATTAGTCTTCACTTCTCCACCCCTTGTCCAAGCATTGATATCTGAAAGCATCTAGGGATTTAAATGCTTGTATGTTTCCACACATATGTCTAACTGCAATTTATATTCAAGAATAATGACAAACTTTCTCGAAATATGCAGTTTCACCCTTCTGTTTTTGTGTTGACTTCTCACTCTCCTCTGTCATTTGTTTTCTTTTAGATTGTTTCTATCTTAGTTAATACAGCACATATGCTACTTACATAATTATACTTAACATTTCCCTGTTGGATTTATTAGTTTTCCATAAATAGTCCAGAAAGATTCTTAATAGCAAAATAATTATCATTTTAACCCCTGTAGAAGCAATCCAGACTGCTTAATCACAGGGGTTGCTTCTGGTTGGGTTTAGAACTGCTACTGCTGTGAATCTGTCTGTGTGAAATCCAGACATTTGCCATAGTGTTTTGCACTTCCGTGGAGCAGTTTTTATGACAAGAACGTTTTTGCTGCTGTTCATAAATATTTGGAAGATGTCAAGAGATGTGTTAGAAAAAAGAAAAGATGTGACATCCACTTTTCAGCCTTTCTGATCCTAAACCCACAGAGGCAGGCAACATTTCTTTCACCGATTTCCTTAGACAAGCAGTTGGTGCTCCTGTTTCTTCTTTGAAATGCAGTTCTTTTAAACAGGAGGAACTGGGAAGTAAACAGACCAATTTTCAGCACTGTATTACCAGAAAAAAAAAGCTGCCAGTATCTACTGTCTAAGAAAGACTAAAAGTCACTTGGTAACAGAATGGCCCAGTACTGTGGGAAAGCTATAACAACTAGTTAGATCACTCAGCGTCTCCGCTGAGTCTTGACAAGTTTCTGATTTGATGGGCTGAGCCTATTTCCATAATTAGTCTAAAAGTTTTTAAGGTTTGACAAGACCAAACTCTGCCCAAATTGGCTTTGTACTGCATGCTCAGGATTCCTTTGTGGTTACTATAAAAGCAGACCATTTTCTTCCCTGCAAAAAGGGTCATCTTTTCAACTTTTTAGTTCTTCCATTGGTTTGTTAAAGAAACCAAAACCAAAGAGTGCAAAGTTATCAGAGGCTGTCTATGTAGGCAGGGTAAGCTGGAGTGAATCTGCTAAGCATCAATTAATGTGCTGGTGGTTAACTTTAATGCTGTATTTCATTTCTTGTTACTCATTACTTTTTAAGATGAATGTGACTTAGATGTCAAGATACCCATGCAGTTGAGGAATATACTTACATCTTCCTGAGATGAATGGTAAAAGTCACACCCAGTTTGGCTTGGGAAGGCATCAAGTCATTCTATTTTTGCACAAATCTAATCATTCAGCTAATTTTGGCTGAAATTCTTGTAGTCTCAAGACTAATACATGCTGGTTGGTGAGAACTGCCCAGTGGCATTTCACAGGATGAGGGCTGTCTGCAGAGTAGCGAGTTCCAGCTGTAGTACCACCTGCCTGCTAGCACATTCCTTACTGGAGAAGGAAAGAAAAAGTGATAAATAAGACTTAAGCTTGCATGACTTCAGCCAACGATTTTCCTTGGGGTTCCTCAGGGGAATACACAGCTTTTCTAAATGACCCTTTATTCTGCTGCTGTGTGAGGCTGGATGTGGTCCAGGAAATCAAACTACATAGCTGCAGTTTTAACACAATTAAATACTAGCTCTCATCTTCTAATTTAAGTGGCTCACCATGTTCCTAGTCCAAGTTTTTATTGACTAAGAACAGTGGACTTTAGATATTGCAATATTTTGTAGTGATTCAAATAAAAAAGACAAACACAAAAGCTTTATGAACCTTTATCAAACTAAAGATTAATGCCTAAACGCTTAAGTTTTAGAATTTGGTTGGTAATGACTGGATTTTGCTTTGTGTGAAAGTTATTCTCTGAAAGGAAATCTTTATTTCTTCTTATGTTCTTCCCGAGCTTTTGTGTTTCCAAGTTTTTCATAGCACTCACAGAATGAATGGATAGTTTAGGAAAATTGTAGTTGAATTCTGGAGTCTGTTACCTCCAACCTGTCTTTCACAACCGAGGTGGAACGAGGAGGTGTTGCAGAGGCTGATGACTACTGACAGCGAGTGAGGTGGCTTTGTTCCAGCTGTTAGTGCGGGTGGCTTTCCTCCCCGCTGGAACGTCCGCGGCAGCAGTTCTGTTGGAGGTGGCCTCAGTAGTGAAGAACTCAGTGGTGTGGAAGGCTTTTCTCAAGCCTTCTGGTGCCTTGAGTGCACTGATGGATAAACATGGGAAGGGTTAATTTCTGCTGCGTTCATTTTGCTGTCCCCTGCATGAATGGAGAAGTCCAGTCCTTATGGTTGTGGTAACTTTGAAAGCGGGTCAGAAGGGCAGCGGGTAGTTTCTCTGCCCACCTCCTCAAAACAAAGCAGTTTAAATGCCCCCCATGCTCCTTTTCTATGGTTCCCATGGCTGTACAAATATTCCTTCTTTATTAAGAAATTGCTCTTCTGTTTTTGATGTATTTTTGTAATAATTTGGTGGTGGACACAGTGTAGCCAAAATCTAAGGCCATGGGGTCTGTTGTTGCTCGCACTGACCTGACAAGGGAGACTCCCCGGGCGCGGCGAGCTGGGGCTGGGATCCCGAGTGGCCGTATTGCGAAATGACATCGCGTGGCGCTTGGAAGTGTGTGCCCGGCATCGTACCAAAATCAGAGGGGGTTATGCATGTGCCAGAACGGGTAACTGCAGAGACTCAAAAATCACAAGACAGGTTACAAAACAAAACAAAACAAAAAAAAAGAAGACAAAACCAGTGCACCTTATTGTAAACCTGGCATAGAAACCATGGGATTATCAGGACAGTAACCCACCTCTTACTGGTGGATTTTTAACATGAGAAGCCCCTCCTTCCACTTCAGTTGTGAAAGAGTAAGTATTTTTGTTGTTGTTGTTCTTGAAAGATGTAATTGGGTTCTAATTGGCATGCTTTGCCACTCTTGAGCAGTTGAGCCCACACAGTGGATGCAATGTATTCTTTGTGTCTCAGTCAGAATTAAGTCATAAGTATTGATGATAATTTTTAAACAGTGTGCATCGTTTGACCACTGAACTATAGCCTTAAAACCACAACCAGGTGAGAGAGGTTTCTGTATTCTTTATGTGAAACAGGTGTTTATTTCAGGAACTTGAGCTGTATTTGAATATTCTGTTTTCAGTCATATCAACATTTCTATAATTATCACAATGTAGGGATGAAAATTTTAAGGATGTAACAATTTGGACAAAATGTAGGATAGATGAAAGGCATTGCATTGTATTTTCATCTTTGTGGTTAAACTGTTTTCTGTCTGAAGTGCAGCGATGACCAGGTTCAAAACCCAAAGATGAGCATTAAGGAAATCTCTTATAAATACTAATGTAACCATTTATTATTATTTAAGTGACTTGCTAGCTTTAGACTCTGTGTTGTGGCTTTAGCTCACTTCTGTGAAGCTTTTCCAAAGCCTCTGGGTCATATCACTTGTGTGATACTGTGGGTAGGAAACTGCATGATGTGTAGGCTCTCTTCTTGCCTCCTGAATGGGATAAATATGACTTTCTCTCTGCATCCGTATATTTCAAAGCTGTTATTTGCTAAGTTTGTTAAGTGAAAAATAAAATCTGTAACATCTAGTGCAGACAGGAAAAAAGCAATGTCAGATCTCTTCCTGTTGTGCAGAACTTTGTGGTGGTGAGTTAGATAAGGTTTGCTGTTGTGCTGTTGTTACTACCCCTGCTGCAGTTGTGGCTGTCATTATTTCTGTCACTCTGATCCTTAGGAGCTCCAAATGTGGACAGTTACTGCATTGTTCTAGGTGCAGAAAAACCTTCAAAAGCTTGTATGAAGTGTGTGAGAATGATATCACTGATGCCAACAGAGAGAAGGATACAGGCAAACAGTGGAACAGATTAGTTTGGAGCAATTGCTGTAGTCTCTGGCAGGCAAAGAGTTTTTATGGTATTGTAACCATCAGGGCATAGATGGGACGTGAAGAAAAGAATGAAGGCATTTTGCAGATATTTACGGGAAAGATCTTGGAAGTGAGAGAATGGGGAGTTTTCCTGAGCGTTTCTTTCTGTTCACTCAGCACTCCTGCTCCAGCACTGAGAGGGAGGTCCAGGAAGGAAGATGACTGAAGCAATTGTTTTGGTGGTCAAAAGCAGGTTGCTTACAGATTTGCAAACTAATTCTCTACTTCTCACTGGTTTGGAGACTGGCTAAAGTAATACTTGTGAAGATCCATTGGCATAGATAACTAACCTGAGGCTTCACAGCACCTGCAGGGGTTATTGCAACCTTGAGGCTGCAGTAGCTGTCACAGATAGTCTCTGCTGCAGAGCTTCTCTGACTGAGGAGCAAAATTCCATCTACGTTAGGCTGCGTTTTCCCCCAGAGGCTGAGTGGCGACAACAGGCTTTATTCCTAAAATGTGCCATTATGGCTTCCCAGTTGATTAGGTATACGTGTCATGTGAGGACTAGCTTATTCATCAGAACTTGTTTTCTTTGAAGGAGAAAATGACTGCATTCCATTAGAGTATTAAAACTAGGACAACAAGTGGCACATCAGGAAATTACACTTAATAGCTGACTTAGCACAAGAGGGAGGTTTTCTTATATTTAAGGTGAACATCTTGTAATGATGAGGAACACAATGGTGTACAATGCTATTTATCTTGAACATGCTGAAGGAGAGGGAAGATCCTAGGTTGTCTAACAAAGCGTTTATATGGTAGTTCATTATTAGATTTCTGATCACAGACTTATCGTTAGGCAAAGGAGACAGAATTTGCTCTGATTCCTGCTTGCCCACACAACCTTTTCTGACTTCCGTATATGCCTCATCCTGCAACAACTGTAGTAGACCAATGTCTTATGCCACTGCAGAGGATTAGCAGGACTTGGACCCCTGATGAAGAGATACAATCAAAAAACAAGAGGTTTCTGCTCTGTTATAGTCGTAACAGAATAGTAACATATAAAATGTCCAGAGAATCTCTACTACTTGTGCTATTGTTTGGTCTTCAGTTTCTTTACTACCGATGTTTTTGTATTTGAATTTTATTTAGTTCCTTATAGCTGCTTTTAAAAATAGATAACCGTAGGATACAGGAATGGTTGTATGACCAGTTACTGAGATTTCTTTCCTACATCATAAAGAATTAACGGATATTTTTGTGATAAAGAATTTGTTTTCTTTTTCTTTCCAGGTACCATGATCAACAGGATGTTACTAGCAACTTCCTTGGAGCAATGTGGTTGATTTCAATAACTTTTCTATCCATTGGATATGGTGACATGGTACCTAATACATACTGTGGGAAAGGAGTCTGTTTACTCACTGGAATCATGGTGAGTGTTTCTGAATTTATTCATTGGATGTGTGATTGTTTGCTGCAATTAATCCCAAATCTTGTGGTAGTTGTAAAGAAATACTTATTTGCTAGCTTGTAGAGTATATAGACTTACTTGCGCCATTCCATGGCCTTTCATTCCATGGTGATGGAATAGAGAATTTTCTTCAGCTTGAGGTAAAATTTAACAGCTGTGTTATGAAATACAGAGAAACAAATTCCACCTTGACATAATTTTCAGCTTCAAAATCTTAAGAGTCTTTCATTAAATGTTAAGGTTTCACATCTCAGTTGTCTTTGGGCATGTGTAATTGGACCACTAGTAATAATGAATCTACAATTCTGACTTTTGCTTCTTAAAATTAAGTTAGTCACAAACATAGAAACATAATGGCTGCTAGTCTGCTAAAGCATTTTGCTTGTACATAGTTTTCTGCATTATTTCTAATAAGTCTAATAATACACTATACCTAGTATTCCATTGCTTTAAGTGGATTTATGTAGTGCAATTTTCACTGTACGAGTTTTTGTTAACAGTGATACAATGCAGTAATTGTTGGGGCATGCGTATTCAATATATATTAACTGTTCTGCATGTGTAGTTTCAATTTTTTCTGTATTGCACCATTTGGTCAAAGCTAGGCAGGAAGTAGGACGATATATTATAATGTCTGGGAAATTTATGCATATCTACAGTAAATCAGAAGGAGAAAATCTCCTGATTGTGCCACTTTTACTTATATTGACTCCTGTATAAATGTTCCAGTGAATGAGATGAGCATTGTATATGGTATATATGACAGTGAGATGCATATATGTTTCTGAAGTCTTGCCACTGACGATAAGCAATGTGGCTCTAGTATCTACCTTCTGTTAAAACAGGTATATTGAGATTATGGCTAAAAACAAATGGTAGCAAATAGTTTCCCTTTTTAAACAAGTGTTTGGCAAATTTGTTTGTAAGAGTGTATTTTGTGTCCAAAGAGTAAAATAGATTAATGTGTTTTTGTAATGTTTTACACTTTTTCCTATTTTTTTTTTTAATCATCTGACAGGTTGCAGGTCATTGACCTTTATTAAGAAAGATTTCCAGTACATTTTGCTGGTGGTGGCAAAAGCATATCTCTTTAAATACAGAGTTTGCGATTTAGTTGAAAGGTACAAGCTGAAAACAGAGGAATGACTCAGGCAGCTTTTATAAAGGCTGTTGAGTAAGCTCAAATCTGCCATCTTCTGGGGTATTTGCCTTTGTTCCTCATTCTGAGCAGGATTTTGATGCCAGAGAGAATAAAAAGTGGTCATAAGTTCATTAGGAAAAAAGGAAGACAAGCAGTATATATTGCCACAGGGATATGCAGAATGGGGAAAGAGCCCTGTCATAATGCTTTCCTTCTTCCCAAGCACTGTTTAAGAATAAGAAGCAAATACTTCAAGATGCAGGAATCGGATCATTTTTCATCCTCATTATCATCTCTGACTAGGCTTTCTGAACAGAAGCAGCTAAATTCTAGGTTAACTCGCACTGAATGTACACTCATATTCAACTCAAGTTCAACACTTCTGGCATTTCAGTATGAAAAAACTTACAGTAACAGAAATCTTAGGAGCTTCAACGCCCTGCAAAAGTGAGGTGAGAATAGTAGTATTGATACTAATCATCCACAGGTTTCACACTGTAGTTGGGTTTATGCTAGTGTAAATGGTAGCAGCATCCAAACTGTAATTTTGATGGCTGTAGGTAGGCTTATGATTTTATTATGATGAAAACAAGTTAAAAATAAAATGACAAAAGCAGACTCTAGATTATTGCAGATGTTATCCTACACACCCATGAATGAACTAGATAGAAGATGAAATTATACGATGTATTTGTCATTTTTCTTTTGACAGCACCATTTGGATTCAGATGTAAAATAATTTATGGCAGTTGTTCCTGTTGCTTGGGAGAAAAAATGAAGTACTGGTTAACATGTACCATTTGCACACAAGATACTTCTTTTTCACAACAGAAACAAGACTAATACCTTTGAAATTAAGCTTGTAAAATGTACACATGATACCTTCCTGTCTTTGGTTGTTTTATGTGATTAAATATTCTGCAGATGCTTTGGAAGCACTAAGGCTCTAATCAGAATCACATGGTAATGAGTTAGGGATAAATAACCTCTAGAGACAGGAAGCATTCTTAACTGAAAGAAAAAGGGGGCAGGTGGCTAGTGTGTGCTGTTAGTTAAAACAGTTCTGAAAGTCTGACCCCTGATTACATTCTAAAGGACATCAGCAATATGGCTTTGGCAAATCATCACTTCTGAGAAGAAAATTACGAAGTAATGAGAGAAATTCAGATCTTGAAATTACCTTTTTTTTTCTTTTTTTTTGTAAAGGATCTGAAAGATATGAAGTATGAAACAGTGAACACAATAATGAATGATATTCCAGTGTAACTTGCAAGACTAACAGGCTTATAGGTCTTGAATGTAGTTCTTTAAATAGAGTCACTCTTCTGAAACTCTTCTGAAAGCAAGTAATTTGTATTTGTTGTGGAAAAGATAAGATCCTAAAAGAACAGACTTACTATTCTATTTCAATAGGAATGATTGATGGCCTATTTGAAAGATATACCAAGATAACTGTTGAATGACTATAACAAATAAAATCAGGCCATGTGTGTGATTTTAAGATGAAAAGTTTAGCTTGTTAACATCTGAAGTAGCAAATACATTGTTGGCTTGGCGTGATCAATACCCAATACCACTGAGTTTTTGCTTTTGGATAAGTTCCCTGTTAAAAAAGGTAAGAAGGAGAATAAATAGAAATACATATGAATGCAAGTGTAGTTACACAGACCACTGAAGTGCTAGTATTGGCTTTGCAAAACTGGTGGCCCATGGAGGGCTCTGTTGGTGTCTTGATCCCAGTGAAGGGAGAGCCCAGGTGCCGCTTCTGCCTCAGGAATTGCTTTCTGTGAAATGGAAACTGCACTGCCTGAACCAAAGCCTGAATTTTTAATGAAAATAGTGATACAGCGCAGTATGGAGTTGGTGGCATGGGTAAATGCAGAGGCAGTTTACATATTGGCAACTTAAACTAAACTGGGTACCTCATTAGATCACCTGTCTGTTTTTCCAATGAGATTTCACTAGGCAGGAGCAGTAGATTATGGACCGGTCACTATACATCAGATAGTAAACATGTCCTCTGCTGCCTATGCATTAGTTAGGCCTGCAAGAGACTGCTGGATGGATACAAATATGAGTGCCATCTTCGTTACTGGAACAGGATATAGAAGAGATGGGGAGACCCACACCATCTTCGCCATGCCATGCAACCTGCAGGAGTTTCTCAGCCCACTGAATATACAGTGGGTATTGCTGAATATACCCACAGAATATGCAGTGGTACCCAAGTGGTCCTCTTAGATCCTTCCTGGTCAGCAGGCTGAGCTCAGCTATGGTTGGAGCACTTTGTGCTGGTACTAAGTAGAATGGCTTACGTATAGGAAGCATTTTCACCCAAATAATGGCTTTACGGAGTCAGGGCCTTGGAGTGGTTTGCCAAATTTTCCTTGCTTTATGAAGATTATAATGAAGACAGCAAAAATTCAGAGATGGGAAGTAGAAATTGATAGAAGTGAAATGAGGGGACAAGTGTGAGAAGATATCAGAAGATGTGTAATTATTGGTCATAAGATGAGAAGAATTGGAATGAATGAATGACCTATTAAAGTTATATGAAGAACACAGAGGATATTGAGTATCTCCTGGTCTTGTGTGAGAGCAAGATATTAATCTCTATTAATAACCATTACATTTGGAAAAAATCAGAATTGCCTCTTCCTGATACATTGTAGTAATTCCATGCAATTTGGGTCACAATGACTAGCAAATAACTATTTTTAGATAATTTTTACAGACCTTTTAAGTTTTTGTATTTATGCCAGATGAAATAATAGCAATCCATTCTTATGACTGCAAATACAAGGGACTGCTGCAAGGTTTGAGAAGGACTCTTTTCCTTTTATGTTGAGCATTATGTTGTGAGTTTTTGACTGACTGTATGATGCAGAGATAAGGATGCAGAATCTTCCTAAAGGGCCAGCTGCCAGCAGTTAGAAGATGTGCAGAACTAGTAGGTCAAACCTATCTTCCCACAATAAAATGGACAAGCTGCAATTGTCCTGTCACAGGATGCACAAGAGTTGTTGGCTACAGCTTGGATGAAGATTGCTTTAGATGAAATAGGTGTTCTTTCAGAGTCTTGGCCATGCTGTTGCCACAATTGCAGCTTAAATGGTTCTGTTTTTGAAAAGAACTCCAAAGGGATCATTAAGACCATGAAAGAAATAAGTTATGAAGATTTTCTTCAATTTACGTCATAGAAGTGGGCAAGATTAGATGTTTCTTCTAGAAAATTTTTAAGTAGCATCTTTTAACTACTGGATGTGAACCCCATTTGTATAGCTGAAGAATTCTTATTTGAGTAGTCACAATGCTGTCAATGTGTACTATCTGCACTCAGGAACACTGTTTTTTGTTAGTTCTAAATGGTGAATTAAGTATGAATCAGACACCATTTTAAAGTATCTCTTACTGTAACTTTTGATGTCCATGTAGAAGTTTGCATTTAGTTTAAAAGAATCACAATTCCTTTCCCACACGTGCCAAGAAAAAAAAAATGAAGAGGATTAGGGGTTTCTGCTATGAGAAGAGGACACTTATCTATGGTTAAATTGTGTTGTTTGTGCATGCAGTGTTACCTCACCCAGGTCTTATCAACAGAGGGCTGTCTGCATAAGAAACATGACATCTAGAATAGTGTAATTTTTAATCAAACAATTTTTTTTGGTAGCAAAATCTGAATTGTAACATCTTTGAAATTTAATAGTTTCTAGACAGTAAAAAAAAAAGGAAAAAGAAGTAGATTTTAACATTGGCTGCTAAAAGTAAAGAAAAAGAAGTTAAATAAGATTGGAGCAGCATAGTATGAAAACTTTTTTTTACAACTTTTTGTAGATAATATATACTAAAAGGTCACAAATAATTTTGCATAGTGATGCCTAAAAATTGTGGTATTGTTACAGAAACTTTTCTTTATATTGTTTAACTCTAATGAGTTGCAGAAACACATAATTGTTTGTGAAACACAGAAATGTACTTTGAATTACACTCAAAGAGGTGAAAAGGTATGATTAAGTCTAATATGCTGCTTTGTGGCTAGATATGTACGGTTAAATGATAGAAAACAGTCAATTTTCTATAATAACAGTATAAAAGTAATAGGTTGTATTGCCACTTAAAGGTTTACCTAGAACATTTTGCACATTGGTCAGCAATCTGTAATATTTTTACCATGTCTAGTGCCTGGTGGCAAAAGGTGAGAGCAATGTCGTGAATAGTTTTGTTGATGAGAAGCCTACTGGAGGAATTTCAAAAATCTAGAACATAGCTTGGTTTTTACTTCCCTGAAAGTCCAGGAATATACAAAAACCTTTTCATGCAAATTGATAGTATTTTGGGTCTATATTTCAGTATATGACAGAATTTAATTCAGATGATTCTGAGAATTCAGTAATTGATGTAAGTAACATCAGGGTTCACAACAGATTGTTTTTATTCCTTCTAACATAATAGCATGTAGCCGGATAGCGTGTCAAGCAGAAACATAAAATGGAAAAGACAATTAATGGTGTTTGAATTATTTAGGGTTGGAACTATTAAAAGTTGTGCATGTCAGAAACTGATCAGCTCCTCTATTATTGTTGTTCCAGCACACAAATTTGCCAAAATGGAAACTTTTTTCAGGAACAAAGCATACTTCTGGATAATTTTAGGTCTATGGCTTATTGGGATGAAATTTCTAACTGAAATAAAGGAAAAATAAATTATTAAAAAATCAAGTTGAGTAGCTCCATGGAGTGATCCCTAAAGCAACAGTGGTTAGGGCAGTAATCTGGAGTGAGAAAATGGCAGAGGCTCTCTTCTACCTCCATTTGAGTAAACAAAATCTGGAAGATGTAACTCTCTTTTAGAATTATGAAGGAAGAAAAAGAAAAAAAAACCCTCCGTCAGAAGGTGTATTGTGTTTATGTGGCAAGGTTTTGGTAGTGGGGGGCTGCAGGGGTGTCCTCTGTGAGAAGAGCCCAGGAGCTGCCCCATGTTGGACAAAACTGACTCCAAAAGGGACCAGCCGCTGGCCAGAGCCGAGCCAGGGAGCGACGCTGGGTGTGCCTGTGGGAGAGCAGAGCTAAGGAAGGGAACAAACTGCTGCGCCACAGCAGCTGGGAGAGAGGGGTGGGAAGCAGCCCTGCAGGCACCCAGGGCAGTGCAGCAGGAGGGCAGGAGGGGCTCCAGGCGCCGCAGCACAAGTTCCCCTGCGGCCCGTGGAGAGGCCCATGGTGGAGCAGGCCGTCCCCCTGCAGCCCATGGGCACCCCATGGAGCAGATCTCCACGCTGCAGCCATGGAGGAGCCCCCATGGAGCAGGTGGATGTGGCCTGGAGGAGGCTGCGGCCCAGGGGAGCACCCGCAGGAGCAGGCCCCGGGCCGGAGCTGCAGCCCGTGGAGAGGAGCCCCCGCAGGAGCAGGAGGCCTGGCGGGAGCTGCCGCCCGTGGGGGAGCCCTGTTGGAGCAGTTTGGTCCTGAGGGATGGGCCCCGTGGTACGGACCCATCTGGGAGCAGTTCTGGAAGAGCTGCAGCCTGTGGGCAGCCCCCGCAGGCCCAGCTCGGGAAGGACGGCATCCCGTGGGAGGGACCCCACGTGGAGCAGGGGCAGAGAGTGACCGTGAAGGAGCAGCAGAGACGCAGCGTTAGGGACTGACCGCAGCCCTCCCCCCCCATTCCCCTGCACTGCTCCATCTTGCTGTGAGGGGGAGTGAGGGGACGATTGGGCAGGCACCTGGTGACCAGCTGAGGTCAACCCAGCACAGAAGGTCTTCAGTTCTGCCTCTTCCCCAGCAGAGCAGGGAAGTTTTTGAATTGTCAGGGGACAAAAGAACTGTTTCCCACTTTGATCTCATTAGGAATTACAGATGCATTTCAGCAAGTTCAAAGGCAGTCAGTTACTGACTGGAATGAACAGCAATTGTCCCATGGTATCTTTGTTTACATAAATAAGACTGGAGCTGGTGATTGTTACAGGAAAACCTCTACTTTGTTGTGAAAACATGTAAGTTGGTTTTGTTTCATCTGCAATAACTTCAGATTTAATAAAGGAATTTTAATATACTTTTACACATATTCTTATGAAACTTTATTTACATGTTGGACAAGAACATCATCAGTAGGCATAATTTTGAATTACTAAACTAATGTTTCCCATCAGCATTGTAGGCTGTTCAGCCTGCTGGTTAAGTGAAATCAGATTTCACCTCCTTGCTCAGCAGAAAGGTTTTTTGCTTGTCAGGCAGACAGTGTCATGATTGCCAGGGCGTGTTTAGCTGTTATGACCACTGACAGTTTCCCAGAAGCCCAGCTATCGCGGTGCGTTCAGTCATTGTGCTCGTCTGAATTAGCACTACTGTCACTTACAGGTTCCCTTGTAGAAGGGAGACTGTCTTTGTTTTATCAAACATTGTTTCCTGTGCTGTCCCAGAAGCCTTTCCCATTACGCTGCTTGCATTACTAAAGAAAAGAGTTCACTTCACCCCTCCTGCCGCTACCCATCACTGCCTGGGAGTATTTAATCAGTTTCATTTTTTGTGTATGACATGTAATACTCCTCATTATTTTTATTTTTTTATTTTTTTATTTTTATTTTTTTTGCAACATTGCTAAGAACATTACAGGCTAATGGGAAGTAAGGGAATCTGCTCATCTGCTGTTCTATAGATGAGAAGTTTAAATGTTCCAACCAAATTCTAGCTGTGGTGCAGACAAACTCCGCTGAAGACAATGGTAGCCAGGCAAATACTGAATATATGAAAGCATAAATAATGCAAAACTATTTTAGGTCACATTTTTGGCTGAGATGGTATAGTTGTTGTCCTATTACTCATCCTGCTTTGTTTCAATGTTGCAAGGTTACACATCCCTCCCAGTAAACAATGACAAATGCAAAAATGCATTTATGCAAAACCATTTCCGTAGCCTTTGTCTTGTGGATGGATTCCTGCCTCAACTTTTGCATTGCTTGTTTTGGAGATTTTTTTTACTTCAAGCAAGACTATTTTTTCCCCCTCCCAAGCTGGTCCTCTAAGTCCACCTTCTAGAGAGCCAAATGAACAGAGTATCTGTTTAAATTCTTACAAGCTTTTCATTTTATGCAGAGCAGCAGGAAGAATGTTGTGCCTTTTCTGGTGCAGAGCTAAATTTCCCACCAGAGCCATATGTCTGCAAAGCGGACCTTCTCTCTCCCTCAGTGGATCCCAGGGGAAATGACCAAGAAATGTGGCAGCTGCCTTCTTTCAGCTACAGGCAAGTATAGCAGGACATTTTCGTGACAACTACAATGCTAAAGACTGCACTTCACTTCCAGTCCAGTAAACCAAAGCTGCCAGGAGACTTTCAGCTGAGACACTCACCGATAGACCATATTGCTTCCTTTCTCACCAGTAGCACCCTCCGGGCATATATATATGACCTCCAGGCAATTGCAGAAATTCCTCAGTTCACTGTTGTCTTGTAAATGTATTTTGGAACCTTACCAAAGAAAGAACCAAGTGGAAATGCCAGAGGCATTTACTTAAAGGAGTATAGGGTTTCTCTGAATCTCAGGCTTTTAAACTGCTGGCCAAATGCTGTTTTCAGTGCAGCTTGTCAGCCAGTACTATCTCTCCTTGTCTTAGATTTTGAAAAAGGCAACAAAAGCAACCCCCAAACATAAATGTTTGGTTGAAGAGTTGCAAGTACCTCTCTTTGTTTTTCCCTAGAACAGCACTCTTGTGAGAATGCTCATGGCAAGCACTAGACTGTATTGACATCTCAGTCTGAGCCCTGCAGTTTTGCAATCACTGTGTATTGCATCAGTGTGAACACAGTCTTAGCAGTTGTGAATGGTGGGAAAGGCATGATCTTGATCCAAACTTCATAGCCTCACCCTCATCAGATACAATTTCTGTGATCTTAGTCACTCTGGGCAACAACGGATTTTCCCTCTAGCTGCTGTGAATAAGTCTGCTATGGTTTGCGATGGTGTAAAATTATCTGTTGTAGCTTTAAGTTATCCCACTCGGGACTGGCAGTCCTGATGATAAGAGGAGAAAGCTCAGGGTGGGCTACATCAGTGAAGGGAAGGACAGAGGACTGTGATTAGACTGCTAAAGGCACCTCATCTGTTACAGCATGTAAGAAGTGTATTGATAGATAAGCTCAGCAGAGCCCAGCAGAATCTGAAGGAGAAAAAAGACAAAATCAGGTCTGGTATTATGATGTGTACAGTACAGTTGGTTAATACAGACCTACCATCTTCATTTATTGATATTTATATTACTGTAGCACTTCAGTACTCTAAACATCTGATCCTCTTGATACCAGTACTGTATAAAGATAGTAGAAATACATACTCCAAATTCCTGAACAGCTTAACATCTTCATAGTGCGAAGAGAGCAGGGAACAAGGAGGCCTTATGTGGTATCTAAACAAGTGATCTTGGCACACCAGGAATCTTAAGTATTGTTTTGGCAGGCTTTGTAGTAAGTAATAGCCTAAAAAAGAAGGGGGACAGAATCTGAAAGAAAACTACGTATTAGATTTGTACATGCTTTCAGGGAGCTTTTTGTAAGTAAAGGGACAATGCAAAGGATTTTATTTGAAAGTGGGATTATCAGAATCAAAATCCATGGCTTCCATACTGATGAGGTGGAAGAACCTAGAGTCATAAAATACTGAAACTGAGGGCAAATGTTCTATATGTGATGTCATTTAGAAGGGAATAGATGTAAAACGGGGCAAAAATGATAGGCAAAGACAATAAATTGTTGCAGCAGTCTGCAATATGGCTAAGAATGGGCTAATTTGCTTTATTAAAGCAGATGAAAGGATGCTTGCAATAATTCAGAACTAAGTGCTAAGAGGAGCGTTTTAACTGTGTGGACAGAAAGGGAATGTTGCAGGCCAAACAGCAAAGTGAAAGACAACATGAAGTAATAGGTACTTTGTTCTGGAGGGCACATTTAAACATTTTGTTCAGTTGCTAGATACGATTAGTTTCACCTTTCTTCTCTTGCTCTTTTGAAATAGTGTGGACTTGATGTCTAAAAGCCAATACCTGTTGACATTTTTTTTTTCCCTCAACTTACTCCAACCTTCCACTTTCCTAAGGAGCATCAGTCATCATTTAGGCTTGTGTAACTGAAGAAAATAATTACCGTCCTAGTGTTTAACAAGTATCTAAGTAGATATGTGAGTCAAATAACCACACACACTTATTTCCATGCATGCAACTTTCTTTGGAGTCTAGGCAGCAAAGAAGATAGCTAGGGAGAGCTTTCATGGACTATTGCTTACCTGCATGAGCATTTCAATTTAAATCATCATTCTTTGTCCTGAACAGGAGCAGCATGTTTAGAATTAATTATGGGTTAATTATGAAGGATGTCCTGAAGTTCTATGCAGATACATCAAAATGTTTCATACAGGATAGCAGCAAAAAGGTTTGACAATCAAGGAGAGTTCTGGCCAGTGTAAATGTCTGTAAATCTTGTGCTTCAAGATTGCTCACAGATGCAAGTTTTACATCACCAGGAGAGATTTGATGCCACTGTGCAGTCAAATCCAAGCCAGTGTTTGTTGCTTTGCCCAGCTCAAAGACTGAGGGTGTGTCATATGTTTGTTTTCAGACTTCTTGCTTTTACCAAAGACTAATAGACACTATTTCATATCAATCAAGAAATGCTATGCATTCAGGATAAGGTTTGTGTGCTTCAACTTCAGATCATTGCAGATATAAAGTAGGCTTTACTTGGCTCATTGACGGAGTCCTGGTCTTGTCATTTTAGAGAAGCCAATTTTAAACTTGGTGATCTTTTGGGGCTTCTTGTGGTTTAGTAGATGTTTGTTCAGCCTGCACATCTTTCTGGAAAGCAGAAAAATTCAGGTAGATCAGCTTTTAAACTTTATGTTTGCTGGCAAACCCTTGTTCATACAGTACTTGAAAGAAATTAGTTGCTGGATGGTTAATTGTGTTATTACCTACTTGCATGTTTCCAATAAATGGAGCAAGTTAGCAACACAGTCAAGCCTTCACTTTGACTTGCCGAGGTGCTTATACAGTATGTATTATAATAGTTTGTGTTTTTTAACAGCAGTGTTGGTACCTTTTCAACACAGCTTGTATCTATTTCATGCTTCATTTCATGTGAAGAGATCATGCAAAATTTTTGAGCAGTTTTGAGAAACTGTGAAAGCTGAATTGTTTGTTTTTTAAATTTGCCTCAAATCATTGAAAATCTGAATAGTCAGCAGATAGATTTATTTTTATAGGTCATTTTTTTCCTTCTTTGTGGAATAGTCATATGTCAGAACTTTTCATTCTGATGTACATAGTTATGAACAACATTTACTAAGTAACATAAACTGATGCTTTTTAATTCTTTAAAATCTGACGTCTGCCTTTGCATCATTTTAACCATGCTTTGAATGGACTGTTCAGTGGGGTGGAATTCAGTGGATTGCAGATGTATGTATCTCTAGCTAATGTTTCAATGTACTGATAAGGGAATGTTGCAAGTATTCTTTCATTCTTTTTTTTCCCCAAATTTGGACATACTGGAAGTCCTAAGCGTCCTTAAAGTTGGTCTGCTTACCAAAACAAAATGCACTAAGATAACTCTGTAATGGAAGAGGAAGACAGGGGATTGACTGAGGAATACAAGGTCCAAATAGAATTAATTGCTGCCTTGATACTTGAAAAAAAAAACAAAAACTTACGCACATCCCTGCCTTTTTCATTTTCTTTTGATGATGTATAATTCCCTTGAAAGTTAAGCAGGAGCTTGAAGCAGTGATTTAGTTTATTATTTACTTATAAACAGGATAAAAAGAATGATGTTGGAAATTACAAAATTCAGTAATCAAATATAAGACTTTTTTAGAATTCTCAAAAGAGCCCTTCTTGCAGTTGAAATACCATGGTGCTTTTACTTAGCCTAAGCTATTTGAGTAAGAAAGTGGCTTCTGCATTCTGTAGTATTGATAAAAGAAAAAAAATGGGCAAGTGAGCAGGAATTTATAGAACTCATGTTACTGATTTTTGTGTGAATTGGGCTATTCAAAAACATAGCAGGCATGATGCTGTGATGCTACCATCTTAAAGCAACAGTATGGCCTCCATTTCATTTCTGCAATTTGGAATAATTCTCACTTCATTAGTATTTTTAAGGGTGCTGAAATCTTTAGGTGAGACATGTAAAAGTGTTCTTTAGGTAGCATTGCAATGTTATCTCTGTAAGCTGTTAGTTGTTTGAAGAATCAGCATAATTTTGTTTCCTTCAAGGTACTGCAGAAGGTAAACATGCAGGTAGCATACTACTGCTCTCTTTTGCAGAGATGCTCAAAGAGCTCATTTTCATATCCTGAGAACCTGTTGTATCCCACAAAACCAAGAGGTGTAATCTGCATCTGGAATGCTGTGCAGTTGCAGTAAGCTGTTCTGGTGATAAGGAAGATAGCAGCCCGCATGTGCCACAGAGATGGCTTTCATAGTGTGCCAGTGACACTATTTTACTGCTGCAGGTGCTGTCTTTCAAGTGAGCTATAAAGCTACTGTCTTTAGCAGATTTTGGCCCTTACAACTGTGGTGCCACTTTGAAGAGGGGGGAGAGTTATTCCAAAAGCCTGGGACAGTTTCAACTGAAACTGAATTCCTTTTGTATGTCACCATTTCTCCAGTCCTTTTTCTTTGTGTGTGTGTGTGTGGAGAGTCTAGTATTTGTCTTCCCTGGTAACTTGGCAAAAACAGCTGTTCTGTGCCACTTCGCCAGGGGTGAGCAGGCCACTCTGTATTGACAGCCTCATCCCATTTTAGCATTCTTTAGCAGGCAGAATTCAAACTATGTCATTGGAGCAACATTTGGTCCCAGTTATCCTGACATACTGGTCAAAAGATCACAGAATCACAGAATCACAGAATTGTTCAGGTTGGAAGAGACCTCCAAGATCACCTAGTCCAAGATCTCTCTCTTTCTCTTCTTCCTTTTTTTTTTTTTTTTGTTCTTGCTATTTTATGAGGTCATTCTTATTTGTATTTTTTTTGCCCACTGGGAAGTCTTCTGCATTTTAGTAGTTCCTTCCTGCCCTCCTTCACAGGAAGGAGACTGAAGAAGAGCTGTCTATTTTCTGGGGAGGTAGGGCACATGGTAGAGCAGCTCCTGCCCAGTTCTCTTCTCAAAACCTTGGGTGCATTTCTGAAGCTCTCGGTCTTAAGCTGCATTGCCAGTCTTCTTTCCTTTTTGTCTCTGAGTGGGATGCAGGAAAGCAAAGGAATGGTTATAGCTCCATTTTGCTCTTAACTCATGAAGAGACTGTGGGACTTCAAATAAATGTTTGTGAGCTGCACTCAGCACAGGCCTGGAGAACAGAGGGAGAGGGCACAGCAAAGCTCAAAGGCTTGGTATGGAGGACAGGAGAAAAGCTGGTGGGGGAAATGCAGCAAAATTACAAGGGATGTATTCAAGGGAATGTTGAGGGCTGTTGGGGATAGAAATTTGCTAGGTAAGAACTAACTGCAGAGGATCAGGTCTTTGTGAGGAAACAGATGAATTTCTTGGAACAGTCTACCACTGGAATGGAGACTTAATTAATTGGAGTCTGTCACAAAATTAATTGAGTGCCTCAGTAAGGAAGTAGAGAGGACAGATTGATTTTTTTGAGGACCGTATGTGAATAAAGGGTTCCAGTGAGTTAATTTATTTTCCATTCTCTCTGTAGTTAGTAGTGGAATTTGTATTTTGGAAGCTAGATTCAGGAATTTAGTCTGCATCATCTGGAGATGGTAAGGCACGTATGGGGGAGTGGGGAGGAATGGAGAGAGAGTAAATTAATGGGAGAAATACAGAAGGAGTGGAAGAACACTGTGGCTAAAAGTGTAGTAAGCTTCAAAGTGCAACAGGAGACTGCTTTACACTGGAGAGTAACTGACACAGGTGCAATAACAACTAGATTGGGGTGAACATACAAGTTAAACACAGCCTTGTATATTTAATGTGATTTTTATTTTTTCTTTAAAGAACATGTGAAGATTGGTTCTTTTTTTAAAGAAAAGAAAAGGAAAAAAAACATGAAAGCAGATTTTAGTAATAGTGTCAGAGTAAAGGATACCTTGAGATTTGTGTAATACCTGCTGTTTCTCCTTACCCGACCCATTTTAGCCAACTTCTTCTTCCCCCTTCTCCACCTCCACAAAAGAGTAAAAAATTGTGATGCTGATGAAGGTACTGCCATTTCAAAGGAACTGGCACCTACTGGCTTTGGCCTGTTATGAACTTGCATGCCTGTGCATATGCATGTGTACACATACATATACACAGCACAAATTGGTAACTTGGTATTTTCTCCATCCAGATTTTGATGAAATAGTGTTGTGCATGTGTGCTATTTTAAATGGTAATAAGAGAAGCAGAAATACTACAGGAAAAATCAATGAAGGCTCAGAAAACAACAGGGAAGTATGCTAAAATGGTTAAATGCTAAGTTTATGTTAAGTTTATTTTTAGGCCCTAAAGAAAATCCTAGGAAACTTTTAGTGTCCTAAATACTAATCTAATCTTCTTCTTTAGCAATTGCTGTAACCTTGAGACAATTATTAAGAACAGGGTATTTTGCATTTATTTACTAACATTCTGGGTTTTAAAAGCTGTTTTGTTCACACCCCCTCTTTGTTATGCACTAGAAGTGGGATGCGTTCAAATTTTCAACCCCTGCAGGAAAAAAAGCAGAACTTCTAAATGATGCTGCTCACTAATTATTTTGATGCCTTGACAGTTTACCAGCCTGTAATTGCTGACTTTTCGTATTATTTTGAACTGAAATAGCTGTAGCATGTTCACTATATTTACCAGGGATGAATCAACTGATGCCTGCCACATTTCTGCAGCAAAGGAGAAAATTCCACAAAAAAAACTCTGCAAAATGCAGTAGTAACATCTTGGGGGTTTGTTTTATTGTTTTCAGGGTGCTGGGTGCACTGCACTGGTGGTAGCTGTGGTGGCAAGGAAGTTAGAACTTACCAAAGCTGAAAAGCATGTGCATAATTTCATGATGGACACCCAGCTAACTAAAAGAGTAAGTCATACTTTATGTTCACAACTGAAAAGGAAAGGTATGTTAATTTATTTCTGCATTTGTTTTAAACGGTCTCCTTCTCCCTTCTTCTACTGGACTTTTCCATGGGTGTGATTTTGAAAGGAGGAAATTGAATACCCTGAACTTTCCTTTGAATTGAGGGTAACTGCAAATTCCTAGAGGATTTTTGAGGATTTGAACATTGTTCTGTAGAGGATCCTTGCAACTGGAAGATAATTGGTGTAACCAGCAGTTAAATGCTGTAAAACTAGAAAAAAATATGTTAAAGTAAAAAACTTTCATGCAGCATATGAGAAGAATTTGTAGCTAAAAGACTGACATATAAGATTTTCAAGCTATGAAAGACGTTCTGAAGAAAAAAACATGTTCATAGTTTGCAAGTAGGGTAGTCTTTGCATTTGCTTGGTCTGTTGAGCACAGGGTTCATTTAGCTGCATACAGTACTGAAACACCCTGGAAGATGTCTTGTAGATAATAGAAATACTTTTAAAATGATTATTAAAAACAAAAAAAACTTTCACAAATCATTAGAATTCATTTAAAAATGCTATTTTTAATTCTTTTCTTTATGAGACATTGTTTAACTTTTTATTCACAAATAACATCTTGGAAAATGAACTAAATCTTTCATAGAAGGAAAACAGGTCAGTGTTGAGGAAGCAAGAAAATGAGTAGGAGCTACACAGTCCTCTCGTCTTTTATTGAGAAGAAACAATACGGAGCAGAGAGTCCTACACTCACAGGAGGAACTCCCCAGAGCACGTCCTTACCGATGGGTGCAGAGGGACGTGGATGCCTGACCTGGAAGCAGGGGTTCTACTCCCGGCAGGGAGGAGGTTGGCTGCATCAGCAGAGCTTCTTGCAGCGGTGCAGCCCCAGACCCCCAGCTGGGGACAGCCACGCAATATCTCTGTGAGATGTGCTCCTAGGGCATGTCAGCACGCTGGTCTTGTTGGGCTGGCTGCCACATTTCTGTGCCGGTCACCTCTAAAAGCCTGTATCTCCCTGTATCACAGTGGGGAAAAAGGATGCGTGGGAAGGCAGTTCTTACACAGATAGAAAAAGTGGGTTCTTGCAACTTTACTTGAGGTGTCTGTCTGAGCTGTTTGCTTTACACTGCTATTATAGTGAAATAAGGTCTTGCTGATACTAGACCACAGGCAACAGTTTGTCCCTTCTCAACAGATTTGGAAATCTATAATGGTGACACCAAAAGTGAGGAGAATTCTATGTGCATCTGATCTGATTACAGTAGGAATCTACTGTAAATTTAGGAATTTGGCTAGATGAATCCTAACACAAGGAACTAAAATGTGAGAAATATAAAGTAGTAGTTAACTAAAACAGTCTCTCTAACTTATGGTAATATAATAGCAGGTTTCAAATACAGCATACTGCTTTGATTCTTGCCCATCATGAGGTAAAAAGTTGCTGTTGAAAGATCTGACAGGAATATTTTTCAATTGTAATCTGACAGCTGAACTCAAATGTCTTTTAGGAGGGAAGAAGGTTTTGTAAAGGTTGGCCAGATTTTGAGCGTGATGTTCATTTGTGCCTTTTAAAGTTTATTCAATCCAGCTATCCTTCATATAAATGTAATTATCACTCTCACAGTGTATCCGAGTGGTGCTTTAGGAGCTTCAGGCTCATGAAACTCAAAGCAAATGAAGAGCAAACCAAGCAAACAAATCCGAGATGCAAATCAGATTACAAATGCGTTACACAGACACTGGAGAGGTTTTCACATGACCTGAAGATAACCATATCTTCTGGACAAATGCGAGGGCTAGACAGAGATTGTGAGGAAGTCTCTAAAATGTGATTTGTTTTCCATTGAAGTCAGGACCAAGGTTCTCCAGTACTTCTACAGGTACAATGTGGGAACCTCCTGCTGGGTGCAACTGCTGCATTGCATTCCTACAATGCCATTACCTATGCAGTGATTTAGCTCTGATGCTGCAGTGACTGGCATGATATACAGTTGGAGGGAGAGAAAATAAAGATCAATAGCCAGAACAAGTTGCTTTTGCAAGTAACCTAGTAATTCTACTAATAAACAATGCATTGAAATTCTTTGTCTGTTGTTTTCAATCATTCTTGAAAATATTGGAGGGCCTAGGAAGGAACTGTAGGTACTCTTACCCTTAGCATTTTATGGAAAGCTTCATTTAAAAAAATTCAAAACCCTTAGGAAATAAAACACTGGCCACGTTAATTGGCATTTTTTTTCCATCTCTTATGAAAATGTTAAGAAAGAAACAAGAAGAAGGAAAAATGTAAACAACCAAACAAAAAATTCCTGATAGCTTCAAACAGCTCTGGAAATTTCAAAGGCTGTTAAACTGCAAAGAGAAATAAGAGGTAATAAAGATAAAGCAAGAATGAGAGAAACTTTATGATCTTATAAAATAGTTTAGTTAATTACCATGCAGATAATTCATTAATATTTCCTCACTGTAATTTATATTGGCATAAAAACCACGTAACTCTTTTTAAAGAAGGACAGGTGATTCCTAGATGCCAAGAGAGCTGGTACCAGTATCATATTTGTAAGTAACGACACAGAAATTGCTCATCAGTCCCCTTGGTCCAGCTTCTGTTTTCTGCTGTTACTGCTGCAGCTTCCTCATGTACCCGTTTCCCATAGTTTGGCAGGGTCTTAAGTTTTTCGGAAAGACTTTTCACTAGAAATGATAAAACATGATGTAATGGTATTTTCGTCAGCGTGGTGTTTTTCTTTTATTAAACAGGTGAAAAATGCAGCGGCCAATGTACTCAGGGAAACATGGTTAATTTATAAAAACACAAAGCTGGTTAAAAAGATAGACCATGCGAAAGTAAGGAAACATCAACGCAAATTCTTGCAAGCTATTCATCAGTAAGTACTATTTTGCTTTGGTTTTCCTCTCCAGGTGTTTTCTCTCTCTTTTTCACTCCTTTTCTCTCTTTCTGTTAGCTTCTATCTCCTACTCTTTCCTTCTCCCTTTTCTCAGAATATTGCTGTTGAGTTTGATTTTTCTCTAAGACAAAAATAAGGTTTCACTGTAGTGTCTGTTTACAAAAGAAGGTATTCTGACTGTATGCCCAACACAGGTTAAATGAGAATTACTTGTAGGTTTTTTATGAGTTTCCCTTACTTCTTGAAATAGCTACGACTTTTTTTGTCTTTTGCCACAGAGACTGTCCTTTGTTGTTCTGTATTTGCTTACAGATAGTAAGATACAAGCTGCAATAGATAGAAGAAAAGCAAAAAGAAGTTTCATTTATACTAGTAGTTTTGATCATTTCAGATCAGAATGATGTGATAGAAGAGAGGCTATGAATACATATGTAGTATTTAATTAAAACAGTATTCATCAAGCTTCATTTGTACAGCTCAACAGCAATTAGTTGCCGTTTCCTCACTGGAAAGTGTTGGTATGTCAGCTGTTACCCCTGACATAAAGAAAACGAGATCATATGCCAACAGTCATTGTATGACCCTTAAACACCTCTGCCATAACCAGATGAGTTCTTTCCCTCTACTGAACTCCAAAAGGGTTGAAGACAAGCCTGAGAACTGTGAGCAGCAGTAGGACTAAGCTGAATTATGGTAATGCCAGACTATAGGTATTCCTCTGAAATTCCTGACACGTGTTTGTCATAAAGGACATAAAACCCTGCAGAACTTCATGATGATTCAGTTATTCTTCCTTGGACCACATGGGAGAAAAAAAGAGACTTTTGTCCCCAAGAACCACAGACTCATCATAAGGAATGGTCAGGACCCATGCCACTATTTGTTCTGTTTGATGTCCTCACCCAGCCTGAGGCAGCCATTTGTATGGCCTATGAAAAGGGTTTTCCTGAGATACTTGAGGATATGTAGATAAATTAATTAAGGTTCATTTTGAACTGATATTTTGATAACTTCTGAGTGTGAGTCTGTATGAGAGCCAGCCTGTGAGGACAGGTGAGGGAAGCATCCATCTGACCCACCTACGTTCATTAAAATGACTCCTATGTCACATCTTGTATGATGGAAAGAAAGGGAAAGCCAGGTTATCTTATTTCCTATTGGTAAATTTAGGCTAACAGTCATTGCTTCTCTGTTTCATAAGAGTGTTTTAAAGGTAGCTAAGCTTTGGAGGTATGAAGTATTCTATAAACCTTGATTACTATATCATGCTTAGCAGACTTGCAGTATTAAATGTTAATGCTGTTGCTGAAATACTTAAGGCAATGAAAGGGCTGCAAAAGCTGAAGCATTTTCCCCATGGATAAAAAGTATATTTGTCCAGTTCAGTCATCCTGCTTAGCTTAAAGGACTGGGAAGTGGGGAGGGGTGGGCAGGGGTTCTGGGGTAGAGGATGGCATGTCCTGTGCATCCTTTGCTGGACTTGAATGCCTCTTTGCAAAGGTTATTCCTTAACATTTTAACTTTCCTATTTATTGTTTGTGTGTGTGTCTTGTGTGCGTGCACATGTATTTAAAGAAGAATCTAAAAAGCACAGCAGGCTCGATCTGCAGCTTTGTTTATCATTCAAGCTCAGAATAATTTTACAGGGTGTAAACTATTGTTCTGTACCTGCCTTAAAAATTCATTAATTAGGTGGGGTGGGGAAGGTGGCAATAATTTTTTTCCTAGCTATGCCAGCAAAACTTTGAACAGCTATGTTAATAATACATTTCCCACTGTCCTTTAGCACTTTGCATCCCATTCCAAAACATTGTATTTAAGCACAAAAAATTAGATAATTTTCTTAGTATGCTGAAGAATGTCCCATGGACGGAAACATTGCTCTAGCAGTTTGCTTTCTTCCAGCTGCAGCGGAGTAGCTGGGTGCGATTTATTTTCTCTCCCCTTGCATCTGAACTTTTCTCAAGGGACCAAGGGACTCAAGGTGGTATATGTCTCTCTTCCATCTTTCTGGATTCTTAGGGATTTTTTGGTCCCCATCCTTCACCTTTCCAGTCATTTGGCTGTAGACAGGAATAAAAAGAGTGAAGCTTTAGGGCCAGTTTTGTACAAGAAGCCAGAGCAGATCATGATAACAGTCTCAAACTCACAGTCACAGCCCTAAAAACATCATTATCCATGACTGTGCTGCCTTTAGCTGGTCTGGATCTTTTTTGCTTCTCATGCATACTAAATAAGGTGAAGGTGAAATCATCACTCTAAACAATAATATTAAAAGGGATTTTATGAATTTTATGAATAAGAAAATGTACAGATGATAGTTAGTGGGAAGGTTTGAAGGTACTGCAGGTTCCTTCATCATGACTGCAAGCAAATTAGAGTCCACCTGAGGCAGTTACTGGTTGGAAGCAGTGGCAACTAGGACTTCCCACCTGCTGAATCGAGCCCACTGTGCTCATTTGGTTGTTTTAGTATATTTTACAGTTTGTTTTCTTTTGTTTTGTCTTTTTATTTCAACAAAATGAAAATAGAGCTCGGAAGTAAGTTGTATGAGCCGTTCCTTTCTAAATCTGCAGAATTTACCACTGTCTGCATGCAAAAAATAGAGTCTTTATTTGTGAACTTCAGTGGTCTGATTGCTGCCATGGAAACGCGATCCAGAATCATGATTTTTTGCTGTGATAAGTGAAGTTTATAAAATCAAGGTGTTTTATATTTTCTCTCAGTGAATTTAAGAACAAAAGTCTGCTGGTTTTCTTTAGATCTGGCTGCTGCAGCTAAATACTTGCCATTACCTAGAGATACATTTTTACAGTCTGTGATATGTTTTGGGTTGGTTACCATTAGGAATTATAACATTGGTGTCAGCTGGTACCTGTTTTGCTACATCATCAATGAATTTCTCAAAATTTTGAAGTTGACATAGTTACTGGCAAACAGATCAGTCAAAGAATCTTAAGAAAAGCAGAAAAAATATGTTCTGCAAATTGTCTGAGAAATGCTTACCAAAACACTAGGATTATTGTTCTTCAGTCAGATCATTACAAGCTTACCTCTGAGTGATTATTCTGTTCTGAGACTACGGTGATACAACTCCGTACTTCAGAGACATTTCCATACTTTTGCTTTAGAATAGCTCCAGCTCATAGCCTCTGAAAGCACCATTCCTACAATCTGTATTTATGTTGTGCTCTAAAGAAGGCCTCCAGGGGAAGAAGAGAGCATCACTTTCCAGTAACAACTGCTGGAATGTCAATTTTATGCAAACAATTGGTTTCTACCTTAATGGAGTTATTTTCATGTGTTAAGAAAGATATTTCAATCTACGTAACGTTTATTCTCATGGAGGCTAACCTACATGTTAAAGCAAGTGCTTGGTAACCAAAGATTTGAACACAAACTTTCCAATTCTGGAGTATCTTGAAGAAGGCTTCCATTAAAAAAAAGAAAAAAAAAATAAAGGATATATTGCTTCATTGCTTCTTAGCATTTAAGAGGTCATTTGTAGCCATTTTCCCCAGCTTCTTTTGGAAAAATAAGCATCACTGCATAGGACTCCTTCCCCCTCAATTCTGCCTCTAGATCAAAATAATTCATAGTCATCTTGGAAACACAGAGCTACTGGAGACGAAGAGAGTTGTTTCCTTACAGGAGTTTAGGGAAATAATTCTGATCCCACTGAAGGCCTTACCAGTTTTGTCATTAACTTAAAGGGGGTCAGAATTTCATCCCCTATATTCAAAATACAAAGAAGTCAAAATGATTTTCTACATTACTGTTTGGAGCACTTTGAGGCTTACAGAAATGTAAAAGAGTAACTCCTTTGCAACTGCTGTGGCTGTACCACAGAGTCTTGCAATAGTATGGGGTTCTTTTATGCCACTGCTAGAGTTTTAGTTTTTGTTTATACAAGAACAGGTTTGTATGCCTTTGTGAAGTCATGTGTGCTTTATAAGACACACGTAATTTTCTAAGTAACATAATAATTGAGAAATAGGCCGAGTACACACTAGCAACCCACAAGCCACAAAATGCTGCCAAGCTTACTTTCATTTGACAGCTAACCAAATGGTTAGCTTGGTTGGCCCATAACATACTAGTAGACTGCATGGCATCTTGTCATGCCTTTTATAAATTGATGTGTTGTTTTTGAAAAATGCCATTTCTTGCTTAGAACATCCAGCAGAAAAGTCATTGAAAGTTCAAGTAATTCTCTGTTTGGAAATGTTTAACAAAGCACTCATACTTACATGAGTAATTGCTTATTTGTGAAAATCACATCTACAAACCACTACTCTAGTAGTTAATCTGAAAAACATTTACTTTGATTCAAGGAACCCATAAGAAAGGTCATGTATATATCTTTCAAAGATTGTCCATAACTAATTAATGATAATGCAGATAGGCATCAAAGAGAAAAATACATCCTTACTTCTTCTTGCATAGTTTCTCAATGCTCTACTTTAAATAGTACATTGACAAGGTATGTGTAATGTAAGTTTAAAATGCAAGCATATTTAGATTCACAAATTAAGTAAGAAAATTAAGTGTATTGGCAAGTGTATTGGTTATTTAGCTGCTGGTCAGATGAAGTTGTGTTTAAAGCAATGAGAAACTCACTTATCACTGTACCTCCATCAGGTTCAAACACTTGCTAACCCAATCCATTTCCGACAGAACAGGGCTAATACCTGTATCTAGTCATGTAGGCATGGGAAGATTCTTGATTGCTACAACATTAATGACAAAAAACAGTTGTTCTATGTTTCTTCCTATATCTACTTGTGACGATACTGAGGCTTTGAGGAATGTTTTGGCTTTCTTTCATGTAGTCTGGATAAATTGTTATCTCCCTTTTTAAATTCAACTTTAACCATGGCAAATAGTATTCTCAAGGACATCACATTTCCTTGCTCTTTCCTTTTTTGCGGTGTTGAAGAAGCATGCTTCTCATTGTAGCAGGCACATGACCAATTCTGAATTTACACAAAATACTCAAGGCATTGTCCATGCAGTTATTTGTTCTTGTAAGTTTTATGCATGCTTTTTAGAAATCCTCATGTGACCACACACACACAAATCTGACTTAAAATTCCACTTTTTAGATTAAGAAGTGTAAAAATGGAGCAAAGGAAACTGAATGATCAAGCCAACACTTTGGTGGACCTGGCAAAGGTTAGTAGGCAATTATTCTTGTTTTAACATTCATCCTTTCAAAATGGAAGAGTTTGAAAATGAAGATATTATGCATTGTACATGCAGGTATTGTTGACAAGTGTTTTACTTTCTAGAAAATGAAAATATATATCTATTTTGGGTTAACACTCATTAAATGAATCATTTTATTTATGGCTCTGACCAGGGTTTGAATGCACCATTTATTTGGGGGTGGTATTAGAAAAAGATTTCACAATCAAGAAGGTGATCCTGAGAGCCAATGAGGTGACTGCAGCGATCATGGTAAATTCTGAACTGCGGCTAGGGTGTAGTAACGTATGCTGTGTAGTAAAGAGGTTTCCTGTCCAGTGACAGTGACTTTGCTGTGAGGAATCACAGTACACAGGCTGAAATTAAAGGTTCTGGTTTTCTGTTCCTATTTTTGTATGGAGTAGTGACATTGCAGAAGTCAATTTAGGTCTGCGTTTGATCCACCTTTTTATAATGAATAATAGCTGCCTACTTGGCTGATAAATCATAAGGGTTCATTAATCTCTCCTAAGCCATTTGAGATCAGGTAAAAGTTGCAAACTTTTATCTGATTTTTTATTTTATTTTATTTTATTTTTATATATATATATAACAACTAGACACTTTCAGGGCTGAGCTGAGAGGCTTCCAGGTTTCACATTAGACCTCAATATATAACTTAGTAGGATCTTAATGTGAAGCTATATTAGAAGCATTCATAGGTTTTACCTAAGGGTTTCTTGTGCACCTCTTTTAGGCATCTCAAAGCCTGCCTCAATTTAAAGGACATCATCAAGGCAAAGATTAAACTCTTCAGTGTTCCTTTCCCTTTTGCTTTAGAGAACCAGCTGACAGCTTCAGTTGCTGAAAATACATTTCACTCTACAGCTTCTAGCAGTTGATAAGGACTTTTCAGATACTATTTAATGTAGAATACTTTGCCTTCAAGGGTTATGCTGGCATCTTGAAACGGGGGGCAGAGAAATATGTTGTCAACACTCATCTGATACTGAAGTGCTTTATACTTCAGGCTGTCAGTCATTCAATTTTCATTCCCTTTGAATGGTTTATAAACTTCAGCCAGTTTGTCTACTGAATTACATCCAGTTTTAACTTTAGTTTAAGTCTAATCGGAAGTCTCAGTCTACAAGAGGGAGAAATTCAGTCAGTTTTAACCATTTTCTTCCCTCAATGGCAAGAAAAACAAATGGAAGTGGCAAAAAAGTGACAGTCGCTATGAAGTAACATGTTTCAGATTACATTTGTATTGACCACTATGTCATTTAAAGTTCACCCTATATACTTTCTGTAACCAGTAGTGTTTTGCAGAGGCAGGTGGATGGGCGAGCATAGATGTAGAGGAGTGTACAATTCAATTTTTACTATTTGCACTGCAATTCAAAAACAGCCCACCCACCTACTTTTACTGTGGCCAGTTCAAGGAAACCTGGTCAGTCTAAGGAGGAAGCAAATGAACAAGATTTGTGTTCTGCTTAAAAGTACAAAGGTTTTTAAAGTCAGAGAAAATGCAGAAGAGTCAAGGATGCATCACTGCTTTGGCACATTCGGTCTTCTCAGGGTTTACACAACTAACTCTGTTCACACATCTTCTCATGGTGCATTTCTAAGCACCTGAACTTCTAAAAAAAGACCTGGTGTTCTGTCTAATTCATTTAGACCTTGACATTCGAAGTGCTACTCAGAGTGTGTTATGTTTCTGCTCCACAAATTTAGTAGAAAGATTATTCTGAATCTAAAAATAAAATTATTTCACAAGGCTATATCTTGCTTTGTTGTTCACATACACCCCCTACCCCCCCCCCCTTTTTTTTTGTGTGTGGAGCGCAGAAGTGTTTACAACCCCTTGTAGATTTTGCTGTGTGTTACAATATATGTGAGATCTATCTAAACCTTTGTTTACATCCTTTTATTTTCAGACTCAAAACATCATGTATGACATGATTTCTGACTTAAATGAAAGAAGTGAAGATTTTGAGAAGAGAATTGTTACTCTGGAAACTAAACTGGAAACTTTAATTGGTAGCATTCAAGCTCTCCCCGGACTGATTAGCCAGACAATCAGCCAGCAACAGAGGGATTTCCTTGAAGCTCAGATGCAAAATTATGACAAGCATGTTGCCTACAGTGCTGAGCGATCACGGTCTTTGTCAAGAAGAAGGAGATCCTCCTCCACAGCACCACCAACTTCATCAGAGAGTAGCTAGAAGAGAATAAGTTAACCACAAAATAAAGACTTTTTGCCATCATATGGTCAATATTTTAGCTTTTATTGTAAAGCCCTATGGTTCTAACCAGTGTTATCTGGGTTCTGATATCAGAATCCTGGAAACCTGAACACAATGTTTTAGGCCAAAATGAGTGAAAACTCTTTTTTTTTCCCCCTCCTCCTCTCAGATGCACAGTGAATGCACCTATTATTGCTATATTAGATTGTTCCTCTTGTAATTTCACTAACTTTTTATTCATGCACTTCAAACAAACTTTACTACTACAATATATAATATAATAAAAAGGTTAATTTCTGCACATAGTTGCTTGGTTACCTGGACTTTAACAGTTAAAAAAAAAAAAAAAAACTCACAATCAAAAGGCCTAATTGTAAACGTTTAAGAAACAAAATTGAAAAAATTGAAGCTTAATCATTATCCCTCAATATGAAAACTAATTCTCTAAACTTTGCTTGCAGTGGAGGGGGAAAAAAATCAGTGTTCATCTAAGAGTGTGCTGAATAATGTAGTCATTTTAAAAGGTCACTGACAGCTTCAGTTTTTGAAGGGATTAATTAAAAATATAGTTTGTCCTAGAAAATGAGTTACGAAGTATGCTATGGGTTTTTTTAAATCTTCTTAGGGCTTTTGTTTAACATGCATTTGTACACACACACTTAGATAATATATATACATATTTACATATGTATATAAAATTATATATGCAATGCCCATGGCAAAGATCTTTTAAACTGACTATTTGCAAAGCTGCTGATGTGCAAAAACCACAGGTAAGGTCCTGTTCATTTATTTAGAGTCTCTTAATTATGCCTGGTAAGTATGTCCAGACAGAAGCATCACTTTCAAGCTGGAAGTCTCCCATTAATGCTATTTGGGTTTTGAAAATACTAGGTTGCTCCTAACTCACTCTGCTCCCATTTTTTGTGTTTAATGTTTCTGGAGTGAATGAGTGACACAGAGTTACAGTGTACATACTTGTGAGATGGCGGCACAACATCCTGTATACATTATATTGAGGTAATCCCTGTGGTTTCTGCTATGCAGTCAAGCTTAGCAAGAAACTTTTAAGAATATTTCCAAAAATTATAGTAAACCTGCTGTAGACTGGAGTTACATCAGTGGGGTATCTGTACTACTTTACTTCCATGCAGACATAATAAGGTCTTCTGCTTTCATAAAAAAAAAAAAAAAAAAAAAAAAAAAAAAAAAAAAAAAAAAAGCGTAGTGTACATGTCTGTGAAAAAGTTCTGGCTGACTTTTCTCCTGGTTTATATTACAGAGTAGCAAACCTAGGTAAGCTTAAATGCTCAGCACATACAACTTGCATTCTTGATTCCTATTTATAAGCAGGAAGTTATTTGACTTTATAAAATACTTTACAGTATTTGCTGTTTATAAAATATACTAGGCCTGCCCCCTGTGCGAAGGGTGACACAATAGCTAAGTATAATAAGTAGGTATGGCTAGCTGTTTCCATGGAATACTACATCTGTCTAGATGTAACCAACATGCATGTTGAAGGAAATTATGATAGCTCTGCGGAAGATTGTGAGTTCTGGTCAGTAGCGATAGCCAGGGAGGACAGTAATGGAGAAAGTCAGGGCAGAGCAGTGCTAGACAAGGCAGGAGAGTGGTTCTCTACAAGCCCCTGAAATTCCCCAAACCAAATGCATAATCTGAAAAACAGCAGACACTTTGGGCCTATTTATAATAAAGGGTGTGCCTTTTTTTTTTTGGTATAAAATATATAATTGATATATATAAGTTACATCCAGTGGCATTGCTTGTTTATAAAAAGCTCAAGTGTTTCTCCACCACTTCTTATGTCTTTGAGAAAGATGATGACTTTGCAGTATTTTCCCCCCTGGATGAGCAGCACAGTTGCATACCTTTGGAGTGCCTTCTTTATAGACTGTGGTATTTTGTGACTGGAAATAATAAGCCGTATGTGCAGTATTTGCAGTTCTGCTTTTGTTTTTGTGAAGTTCATCTCTCTGAGTTACCAAAGGAAAAAAATGGGGATTATATATATTATTATATGTTATATATTATATATAGTGCTAATACTGTGCTAGCCCAGTGCTAAACTAGGTGAGATTTTGAGTGGTCATGAGCCCACCTTCTTTACCCTGTTGGCAGAATTAGAAGTAGTGATTAATAATACTGGAATTTAATAGTCAAGTTGCAGAATTCTTCCTTGATGATTTTTCTTTTTCTCATTCTCCCATTTCTTGAGTTTAATTTAGAATGTTTTTCTGTCACTGAATGTGAAATACGTGTGCTGTAGTTTAAATGCATCCCTTTTTGTCTTGTCAGTGTGAACTAGCTCTTTTCTTGCTTACAACATCTTTTTTATATTTTAAGACCTATTTTTTTTTCTCCTCTGGATTGTACAACTGGGTTTTTAAAGAACTGCAGTTCCATATTGAAAATTCTTGCCAATCAGTCAGAGTTAAGTTTGAGTTAAGATCTGGCTGCAAGTATTGAGCTGGTTTATTCTGATGTGAGAGAGCTACTGTCATCTTTGACCTCTCAGGTCTCTGTTACCCAGTAGGTTGCAGAAGACCGAACCTACTAAATTCTTGCTGTAGCTTTGTGCAGGCAAGGCTGATAGCTGTGATGTGACTGTCCCTATTAGTAGGGTTCTATAACAGTCTGCCAAATTCTTTTGGATTTCTCTGTTTGTTTTTAAAGCAAACAACAAATGATAACACCGTGGAATATTACAGTTCAATTTCTTAATTTTCTCTAAAGCTCACTACAAATATTTTATCTGCATTTTTTTTTCTTTTTTTTTTGTACTGATGAGTCTTTTCTTCTAATACCTGGTTTTGAAAAGCACTTAAAGCACTACATGTGAGTCCAGTCCAGGAAAAGACAGATATAAACTTACATTCAGGAGAGCACAAAGCAATATGGGTTTAATTTTCTTACTCCTAATGCAAATTTCACTTTAATCTTTTCTCGTTTGAGTCTTGTACCACAAATTCCATTACTGATTTTTTATTTCCCAAACTTACAGTCCTTCCCAATGTTCAGCATATCAGCTCACCAAAAGAAAAGGTATTGCTATGACTGATCTCTGAAACTGCTTGTGTAACTGAATGTAGATTTTTCTTTGAAAAATCACTTACAAATGACAAGGAATCCCTCTCAAAGCACATGGCATATTTACTGTATTACAGTTGAAATGCTTCATGCATACCTCACTTTAGTCTCACTGATTGGAAAATTCATCTTTAACTTGCAATTGAACTTCTTTTCACTACGTTCCAGGTACTGATTACATTTATCAATTACTTTTGAGTCATGTTGCTAACTGCTGCATTTTTAATGACACTTAGCAAAGATATCTTGGCTGTAAAGACTGAAATGTAAGATCACATGTAGGCCCATTCACCATGCTTAAAACTAAGCACATTGATTTAAATAGTATTTCTTTAGTTACATTTAAGTCTTTGCAGGATCAGAATAATGCTTTCACAGCATAATAAACTTGCAAAATCCTCTACAGTTCTTAATTCTGCAAATCATTATCTATTGTAAGCCTGCAGATCTTCCTGGACAGACCTGTGCAAATCAGCCATTCTTTACCTCCCATTGCTCCATAAAGATGGATCTGATACAGAAAGAACTTCTCTATTTGAAAGTTAAGCAACCATCTTAGGATCCCTGAACACCTTCTGGAAGTCCTTACCTTTCGTTGTGAGCTATTCAAAACTGTGGCTTCCTCGAGTGGGTCTGAATCACTGTCATTATGAGAGGTCAAAGATGGGTGGTAGGCAAACTGTTTTACTGCTGATCAGTTTGTAAGACTCTTTCTATGTCAGATCATACATGGACGTTGATACAATGCACACTAAAATCATATCTACGTATAAAATAATAAATGGTTTAAATATGATTGTCTCATATTCAGAATAAAACTTGTTACCTTTATCAGTAATACAAATGTTAATTGTCTGAAAGCTCTTTTCCTCTAAGAGTTATGAAAAATCCTCAATAAAGAGGGAAGGTTTTCTGATCAGTGAGTCTGTTCTCACCATCTGTCAAATTTTTTTGTTGCTCATACATTTTTTTTTTTTGTTAAGGGGAGTCCTTAAAGTCCGTTTCCCTTTTTAGTCCACTTCTCTCAAAATAATTACTTAGTGGTGAGAAGCAACCAAATAATGGGGGTGGCGGGGAGGTGGGGCACAGGAAAGAGCTAACACGGCAGTGTCTCACTTTTAGCAACCTGCTTCCCATCAGTGTATCTATGCACTCAAGTAGAATCAGTCACAAATTGCCCCCTCCAGCACTCTTGGCTATTTAGATACAAGCCAGCTGGGGCCCCGACGAACAGTAGCACCATCCTGAGGTGAAGCTTACATAAACAGTTGGCTCTGAACAAGTGTATCTTGAACTTTATGCATAATAATAAAGTTAGCCTACATCTGTCAATCAGGGCTTTTGAGTCTGATCCTATGCCTGCCAGCACAAGTGCGGAGAAAGCTGGGCTGTAATGTCAGTTAGCCTTTTTCCTCCAAAACATTTAAGGAATATCTACAAAGATCTTTGCCCTCCCCATGACTGGGAAAATAAAGAAAAAGAGATACTTAGGAGACATGTTGCAGTCAGGTGTGCACAGGTATGCCTCTGACCTGCCTGAGTGCCTCACCATCTGCATATCAACCCTCATCCAGAAACCCTGTAGTGAGCAAGCACAGCATGGAGCAAATAAAGCCCCATCTCTCAGGAACTGCCTGATGTGCAAGACGAGCACAATAAAGAGGAGAGGAGAGTTCTGTTAATTCATGCAGCTGTGCACAAGACTTACGGCTTAGCGCAGCACTGAGCCTAATGCAGATGCTTGAGTTCATGCCAAGAAGTGCTTGCAGCCCGGCAGTTCAGCATATGGACGGAGCAGGTGCAGTATAGTTGGGGCTCGTGTGTGTAGATGTGCTCTTGAGAAAGCTAAAATCACTTGCCAGAACTGGCATGACCATATTGCTGTATGTTAAACTTGATCACAGTGATGATCTTGAAGTCTGACTAGGTCAATAATTTCCAGCATTTTATATGGAGAAGTTTCTCCTGCAGAGGACTGCAAGCCTTTCTGCATAATGCAGGGTGTGCAACACAGCTGCAGCGCAAGAAAAATCATAAGCTACAAACATGAACCTGTTGCAATCCAGCATGGCAAGTAACCAAATCAGATGGAGAAGTGAAGTGTAAAATGCTTTATGCTGACTTCCCTTTCATTCTGATTCATTTAAACCCATTAGTATCTTCAAATATTTAGGAGAATCAAGACAGTTTTCAATTATACATGAAGAAAGCAACAAGCTTTTAGTTAGAGTAAGAGGTTCTGCTTTAAAAGGATGCTTACTCTGACCTCTTGTTGGCTTCCAAACCTGCATTTCCAAATATGCCAGGTCTAAAGAGAAGCTGCATGTTCAGCTATATGGTTACAACAAAACAGGTCTCTGAGTGGAAAATCATCTCCAGTCCAGATAAATGATCAAATGTCATGTGGCACCAGGAATAATAATGAAGTTAGAAGAAAACACTGAGGTATGTGAATTGACCAGTTACAGGCTTCAGAGCTTAGCAAAATTTTGAGTGAAACCTCACTCCAGGTCTGGAAGCATAAATGCATAAATGAAAGGAAGAGACCGTGCAATTATGTTTTCTGTCAATGAACAGTAGGGACAAACTGTGCATAACAGTATCCATAACCTTATGGAGAAGTCATCAAACTATTACAGATGTAGGAGGGCAGCTCATCACAAAAAAAAAAAATGAAGTAAGATTTTTTTTAACAAAGAACTCCAAACAATGTAATAGAAACAAGGAGAAATCCTGAAAGAGCTTGTTACAGATTAATGTCTCAAAAGACAGGCACCTAGCCTACAGAAAAATAGGAAGAGATGAGGTTTCAAGTGGTTTTAAAGCAAAAAAAAATAAAAATAAAAATAAAAACAAAAACAGAAACAAAAACAAACGAACAAAAAACACCAACAAACTACCTAAGGAGCAGTTTTGGACACTCAGAATTGCCCTTCAAAAAACCTTTACAATGTACTGAGTAGCAAAAATATGTGCAAAATGAAGCGTGGTGGTGCTCTGCCTCCCTAAAGTGACGGAGACCACTGCTTCTCCTGCTGGAGAAGTTAGAAATGTGCATGGAAACCAATATGGTCAGCACATGAACTCGACATGCGTGTATGAGAACAAGAAGTCTATCTCAAGAATCCCCCCTAAACTTAACCTGCTGTTTCAAATACTTGTAGCATACAAGGTAACATTACAGTAACTATCAGACCTGCCAGTACTTCGCAAACATCACTTACTGTTTTAACGGCCACTTACACGAGGCACCACAAAACAAACACACACGCTCAACACGCAGCCCTTCGTTAAGCTGCGACTCAATGGTGCCTGCCCCTGCGTTCCCTCCATTGCTCTTGCCCACCCTCATCCCTTTGCTCCAGCAATAAGGGTCTTATGGACTGAAAATGCTTTTCCTATCACACGTCAAGTATGACAAGACAGCACCCATTTTGTCAGGCTGTGCCAGTGCTGTGAGGAAAACATGGGGTCTGCTGCTCTGCTGCGAGCACAGGGCAAAGCTGTGCTGCTCAGCACAGACAGCTGCCTGCTTTAGAGACCAAAACCACCAGCACCAGTCACTAAGACTCAAGCAGAACAAACCTTACTATGGTGCTCTGGCTGGCCAGTAAGATTTAGGAGCGCAACTTATAAGTAGTTAAACATTAAAGTCTTCTTCTTCAAGAAAGAAAGAAAGAAAGAAAGAAAGAAAGAAAAGAAAAGAAAGAAGAGAAAAGAATTGTGTTGAGCCTTGTGAAGACAGGCATCGACTAGCCCTTGTCGATATCTTTGTTGGCTGGAGTTCAGGTTCTCACTTGTGCCACATGACAGAGGGACAAAAGACCTGTGGATTCACTCTGGAGCATGTGAGTTCAGAAGACAGTCCCAAGGCCGGGACATGCTAGCAAGCCACCCAGCCTCATTACCTTCCTTTGAAACAGGTCTTTGAGTAATAACTGCCAATGGAATGTGCTGCTTTATTTGTGTTTTCAGCACACTTTTAAAGCACTTGCTGCTGCTGGGCTCAGGATCTTTTGAGGAATGCATTGACTTGGGTAGCTCAGCTGTCCCCGCTGCAGGGTCTTTTCCGCAGAAGTGCCAGAAAATGTCTATGCCCATTGAATTCATCTGGTCAGCAGGTACTGTAACGCCTTCTACTGAGGGCTCAGCGCATCCCAGATCAGGTTTTGAGAGAAGCAGCTTTCCCATGAATCCCCAAGCTCCTCTGGAAGATGACGCAGGACTAGCTGGAAGGGTTTCTGTCCCTTCAGCCCTTTTACTTACAATCTACACACGGAGAAAGCCACTTGGGTGTCAAAAATGTAGTAGCAGGGAATTGGGCCATGTATATTAAGTTATCGAGTGCATGAAAAGAAACATAAAAGTTGTAGATTGCTTTTCCAGTACTCCAATATTCAGGGTTATATTTCCTGGTTTGCTGCCCAGTTTTCTCCAATGTATAAAATATTTTTAGTGATTCGGCTCTATTTATTTTCAATTTGAAGCAATTGCTGTAATACAGCAGCACAAAATATGTGCACTTACAGAGCTGTAGATACTCTTTTTCAGCAGAAGGGAGACAGAAGAGAGATGGGCAAGAAGTGGGTAGTCTTTCCAAACAAGATTTGCAACCAATTTCACAGAATTAGAAATAGAACAGAGGGAGGGTTTGATCCTCAGCTGGCACAGCCTGGGGCCTCTCTGTTAGAGGTCAATGGATAGGTCTAAATTGTCCTTTGAAGGCTGTGTCCAAATATGCCATGGAGAGACATGGTCTACCTCTGCAAACAATGTAGACAAGGTCTGGTGCCTCGTGACAGCACAAGAGTATCTGTCTGTAGCTTGGACTCCACCAGTGTGAACATCTACTTCCCCTGACAGCTTTCTGCTCAAAGATCTCCAGCTGCTCATACGGTACTCAAAGAGGACTAGACAAAAATAAAATAAAATAAAATAAAATAAAATAAAATGAAATACAGACAGATAAACTGCTACCATAAGAACATATTTGCTTTTAAATGTTTAACATTTGCCTTCTTTTTTTCCCTGCATTAAAAAAGATTAAGAAGGAAGGCATGTGAAGAACAGTATCGTTTTTATTCAGTAGGAACACGCTGTTTCCATGACATTTATGCGTTAAGCTTTTTCTAAATGACAAGCAGGTTGGCAAAGTCTCTCTCTTTTTTAAAACTGTCTTCACCCTCCCCACTTTGATCTTTGCTCAGTGGGTGTAAGAAAGACATTGTCAGATGCAGAGGGCCTTGTGTAACCTTCTAGGCTGATGAAGAAAACGCTTCTTATTCGTATATGAAATGGTGAGATAATAGCTGCTGGCATTTGAATGCAGAATTCAGGATATGAAGTTCCACCTGCCTTGACTTACACTCCTTGCCCTGCAAGGAGCTAAAGAATAACACACCTTGCATTGCTTCACAAGTTGTTTTGTAGTTATTTGACCAGCTCTGGCTCAGTTCAGCTGAGTGCATGATACATAGGCTGAGCACCAAGGCTAGCTACAAGGCAACTGCGCAAAGGAACACAGCAAAGGATGTGGTGATTTTGGCCTTGTGAAGAATGAAGAAGCATTATGCCACGCTCAGTAATTCATTTAAGTGGAGCCAGAAGTTTCCCTGAAGCTTCACATGTACTGTGGCTCCAAGTAACTCTCAGGATGACTGTCAGAAAATCTTGATGGCAAGTAAATTCATATTTCTTTTGTATGCTCTAGCATTTCTGGTAGATAACTCTCCCATGGAAAGGAAGTCACAGAGAACAATGTTTATCTATTCAAATCAATCTATAGGGAATACCACTTCTTTGACTGAGATTTGATTTCTAACTCCTCAAAGATGAATGTACATAACCCACATCTGTAAATATACTTGGAGTTCAGTTGTTCTGCCAAAAAAAAAAAAAAAAAAGGAAGACTTTTCTTCTTTTTTGGAAGACAAACAACTAAATAAACCCAAAACCTGGGTACCAGTGACACTCATAAGAAAAGATTTTTTCATTTCTACAGGAGTATTTGGTTCGCTGTCTAATTTTCCATATGTGCTCAGATGACTCGTATACAAAGGTACTTATTAGGGCAAGAACGAGCATGCAGATTTCTTCTGCTCCTTTCCAGGGGTATCCTGTAACGACCGCCCACCATTCAGCTTCATTCCCCCTGTGACAGGATGCTCTCCCCGAGAAAGCAGGAAGACTGGGCTCAAATCCCCACACAAAGTACTAGGTGTATATTTCCCTGCAGCCTCTCTCTTGTGTCATGGGCTTGGAGGGAGCCCTAGGGACTTGGTGCTTTGCTCCTTCCTCTTTGAGTAGCCTGAGACAGTCTGAACTTTCTTATCAGGCACCCTGCACATGTAATATTCAAAACAATAGGCTTGTTTCTGGTGGGATGTGGAAGTGAACTGGACACAGAGCATTTCAATGACGCAAGTGCCAGCAACGTTTTGAGAACTAGTGCTGTTGCTAGATCCCTCTCATGAAGTTAGTCCTAGGCTTTTTCTGTCACCCTTGGTTTTCAAAGAAAGAAGGAAAAAAAAAAAAAAAAAAAGACCTATATTGCTTCTAAAAGACAAAGCAAAAACATAATTGCTCTAAAAGCTCTTCTACAACTGAAAGAATGAATCCCCCTTCTGCCTCCTCCATCCTCCTCTATAAATAATGGAATGATTCTGCACTTTGGAGACTAATCCCCAAGGGAGCCCACTGTGAAAATGGGCAGCTTCACTGGTTCCCTGATCAAGATCAGTGCTTTTGCTTTCTGATACTGCAGCAAGTATGTCACGTTGACATCAAGAAATCAGAAAACCTTCAGCATGACGGATTACCAATATTTTTGGCATGATGAGGAAAACATACATGGATCCATGTCAGCAACCAGTTAGAATGCTGCTTACCTGTTCAAGCACCATGTCTGAGCACAGTAATATCCCACAAATGAGCACCACCAAAATGTACCACAGCAACCAGCAGACCCCTGGAGCAGAATCTTCTGCCTGGCAGCTGTTTGCGTAGTGCCTGGACACAGGATGCTGCTCCCTGACTGCAGCTGGCAGCACATGGCCTTACCGTTTGTTCTTCTTATAGCAGTATTGCACCAGCCGTATCCCATCTCTCAGATTACTTTGGACCAATCAAGTCCATCAGGTTATTTTGGCCACTTTTCCACTACAGTCTTAGACAACAAGTGAAGATTATGTCAACACAAGCTGATGCCTGAACTCAAGATTTCAGTAGTGTAATCAGAAACTTACCTATAACAGAAATCCGTGAAACACTCCCATGAATCAGCAAAGAGAATGTGCAGTACTTTACATTTTGCTGCTTTAGGAAAGCAGATTATCTTAAAAGGTCACAGAGATGACTGCTTGAAATTCCAGCACAGTGCTGCTTTAATAATAAAGGATGTGCTTATATTTTTATTGCATGTTATGTTTCATATATTGCAATAAGCAATCAGGAAGACAATGTTAACATTGTTTTTGACTTCTCCATTGATGCCAAATGAGCAAAATCTAGCAAGCTGGTGAAAGTTAGGCTACATGCTATTTGAGTGATGGTTATAGGAAAGCTTAGTCTGATCAAGGTTAAAATTGCTTAGACATAAAAACGTACAGAACAGTTATAAAGAGTTGCTAAACTGAGAGCTGAAGGGCATTTACTACCATTTTCATGCTGATTTTTCGTAGAAAGTTTTGTGTACCTGTTGTCCAATTAGCAATGAACTAAGATAAGTAGTCTCACCTCCAGTTGTGGTGTAAGAGGCACTCAAACATAACAAGAAAAAGGTTAACTCCAAGAGAAGATGTGGAGTGGTGAGCCCCAACTGGGGGAATTACTTCTTGTTAAATACCCAAATCCTTTTCCCCCACCCCAATTCACCTACCAATCTCTGTGCATCTAAGCATTTTTCTTCTAACCATGCATCCTAGCTAACCCCAAAACAGGCTGACTCATTGCATCTTTGTATGATGAGTTAGTTGTCCCTGGTATTTCATGAGAGGCTGAGGATTCCACTGGACAGCTTGACTGTCTTGGGAGGAGGTCTGAAAACCCCAAATATTGTGGTACCCAAACTTTTTTTAAGAGCCCTTAAAAAAAGAGCTTTTTTTTTAAGAGGCCCTAGTTATTTAAAACATATTTTTTAAATTTTAAAAATATATTTAAAAATATGTTTTAAAAATAAGTTAAACATCAGTTTCCCTCAGTTAAATGTTTTTAATGTCTCTGTAAACTTTCAGAGCACTGTGGGCATAGTGTAAGATTTTTTGTAGTAAACACAAACAGAAACACCAGAAGAGTACTCAGTTATACAGTAAATGAAGGGGAGAAGCTAAACCAGCACTGTTATTTCAGTATACTTTTCACTTAAAATATTGCAAGAAGTTAATGATATGTAAAATGCTTTCTTTTACAAGAAGTTCAATGATTTCAGAGGTAATTTGTAACATGCAACCATTTGGGCATTAACCAGTCACTTAAAAACAATCACGTAGGGATTTGCTGCTGAAATATTCACACAACATATCACTGTTTTCAACTGTACTAGACTTTCAATGAAGTACATCGGATAAGTTGACGTGTTATGCTTCTCCCTGCTTTGAGATGTGCATTATTTTAATATTCATTGAATTACAGGCAAATGATGAATACTGTGGTTTGAAGAAAGAATTCCATGCAAAATTTTAAGATTTTTTTTTTTTTAATATGGGTGCTCCTTTCAAGCCCTACACCAAAAACTGTCCCTGCTTCACTACTGATGATCTACTTTCTTTCAGACTTCCATACACTCATCATTTACATTTTCTTTGAGTAGTGCCAACAATGTAGAAGTCTAGCATAGATACCACTGGCCCATCAACTCATCTGTAGTCAAGTTTTTGTTACTCAACATCTCAGTCTTCCCACCAGCTAAGAAAGTTCAAAATTCATTGAATCATAGAAAATTTACATTCATGACTGTGGATTTAACTTAGGCCAGTTCCTATCAGCTCTGTAACAAAGGCAAGCAGAGGAAAAATCTCAAGCATGCCAATAACAGGGATTGGATGAGGGAATAGGATTACAGAAAGAACAAAAAAATTATCGATTAAAGCCAAAACCACACACACACACACACACATACACTCAGAAGGATTTTGGAAACATAGTCAATCTAGATTAATGGTAGCCTTTTAAACAGATCTCAATAGTCTTCAGACAAAGTCTATATTGGTTCAACAGGATCAGAAGAGGTGTGTACTACATCTGTCCCCTTGGTCAGATGCTGAAATCCAGTGCAGTTTTACTGTTGCACGAGAGCCTTTCAACTCTGCATGTGTTTGCTTATTTCTGAGAAATAGTCCATTCGGTTTTTTTGACCAACAATATCATTCACTCTCAGCTGTGCTGGGAGTTTAGATCATGCAGCTATTGTCAGTGCTCTAAAACTGAACTCCTCCTTCACTCCTCTCTCAAAGGCACTCTCGTTTCCAGAACTTGCAAAGGGTTAATTTTCAGGTACTGCAAATTCACAAGAGCACCTGAACAGCCCACCTGCTAGCTAGAAATCCTCCAGCTATATTTTCATCCAGTTGTCACAAACTTTTAAGACAGTTTCTGATCCTAGCCCATCACTTCTTGGACAAGCCCCAGATGCTTTCAGGTAAATCCTATGCATAACATGCAGAGCATGCAAGGTAGTACCAAAACCAGAATACCAAAACATGGAATATCTGGCATCCTATGTAAGTGTGGTTAATTGTGTGCCCCATCGTATTATAAGCAAAGATTATTGCAGCTGGTCCCTGACACTAGTGGAGAGAAAATAATTAAAAACTAATGGAGAATGTTGCACCCAAACTTCATTTGATAAATATATTTGTATATATAAATGTTAGTTAAGAATTATTCAGTCAAGAATTAATACTTATAGGAAAAAATGACTTTAATCCAAGGTTTAAATTTCTAAAGTGCCTGTCTAATACTGTAAGATTAATACACCTCCTCCATTACAATGTAAATTCACCTTCTTGGCTAGCATTAACAGCACAAGCAGTTTTTGGCTCTGAAGTCCTGTAAAAATTCTGCATATTTGCACACCAGATCTTGATGACCTGTAACACCTTCCAAAGGAAAGAAGATGTGTTTTCTGCCTATTTTCTCCTCAGGAGGCAAGACAGGAAGTCCACTACAAGCACAGCTTCTAGCAGCGGACGGCCACCAAGGAACAGCACGTTGAAACTGTGATGTAGTGGGGCTGCCCGGCTCTAGGGGAGGCCGCAGAGCCCCCACCTTGCTGCTGCAGTCCCAGGGAGCTGTGAAGCCATACGGCTGCAGAGGTCTTGGGGACAGGGGTGGGAGACAGTTCAGCGTCACAGCAGCTTGTAACGTCCGATTCTGTTCTTTATGAGAACAAAAACAAAACAAAAAATAAGTGAAGACTTTCAAATATATTCATGGTAAATAAAGTGGATGTATGGTGTTCTGGCAGGGGCACGGGAGTGTAGTATTCCTGGAGATCCTGGCTCAAGCCCTGCTTTGCAGCACACATGGGACCAGCATATTCCTACAAATCAAATAATGGTAGCTTATGCTTGCATCGGACACATTTCAGCCACGTACTCATTTGCCATTCAGCAGAAGTCTCCCTCAATTTTTCCAAGCCATGAAAGAGAACAACACTTCCTCATGAAGTATTCCAGCCTCATTGAAAAGAACTCTTTTTCCTTAAAACACTTTTGGCCAACTTCACCCAACAGAGTGTGTGCCCCTTCCCATGCCACTGTTTAGTTGACAGACCCAGTGTGGAGCAGTATTTACTTCTGCTTAAGTGGACTACGGTAGATAGTCAGAGCCCTACAGGCTTCTAACATTTGTAGATTGAGTCAATCCCACACTGCAGACTTCCTATTATATTTCATTTACTCTTAGTAATAGGTCAGCTGTGCCACACAACTGCCAAATTGGCAGTTAAACCTTTTCTTTTCTGAGCAGGGAAGCAAACTCAGGTGCTACTAATACAGGCAGATTTTGTTAGTGAGGAGGTGGGAACATAGCTCACAGGGCACAAAAATGCACAGCATCACTTTCCTCATCCATTAGAACAGTTACCACCTTAGTCTGCCAATTTTTCTGTTTTTTTAAAAGCCCAGAACCTTTCAATTGCATAATATGTCCTTTTATACTAAGTACAGCTTAGAGTATTTTAGTGTATTAGTGTAAAGGTGCAATTTTCTTCACTTAGTGGAGTTGCCTATACATTATTCATTTGTTTTCCCTCATTTCAGTAATAGCAGAGTATCTCTCTGGCTTTTCTTTGAGGTGCACAGATTCACATTTGTTTTCACAAATCTGTTCATCTTCACAGTTACCTAATTCACTCCACTTCAAGCTGTTGGACATCTACCAGAGACATCTACACTAAACAGAGAGTAGCATAACAAAAGCAACAGGCTCCTGAAATGAATAGGTGTGATCATCAGGTACAATCCATCCTCTTGTCATTTAAAATATGCACTACCTTCTCTATTTTATGTTCTTTGGCTATACAGATGGGTTACAACTGGTGCCCTATCTCCCTGTAGGTTTCTGAAGATAGAAGGTCACCTGGCTTCAGACTTTATATCTCATGCATTACTATGTTTTACCATGCTCAACTACCATGTTTTTGTGCCCATGAATCTTTTCAATACTTGCTGATCACCTTCTGAGCCAACAGGTGAAAGAAGTCTGAAGATGAAGACTTTATTCACTAACAAAGCACCACCAAGTAATATGCAAGTTGTGGTATAGACAGACAGTGCACAACATACGGGGCAGTAGCCTTCCTGCTCAGGTTTTATTCCCTGTCAAATCCTCATTACTGAAATCAAAGATCCATATTAGCTGCAGGGCAAAATACGTTTATGCTGGTTAACAAAGACTGGGGTTTTCTTGTGTTTTGGGTGTCACTACACACAGCGAGACTATCGCTTCCCTCTCCCCAAAGCAACTAGGTCTATGTAAATTTGAAAGCATGGGGGTAAATTCATCCACCAAGTTCACCAAACAGATTTATGACAGAGTTTGGAGATCTCAGTCAAGACTGGAGCTCTTGACTACAGCAAGCCCTTGGCAGCTCTCTGTTAAGCTTATGGAATTTTTATATCATATTTCAAAAAGACATAACCTTTCAGATACATTGCCTACAAATCCTTGTCACTTAACTTTGGCAGTCATGATCACACAGAATAAACAAGGAAACACGCAACTCTCACATGACTGAAGCTTTCCTTATGCCAGATACTGCTTTTCTTTCTTTCTTTCTTTCTTTCTTTCTTTCTTTCTTTCTTTCTTTCTTTCTTTCTTTCTTTCTTTCTTTCTTCCTTTCTTCCTTTCTTCCTTTCTTCCTTTCTTCCTTTCTTCCTTTCTTCCTTTCTTCCTTTCTTCCTTTCTTCCTTTCTTCCTTTCTTCCTTTCTTCCTTTCTTCCTTTCTTTCTCTTTCTTCCTTTCTTCCTTTCTTCCTTTCTTCCTTCCTTCCTTCCTTCCAAGATGAAAACATGTATTTCTAAAATTAATTTACCTACATGTTACCTACATTTTTAATGTTTGATATTTTCTGTTTGTTCCTTAAATCCTGTCAGTTTGTGCAATTTTTCTTTGCCTTGAAATTCCTGCCCAAGAACTTCAGTCCTTACAGTCTTGCACAGTTGCTTCCCCTTGAGGGAAGACAGCGAGAGACCAAACAAGCTGCAAGCTTCCCTGGGGCATCTGACAGTCCAAAACAAAAAGTCTTATAGAAAAAAAATGAAGCTGGAAAAGGAAGAAGAGGGGTTCATGCTAATTAAAAGCAGTATTGCCAGTTAGACAAGAATAATACTGGGGAACCCTTTCACGATCTTAGGATTTTCGTTACAAATACTTGCATTTTTTAATACAGCTGTTAGAGCAGAAGCGGGGGAAGTGGTCTCTGAGCATGTCTGACTCCTTCACGTGAACAAATGCAATCATATGGCAGGAGGCACACTGCTGAGTGCCAATGTAACCAAACCAGAGCTGCCATGGATGCTTGTAGACCCCAGCACCCTTTCTGCTCATGTGTAACTGGATCTCCACAGTGATTACATGTGTAACCAAATTTCAGAGAGATGATTTTAGCTTGGTTGTCACAAACTGGTCTAGAAAAGAAGAGTGAAGTGTGTCTGCTGTTGCGATAAAGATGGTGTGGGATTCCAGGCCCTTCAGGCTCAGTTTGTGGTTTGATTAAAACAAACAAACGAGCAGGCAAACACCACCACCCTGCCCCCCTTTCTCTGGCACACCTTTCACCACCCCCTACGTGGGTCACAAGCACTCACAGTTGAGCTGTCCTGTGAGCAGAGGGACCACAAGCCAGGCTGAAGCCAGGCTGCCCAACAGACCCAGGCTGAGGATCCAGCTCTTGTGTGGATGCTGTCATGCCACAGACTTTCCACCAGAAGTACTGTAACAGATTCTCTCTTCCCACAGCTGCTAAGGGCCTAGAAGTTTTGTGAAAATGTTTGGTTTTACTCTTCTGCTCCACTGTTAATTTTTTTCTGAAATTAGCCAATTTGTTCAAGAGGAAAGAAGGGGCTAGCTGGTTGAATAATAGGGCATTCCTCACCACTCTAGAAAGCCAAGTCAAAGCAGTTTATATACTTCCACAGAGGTACTAATCTTCACCAAAACTAGCTAGCTAGGTAGCTGTTGTACAGTTATTGGTAACATAGAACTAACTGGGAAACACTGCCTGAGTCACAAAATCCAATTTCCCTACAACTGCAGAGAACCCTAAAATGAAATCAAGCTCAGAAATCACCACAAGGCTTTTTCCATACAAAGGTATTTCTTAATTAAATCTTCTGGCTGATCTGAGGAAATGACATACATTTTACCTTTCAGAAGGGGAAGAAAAGGATTTTTTGCCTGTAAACTCCTAGTACATTCTTCATGCATGAACTACAGGACTGTCCAGAATGAGCTGATGGTTCCTTATGAGTTGGAGTCCACAGCTTCTGGAATATCTCAGACTCTTACCAGTAAGGCTGCAGCAATCCAGCCATCCAAATATTAAAGCACACCTACATTTGTTCATGTACACACATAGAAGTCTACCTTCCGCTTTCAGCCCACATTTACTGTTGATATTTTTATCTCACAACAAAGTGCAAGATTAGCTAACAACTTCATTTCTCAATGTTTAAATGTTCACTGTTACATTAGGACACCTCAACCTACCCTCTAAAAATCTAAAGACATGAAGGTTAGGTAGTTAAGATGAAATATTTTTTGCATTTCTCTTTAGCCGGACAAAAAAAGCTGATGATATTCATCCTCTCCCTCCTCATCTCTACTCTACCAGATAACCCAGACTTGCACTTTTGTGGGAGAAAAAGCCCACTACCATAGTAGTGACCTCTTAAACATTTATGCCTAATAAACATGTCTTCATCTTTGGGATGCATCCCACTGCCCACCTGAAAGAGACAACAATTCACAGCTATTCCTACTAATTCTCAACTTTTTCTGCACATCTTGGCAGTCATGTCCAAGACTGACTGCTTTGCAGTGTAAGTCTACGTTTCTGAAGACACTAATCATGTGTTACTCCAGCACATGTGAGTATACATTGCATTCACATATGCAAGGAGAAAACCAGAACAAGATTCTTATCCCCCAAACAGGTTAGCATTAATGCTTTTTTGGGAATAAAATTCTTGCTAATATTTCTTTGGCACACAAGTTATGAAGTCTCCTTTCTAGGACACATTTTCCACAAGGTTTTTACTAATAAGCCCAGCTCATTATATCTGAACATCTGTCTAACTTCTACTTGCCACATACAGAAAATAAATAAATAAATAAAGTCTTTGACAGGTTGATACTATGTGAAAAATAATTGTACAGAAAACAGATGTCAATAAATAAACCAAATGCTTCGTGCAGTACAAGGTACACCTTGATTTGTCTAAACACAGTAAATAAACTTCCAAGTTGTAATGCTGTTAGCAGAACTCACTTAACTTTTGCACACGGTTATGTGGTCAGGTACTTCTGGGTGAGCAAGTTGGTGGTGGAAAATACTGATTTCCTCATGTTGGCCTTACAATTGTCCACATATACTTCCTAAATCCATATGCCAGTACATAAATAACCAACTTAATTTTAGAAGCTAATACATTCTACAAGCTCTATCAAATTTCCTGATGCTTCACGTTATAATACTTGTATAGTAGTTTGTATTCCTAAACAACAACATAGTCTCCTAAATTTTGAAAACCCTGTCTGTTATAAGTAGTTTTCATGTATTCTGAGAATAAATGAAACTGCAGCCAGTAATGTCAGGAAAAAAAAAAAAAGAAAAAAAAAAAAAAAGGAAGGATTATCTAATTTGATCAGCCAAGTACACCCCCTTCTGCTGCACCCTTCAAAACAACTGAACTTGAACTGTATTTGAATCATCTGCTTCTGTCACTGGAGATGCTAAGTTCTCATTCTTTTAAACAGGTTGAATTTTAATTGAGACCCATCTAAATGAGTTTTTTCTGGGTCTTTTCAATTTCAGTAGAGATTCAGGAAAGAAGACAGGAAGGGCCAGTGCATTTTTTAGTTCCTCAAAGTAAGTCCAGGACAATCAACAATGCAAGAGAAAGGGTTTCTTAGCACTTAAGTACATAAAGAAGACAAATGTCCTCCTGCAACATCTCTTGAAATGGAAGGTTTCCACTGTCTGCTAACAAAGTTAGTAACAGAAAGAACAAAAATCAGCCATCCTTCCAGCCACTTCAATGATTCCTGGAGGTAAAAAACTGACAGGACAGTGACAGAAAGCAAAATGGAAAAACAAGGTTTTCTCAAAGAGATGAAATTGGACATGAAAATAAATAGTTCTGCTTTAATTACAGTATTATCTGACAGAGAAATGGAATCTCTCTCAAGTATGTTTGAAAGCCAAGATGGCATAACAAAATCAACCTGAGTTGCTGCAGAACTGTTTTTCTTCAAATAAGTTAATGCTAAAAAGAAAATATAAAGTTCATATTAAGTACCATATTGCAAAATAAATCTTAATTGCAGCCCCCTGTATAGACAGTAGCACTCTACCTCTTCTCATGGGAAGCCTCGACAGCTGGAGAACAAGACAAAATAGTGACTATAAATGAGAATTAATGTGAAGATCCACTGGTGGAAAACATAATAAGGAACAACTGCGCTTGTTTCACTGGGGGCCTCTGGTCCCCTAACATGTCAATGTCAAAGACAGCCTCAGCCAGTGTCACAAATATCCAAGGACACTTGGCCTGCACACTCTAGTGCCTGATACCAACACACATTATGGTATCCCAGCCAGTTTTCTTTCAGTATTTTGTGTCTTTAGATGAAAACTTTTTTACATTTAGGGAAATCCTTTAATGGCAAAAAAAAAAGCAGTGTATTTTGTTTCTAAACAGCCTGCTTCAGAATAAACACGGATCGAAAGCTTTACATGGGTCTTCCTTTTCCTATGTGTTTCCTGTATGAGATAATGAAGGAAACAGTAACCAAGGGCAAAACCAAAGCAGGTTCGTCTTAGCACTGACCTTTTGAAACTGTACCTTGAGAAGTGTAGGTCAGAGATGCTACGTTTTGTCAGAAGATGCTAAAATCACAGTTTTACAAGATAAACTTTTTACTAAATGTTGTTCTCTCTTCCTAACAAATAACTCCTAAGTCTAAACACATCTAGGCAATGATACTTCTGGCCATGTTTGCACTGCAATAATGATTAATTTCTGGCTACAACAGCAGTAATGGACTGAAGACTGTGTTCTAGCATAAACTAGACTTCTGTTTTTCCCAAGACCACTAAATAGTGGAGGTTCCCTGTGCAGAGGTAAGTCTTACATATGTACAGTGTGCAGTTAGAGTAAGAAATACACAGTAGGTCTGTCTGTCCTTAGTACAAAGCAGTAGTAAAGAAAGAGGGTCCAAGCCCTATGTGACACTATCTTGCTGCTTTGCAGTCCTGAGTGAAGTCTAATGCAACCAAGGGCTTTCGTCTAGGCTTATTGTGATCCCAAAAAAGTACAAGGTTTAGGACTTTGTAGGAATACTGTGTGTGCCACTAGAGCCATGTCTGCTCAGCAATAAATGGAAATGTGGTGGGGACAAAAGAAGTATGTAGCTGGATTTGGCTAGTCTGGATGAGAGTTGTGTTTCTGGGCTGACCTGTCTTTGTAGGGAACACACCACACTCCTCCACGGACCCTGGACTTCAGCGGCTACCCCTGCCCACCATGGTGGCTGCTGGTCTGGGTGTTGCCGAACAAGCTCAGCATCCCCGTGGTTAAGCTGCCTTGCACTGGTGTAAGCTGTTTCCTTATGAACAGGAAAGCATCTAAGCAGCAGAGCTCATTAATGAGTAATAAATCTTGATTCTTTCTCTCTGCAGCATATTACTCAGGTCATGGTATGAATCCTAGCCAAAACAGGAAGTTTTTCATTCAGCTACAGCACTCAGCATCATTTCTCTGAAAAACCACAGAAACGGAATTAAGGACCACCTGCTGTTAGAGGAAAATTTATAAGGAGTATCGAGAGTTTGGTGACTGCCATTAAACCACTGACAATGGCCATTTCAGTCTCCTTTGTGAATGTGGAAACACTCAAGAAAAGTGAATAAAACAGTAACATACTGCCCTCTAACAGAGCATGAGTGCTGCTTTAGGACAGATAAACCAGAAGATATATATATATATATATATATATATATATATATATCTTTAAATAAAAATCTCTCTTCTCTGCATACAAAGTACTGAACAATCTAGAATTAATTTGTTTTCCCACCTTCAAATTTCTTTCATAAGTTTGTGAAGTGGCTGTGAAAATCTCCTATTCTTTGACTGAGGCCATCAAATATCAGCAGGATTTATTTTTTTTTCTGAAACTACAGTAGCAGCTGGAAGGTAACTGTTGTTGAAAAGGCAAGGTGTGACAGAGGGAGAAAAAAAAAAAAAGAAAGAAACACTTATTAAGAAAATGCAGATGGTGATACTGTGACCAGCTTTGAATGTGTAATGGAGAATCCTGTAAACCAACTTACCAACTTTTCTTTTACCTCCAGGCAAGCACTGGGTACTAACAAAAACATAAGAATACAAACACTGTATCTTCAGCACCTACATCAAATACAATTAACTAAGTAACAAGCTAATATTTAAATAGATTTTTGAGCTGGGTAGTGAGAGGATTCTCACAATGACAAGGTGCAAAAACTTTCACTGCTATTCACAGCACACCCAAGAGAGAAAACCCATCATTTAAATATTATAGCACCTGAAAGCTTTTTTTTTTCTTTTTTCTTTTCTTTTCTTTTCTTTTCTTTTCTTTTCTTTTCTTTTCTTTTCTTTTCTTTTCTTTTCTTTTCTTTTCTTTTCTTTTCTTTTCTTTTTTAACTTCACAGACCCATTGCACTATAGCACACTTTCATTTCTGCCAATAGACTAAAATTCCAGAGCAGTTTAATATGAATAAGGTGGTTAAGAAAGGAAAAAGCAAACACTATTGCCAGGTCACAAACTGAACTGTTGTGACCACAAGGCTGTCTTCCAGCAGCTGGCTAACTACCACCTACAATAGCCTTCTAGTCCAGAAAACTAAGCCTCCTGTGAGTTCCAAGTATTTCTTTAACTTAATAGAATATTAACAGAATATCCATTTGGGGAAGTGAAAACTTAAATTAGGTTGCTATAAATACTATCAATCCCAGTGTCATAAGAGGGAAGTTCAATTACTCAGATCGGTCCCAAAAATCATAGTCTGAAAATGAGATAATGATGAAACACCACTTTTTTTTCTTTTTTTTTTTCTTTTTTTTCTTTTTAATTAGCTATTCTGTCAGTAGCTCAGAGGGAAAGCTCAGCACTGTCAGAAACCAGGAATATTTTATGCTGAAATGCAGCAGCTGTTTGTATGGGCTTGTTGAAATCACCATGAAACTTGAACCATACTGGAGGGAAGACTGTGAAACAAAATAGCCTGTAAAGAGCAGCTGTGCCTGAGGAGTTCAGCTTCGGTGCTGTTAAACTGTGAGCTCCTTGCAGAGAGCTTTTTCCAGCCTCAGGAAAGAAGTCTCTTGATAACAGAGTCAGAGGAATTTTTAAAACCTCCCTGAACCAGAAATCTCATTTATCTTTTTTTTTTTTNTAGCCTACCAGGCTTTTAAGAATTGATAATGGACCTCTCACTGGTAAATGACTAAAACAGCCACCTCACTGACTCACGGGGAGACAAAACTTGACTTTGTATATTAAATAAATAAATTAATACATCCAGGATTTCTTACAATGCAAGTTAAACAATCTGGTATTCCACCTCTCTCCTCTGCTACAGAAGACAGAGCATAAGACTGTTCTAATAGTTGTCTTTCCCTAATGAGGTCAAAAGCAGAAATCCATAAACATTGCCAAATTCTTGGCCACACTTCTGGGTGTTGCTGCTACATGTTTATGTAGAGTCACAACACACATATCTTTTGCAAAAGTTTCCAGATATGCAATTAATATGGACAGGAAACTTTGGTTTGCATTGAACACAATATTGGTTTTGTAGTACTGGCAAGCAATTCACTTCTACAAAAACTTCTACAAAATCTAAACCAAGAGGAACAAGGAAATCTTGTCAAATGCCTGCTGTCTGGAGACACAAGAGCCCAAGAATTGCTGCCCAAGAGCAGCAGTCCCTCTCTGCATGGTATCTAGATCATCTGCCACAGCTTCCTTGTTCTGTAAGCGCTGGCACATATAGCGCAAGAGTAGATGCATGTTCAGTTTAAAAAACACCCAGAGTATAAAGCCATTTAGAGCCCAAAACATTGTTCTTTGCACAGATATCAGAAAGCATGTGGGTGTACAAGAGCTGCACAAATTTTGCAGCATTTGCAGTGAGGTTGTTATGTGTGGGTAGAGCAAATTGGCAGTCCGGGGCCCAATTCACAGTTAGGGCACCAGGGAAGAATTACACTTACAGAGGGTTGGAACAAACACAGACTCCAGGATTCTAGCTTTAGTCCTCCCTTTACCCTTTAAAAGCTTGGAACACCAAGCAGCAGCTTGTGGCTGGAGCAAGGGAGCAAAGAAAATCAGTGAGGGTGCTTTTTTCTCTCCTTGCATTGGTCTCAATCTCTCCGGTCCTCTTGCACTGTCTGCCAGAACTGAGGAACTTGACTGAATCTGCAATGTTGATCAGACATGAGGTTTTCTCACTGCCTGTAGCCCCGCTTTGCAGCCTCGTGCCTGTCATTCGCCACAACACAGGAGGCAAGACAAGGGTTGTCTCACCAGCATGAGGGCTGGGCTTACAGGAAGCCGGTGTTTAGACAGGTTTGTCTGAACCTCAACTTTGTTGGACACAGCATCCAAAGCTACAAAATCCAGCCTGACGTGACAATAGATAGCACATTAACAAAGGAAAAGAAGGGGGACGTTTTTTCCTGACCAGTTCAAATCAAATCTGATTTCACCCTTACAAATACAGACTTGTCAGTGTAGTATGCTCCAAAAATCCAACCTTTCTACTTTATTCATCATTTTGGTACTACATCAGATCAAAAGGGGAGAGGAGAGAAAACAAAGATGGGAGTTCATCCTTGGGAACTGTCAAGGTCATTTGCCTACAAGCAGTGGTATTTTACCCTTTTTTAACATGTTCCATGTGAACACCACAGGATTTCACACCCTGTCCTCACATCCTTGCACTTACCTACCAACGTGGGCATCTCAAGATCATATGGTAAAAATAACGTGATAGTACAGCATTAGAGCTAAGATTGAGCAAAACCCTGCTTCTTTCACACGCCTTCCCAAAACCTCCATCCCCTTTACCACAGCTGCTCAGTCCCGTCCCTTCCTGCAGTGTGGTTTGCTAGAAGAGATAATGCCAGAAGGAGGTTTAGAAGAGAGGGGAAGGGTCCAGAAGAGGACTATCTGGCTGCCACTTTCATTTTTGGAACTCGAGAGCAGAATCAGCACGAACAGAAGCAGGGAATCACAAATCTCAGTTGACAGCACCCTACTAGGGGCAAGGCAGTCAACCAAGACAAGGCTAAATGTTTTCCATTTCTAATACTTTCTGAGGTTGCAACGCCCTGCTGAGAGGAGCAGGTCAGAAGAACACAGCTGCACAATACATGTTTACTCTGCTTATTGGCAACTGAGCACTTGAAGAAAACCAACTTTATTAGCATGCCTGACACATTGCTATTTGCAGTATGTTTTCTAGGTCCATAATCTGTAGTGCAATGGGTTGAGAGATGAGTATAACTGAGAAGCCATGAAATATCATGTTACCATAAGGCTGGAGCTGTCAAAATTACAAAATTAAGTGAGAAGAAGGTCTTAAAGATCCTGCAGGCTGTCTGGACCCTGTGTGAGGAGGGCAGAGTCTGTAACCTTTTTTGCCTGCTCCTTTGGGTTTAGCCACCTCTGTTCAAGGTTGGCTTTGCCAAGGTGCAGCCATACAGCCTTGGATGAATTTCCTGTGAAAACAGCTATGTGGTGACAAAGAGCTGTGAGGTGCCTAATGGAGTGCCTCTTCCTCCTCGAGTCAGGGGCTGTATTTAAGTTTAGACTCTTCCTCCTTAGTCCTTTTCTGCACTGTCTTGCAGGTATGGGCTTCCTGGCCTTGCACCTTGCTGACCCTGACCAGCTGACTTGCCTCCCTGGCTCGACCTCAGACCACCCTCATTGGTGGGGCTGGTGTGGTGGCCACAGGTCCCTTGGCTGTCCCTCCTCATCGTCCCAGCACTGTGCAGCTCTGCTTGTTGGGGTGCTGTGGGTCTGTGCCCTTGCTAGTGAGGACACAACTCTGCCTGCCTCTCCGCCAGGCTCAGCTCCCAGCACTGGCAGAGCAGCTGGTCCCTGATAAAGCGTATCTTAAGAACAAATTGACTTCTGAACTGGATGAAAGACCACATGTCAGCATCACAGACTTATCTGGATGATGCACCAGGCCACCCCTTCCATAGTTGCTTTTGCACTTCCTTTCAGGGATACTCTCCCTAAAGAGCCCTGAGCAGCTGCTCCCCTGCCCTCCTCTGCCTACTTTCTTTCACAGGGCTAACAAGCAGCTGGCTTGCTAAGGGCAGAAATCAGGACAGCATGGCAAATTCCTTCAGCATTCATTCATGTTTAAGTGGGGGTGGGGAGGTGGGGAAATCCATGGAGAGAAGATCTTTCTTCTCACCCTTCCTGTAAAACTGCATGCCAAGCAGCCCCTGCAGCCTGTGTGGAGTCCCATGAGTTCTCAATAACAGAAATCAGGATGAATTCTCAAATTATACCTGCCTCAGGGAAGAGACGTTCCCTCTCACATATTTGCTCGGCTCTGAAGCGCTGGAGCCCCAGGCACCAAGTCAGCGAGTAATTTCAGTTCTGTTTTCAGAATGTGTCAGAATCTCTGAAGACACAGCCGGCTGAGAGCTGGCTGCAATCATTCCAGTGAATTAAGTGCCTGTGAGGACACTTTCTTTAACTTGTCTACACAGGAGAGTCACTCTAATCCAGAGCACTTTCAAAGTGCTGTTTATTTTGATCACCTCCAGTGGATCATGCACTTACTACTTTCCTATTCCCTTTCATACAGCACCACAGAAAAATCAAATGCTATCCAGGTCACTGAATCTTTCTGTTTTTTGTGATCCTTAGAAATATTTTTTGCTGAATGGGAAGAATAAAAAACCTCATTCCTTTTCCCTCCTGCAACAGCTATATTTAGATGCTGCGATTGTTTCTTTAAACAATCTTCACAAAAAGCTTTACAAATACATAATATCACATTGCAAAGCCATGTGTGGGAGTTTCTTGAGCAAGTTGCCATCTATCTTTTTAGCATGTGAACTATGTAGCAAAAAGGTTGCTATGGCAAGCATGCAGGTTTTTTGCTTTTTTAAAAATGCAACACTATATTCCCTAATCACACAAGCTTCTGCTAGGTACTGGCATTTAAATGCTTCTACTCCAAGCTATCTCATCATTCAAATTCAACGCTTTCTTACCCTGATTTCCTTCAGGAACAGATTTTTTTTCTTTCTTTCTTTTTTTTTTTTTTTTTACCATGCAACACTAAATTTTCTGAATAAAACACAGATGTTTATATATAAGCATTGAGTTGCCCACACACGACACTCACATTTTGTCTAAGAGAAAACAGTTTAAGATGTTTCAGCCATGCAGTTGATAGGATTATACTAGTCTAATAAGATACACACACACTACAGGCCTCCTGTTCTGTTGTATATATCAATGTATTCACACATTTTGGATGAGATTCTGTTTTCAGTAACAACTGCTCTATATTGACAGGAATCCAACTGGCAGCAGAACTGGACCCTAAGACCTGTCACTACTACTTCTTAGTCCAAAGTCACTCAGTGCCAAAAAGAGTTCTTAGTTTGATAGTCTCTCTATTCATTCCTTACCCCATCACATCCACTTTCATTTAACAAAACCATCCCATCTGCTCTCATAGCTCTCTGTCCTACCCAGCCTTCATTCCCAGCAAATTAGTTTAGAAAGCACCCACCACACCAAGTAAAAGAGTGGGGAATATACTTTCAGAGGTTTTCAGCATCTCCCAAATATTCTTTGCTGTGCATGAAAACCACAGTACTTCCACAGCAGCCTCTCTCTTTTTGCACTTTCACTGTTGCATCTCTTGGCTTCCTTTGAATATTTATGGCAGCAGCCACACTGCAAAGAGCCACAGCATCACTCCACATATAGCAAATACTATGGCCTATAACTAGCAGAGAAATACTCCTTGTTGGGAAAGGACCACAGAAAACCACAGAGTTCCCCACTTTTCTTTGTTTTCTTCCAGTAGAACACAAGTATTCTCTTATCAGGATCTGCCTATGCCCATTTGGTGAAAGTGTCTGTACATCACAGTACATGCAATCTCTAGACATTACAGTAATGCATCAAGGACTTCAGAAGGTAACAGAGCACATGTATGTAGTACAGTGCAGTGGCTTGTGCTTCTTATGCCTTGACATATCTGACCAGACATAACTTACTTGTGTTGCTCCCCATGGCTTGCATCCTAGGTGAAAGACCTTGCAGCTTTTGGAAGAGCTGAAAGAAGACAACTCTTCTCAAGTGATTTGTGTACTTCATATTCATTCCTTAGCTCGTTCTATTTCATGTGATCTTTCTCAGATTGAGAGTTTCTGACAATGTTTGTGTTTGCTGATATGGAGAGCTCAGATCTATCTTTCTGCTGGACCAAAGTACAGTATATAGATATATATGAACAATTATATCTTTGGGCATACCATACCTGGAAAAGCTGCAAAAAATAGCCTAAAGTGCCTGTGCTCCTCACAGTCATCAACTCTTCCGCATGCTGTGTTGACCGCGGACTGGATACTGGTTATAATTTTTCTTTACCATATTAGCTAGCAGGCTAAGCAAGAGTTATTCTCCAGGTGTTTTGAAACTACCCTTGCGATTATAGAGCAAGTAGACTTAGGCTTTGGTCCACTCTTAAACCTTTGCAGGTAAAAAAATGATCTTCCCGGTGAGTCTTCAAGTTATCATGACAACTTTGCAAGGCTGCACATTTCAGCCTCATGCAAATTCACTAAGTGACAAGATCAGATCTACAACAACAATAAGAGTCTAAGACAGCAATGCCAGCAAATTCTGAGATTTGTTAATATTGCTGAGAGCAGTTATTACATACTGTTCTCAAACATATTCTAAAAATCTTTGTTGCAATCTAAGGTTGACTGAGTGGATACAGAACTAAAACAAAGATTATCCCTTTATTACATTGAAGTGTTGCTTTTTCCCACTTTAATTAGCCCAAAAGCTTTTATGACAAGACAAGATAAATAGCGTAAGTAAGATTGAAACTGCTGACAGTTTACTGATCATGCAAATAAAGCAGAGCTGAGTATAGAATGAAAAGTCTGAAGGAAGCTAGCATTTAAGAAAGGTTCTTCTGTCCCATTCCTCACCTTAAGCCTCAAAATACAGAGACAAATCAGAGCCAAGGATTTTTTTGCTTGAGTGCTGCATACCATGCAGAATGTGGTGGCAGAATCCAACCAGTGCTTGGGCAACAGTGGGGAATATCTTCCAGAAGTTTCTCCAGTTTCCATGGATTATGCAAAGCCTCAGAACCCCTGAGAGTCTCCTTTTCTGCTCAGACTCCCCATGGGACACACACCAAAAAGTGTCTCTCAGACATCTGGAAGCTTAGGGAATGGATTTCTATCTGCAGACTAGGAGGACATCATTTCTTTAGCAGAATCATTCCTTGAAGATACATACTTTAACTTCAAGATCCACCACCATTAAACTTCTTCCCCAGCAGAAAACGAAACAAACCAAAAAACTCAGAAGCACTTTTTTATACGATGCTGTAGGCCTGCATAGTTTCTATGAGTTGTCTGGGTTGCTTGCTACCCTTCTTTTCCTGTAACCATACTGCACCACCTGAAATTTCCATTAGAAGCTACTATTGTCTTTGAAGAACAGAATTCCCAAGAAAATAGGAACAAGAAAAAGAAAGAGCAATTTTGTGATGTTGTTGCAAACTTTATTACTAATAGCAGGAGGTTGTTTCTATTTTTTGAGAGATGAAAATCCTGCAACAGCCACTTGCTTAGACAATGCTCATCTCCACTGTCTCTCTAGTTCCAACAGATACTAAACACATTTTTCCTGCCCTTAACATTTATTGTTGGAGAAAGGAATATTTGATTATAAAAGCTGTAGGATGAAAAGTATAAAGATAATGCAATTCTGAAGGTGCCAGAAGTCTGAGGTACATCAGGAGGACTCCATTCATTTCCTGATTTGGTTATGCTACTAGGGTGTTTCTTCTCCTCTTTTCGGCATTATGAAAAGAGAAACAGAAATAAGGAGAAAGACTAACTGAGGTTCAACCTATACGGGAGGCAAAATATTGATAAGCTGCAAGAAAAATGTAAACAAAGAAACAAAAAATCAACAAACAAACAAACAAACTCAGAAACTTTTCACCTGATGTTTTTCTGAGATCCATCTGTCTGCAGTCCTCCACATAAGCTACAAGCAAGGAACTGAGGAGATTAGGAAGGTACAGGTAACCCCTTTACCACCTTATTGAAGGAAAACGTGTATTGTTTTGATATTGTTTAAGCAACTTCATTACTCTTTCAACCAAAGCAATTTCCTTCATAACTTTGATAGTAAGGACCTTCTTCCATTGCTCCTACTCATTAGCAGATAAGGTTGTTTTCATTCCTGTTCATATTAACCTCCAATTAGCCTGGTGTACCACAACAAATCTGCCACCTAACACCAGTAAAAGATAGAAGTAGCAAATGAACAAATGTACGCTGAATTTGATGGAACAGTGCAGAAGTGCAAAGACCTAAGGTCTGTGCAGGCCTGTGGAGTTCTTTTTAGTCTTCTGCTTTTTGGAGAGGTGTGCAGGTTTATGCCTCAAAGAGGGACTACTTCCTTAGCACTTGGCAATAGCAATCCCCACATTGAGTGTCATCAGCTCAGCAGAAAACAAACCCAGGTCTTGGGTCTTTATCATACATCTTTACAAACTTCTTAGTATGCACTATCTGGTATGGATTCACCCTTTATGGGGATTAGAACTGAACATCGCCCAGTTTGTTTTCTATTCTGAGCTGAAAGATTCTTTAGAGTTGCTTATAATCCTCCCAGATGTTAAAACTGAGGTGTTGCCTTGAAATCTTGAAACCTGTATCTTTTCCCGTATGTGCTTACATACCCTCAGAATTAGGGTTTGAAATATGAATGTAATAGCCCCTATATAGGAACTCAGCATTTCAGGATACTTCCTGTTCCACCACTTTGTAGGGATGAATATTAACAAGTCTCTTCTGGGGCTCGGCCTCTGCTGTGCTTGAAGGCTACTTTGTTTATGCCTAATCAATCTGGTGGCCTTCTATGATGGAGTGACGGCATTGGTGGACAAAGGAAGGGTGAGGGATATCATCTACCTGGACTTGAGCAAAGCCTTTGACATGGTCCCTCACCACATTCTTCTCTCTAAATTGGAGAGGTATGGATTTGAAGGATGGACTGTTAGGTGGATTAAGAATTGGTTGGCTGGTTGCAGCCAAAGGGTTGTCGTCAACAGTTCTATGTCTGGGTGGAGGCCGGTCACAAGTGGTGTCCCTCAGGGGTCAGTCTTGGGACCGGTGCTCTTCAACATCTTTATTAATGACATAGACGATGGAATCGAGTGCACCCTCAGCAAGTTTGTGGACGACACCAAGCTGAGTGGTGCAGTCAATACAATAGAGGGAAGGGATGCCATCCAGAGGGACCTGGACAGGCTGGAGAAGTGGGCCCAAGAGAACCTCATGAGGTTCAACAAGGCCAAGTGCAAGGTGATGCACTTGGGCTGGGGCAATCCCAGGTACTTATACAGACTGGGAAGAACTGGAGAGCAGCCCTGCGGAGAAGGACTTGGGGGTCCTGCTGGACGAGAAGCTGGACATGAGCCGGCAGTGCGCGCTTGCGGCCCGGAAGGCCAACTATGTCCTGGGCTGCATTAAAAAAGGGGTGGCCAGCAGGGAGAGGGAGGTGATTGTCCCCCTCTACTCTGCTCTGGTGAGACCCCACCTGGAATACTGCGTGCAGGCCTGGGGCCCCCAGCACAAGAAGGATGTGGAGCTCTTGGAACGGGTCCAGAGGAGGGCCACTAAGATGATCAGAGGGCTGGAACACCTCTCCTATGAAGAAAGGTTGAGGGAACTGGGCTTGTTTAGCTTGGAGAAGAGAAGGCTCTGGGAAGACCTCATTGCGGCCTTCCAGTACTTAAAGGGAGCGTATAAACAGGAGAGGGAATGCCTGTTTACATGTGTTGATAGTGATAGGACAAGGGGGAATGGTTTCAAACTAAGACAGGGCAGATTTAGGTTGGCTATTAGGAGGAAGTTTTTCACTCAGAGGGTGGTGAGGCACTGGAACAGGTTGCCCAGAGAGGTTGTGGATGCCCCATCCCTGGAGGCATTCAAGGCCAGGCTGGATGTGGCGCTGGGCAGCCTGCTCTAGTAGTTGGCAACCCTGCCCAGAGCAGGGGGATTGAAACCAGATGATCTTTAAGGTCCTTTTCAACCCAGGCCATTCTATGATTCTATGATTCTATGATTCTATGATCCTGCATCATCCTTTTAGATTAAGGCACCACAAAAGTTTTGAAATGTTATGAACTTAATACAGAGAAGATTAAAAAAAATTTATGAATGAAAGGAGTATGTTTGCCAAAAACCAAATTCACAATATTGAACTGGAAGCAGTTCACTTCCCAACTACATGAAAGATCAAAGTTCCACCTCTGTTCTACATACACTTAAAAGAGTAAAAAACGTTATTCTTTCAACACAAGGTAAAGTATGTCAGTAAACATCAGGCTTGACTGAAAAGATCTAGATGTGATTATGTTAGCACCAAATCTGTAGTTAATAAAAGGTCTAACACTGCAGCTCTGGGAACATGGTGCCTTCAGCTCTTGGACTCTCAGTGCTGGACCAGAAGATGTCACAGCCATGCAGTGCACAGCCCTGCTGTTTTATAAACTAACTTTGGTAGACCACATTCTCACAGAAAGATCAATTTTGCACAAGCAAGCTTCATGCTAGTTTTATGCTGGTTAAAAGAAGAAAAGATTCTAATCTATTTTCCTTGCCACATCCTTTGGAACTTTTTACAGAATTGTGATCACATGCCATGCCTGATTTAGATCAGATTTTTATCACTGGATGATGTGGTACTGTGCTGACCTAGCTTTATGATTTTGGAAGCACCAGCCAAACACAGCAAAGAGGTTTACAAGACAACATACCTTATAATTCTGAACAAATTCTGTTCCACAAGTAACACATTAAAAGCTACTGGGATGTAAACAATTCCATCATCTTCATTATATCTCTCTCTGTGGATTTTTATTTTTGTAACTAAACCAATTCTTTTCTCCTGTGTCTTCTGCATTAATGTTAGTTAACACAGGACTGTATTATTTATACTTACAGGCAACTAACAACAGCTCCATGTCTTGACATTTTTAAAGTCAGTATTTGTCATGCACCCAATGCACCAACAGGCACAAATGCTTTCCCCCTGCATCCCAAGTGTTTAGCTGCCTGTGTTTAAGGTCAGCTCTGCCATGGTGCAACCTTGGATGAAATTGCTGGGAGAAGAATTATGTTGTGAGAAAGAGCTGAGAGATGCCTCACTGCATGCCTCTCCCTCCCTTTAGGGAGCTTAGGAGCTGCATTTAATCTCAGTTCCTTGCCCCTTGCTGACTCAGCTTCCTGGCTGACCTTGGACCCACCTCACCGGTGGGGCTGTTGTTGTGGCCACAGATCCCTTGGCTACCTCTGGTCACTGTCCCAACCCTGCACTGCTCTCTTTGTTGGGGTGTGGTGGGTCTGCATCCTTGTTGACGGGGACATGGTGCTGCAACCCTCGGAGCCCTGCTCCCAGCTTTTGTGGAGCATCTGCTCCCCGACCACATCCCAGACTTGTCAATCTCCTGTTCCATCCCCAAGTTAACCAGTGCTACTAGTTTTAGTTCAACTATTTTCATCTTTTTGAGTGTGTCTTTCTTTGCTCTTTTTAATTTATGTTCAGGAATCTTAGGGGAGGTTGTCTTTTTTATTAGAAGTTCTCTGTAAATTAGAATTTTGCACTACTTACAGCAGTAGTAGTAGATTTGCCAAGTTAGTTTTTTCTAGTTAGGGACACAGAGTAACCAAATGGACTTGCATGACCCCCCCC